>BSDF01000032.1:883670-1343670 GCA_027925045.1 Hypotaenidia okinawae
AGACCTGTTGACCCATGTTGAGTAGAGACCTGTTGACCCAAGTCAAGACCTCTTGGCCAACGTTGGGTCAAGGCCTGTTGACCCAGGTCAAGTCAAGACCTGTTGACCCAGGTCAAGTCCAGACCTGCTGGCCAACGTTGGGTCAAGGCCTGTTGACCCAGGTCAAGTCAAGACCTGTTGACCCAGGTCAAGTCCAGACCTGCTGGCCAACGTTGGGTCAAGGCCTGTTGACCCAGGTCAAGTCAAGACCTGCTGACCCAGGTCAAGTCCAGACCTGCTGGCCAACGTTGGGTCAAGGCCTGTTGACCCAGGTCAAGTCAAGACCTGTTGACCCAGGTCAAGTCCAGACCTGCTGGCCAACGTTGGGTCAAGGCCTGTTGACCCAGGTCAAGTCAAGACCTGCTGACCCAGGTCAAGTCCAGACCTGTTGGCCCACATCAGGTCAAGACCTGTTGGCCAACATTGGGTTGAGCCCCGTTGGCCAACACTGGGTCAAGGCCTGTTGACCCATGTTGAGTAGAGACCTGTTGACCCAAGTCAAGACCTCTTGGCCAACGTTGGGTCAAGGCCTGTTGACCCAGGTCAAGTCAAGACCTGCTGACCCAGGTCAAGTCCAGACCTGCTGGCCAACGTTGGGTCAAGGCCTGTTGACCCAGGTCAAGTCCAGACCTGTTGGCCCACATCAGGTCAAGACCTGTTGGCCAACACTGGGTCAAGACCTGTTGACCTGTGTTGAGTAGAGACCTGTTGACCCAAGTCAAGTCAAGACCTGTTGGCCAAGGTTGGGTCAAGACCTCTTGGCCAACACCAGGCCTCCCCCCAACTCCCCCCACTGCCTACGGGAAGTCACCTGGCTAGGAGGGCGGGGGAGGGGGAGAGGCTGGGCCACCCTCATGGGGCACCCTCCAGCTCCCTGAGAGCCCCCGCCATGGGGCTGGGGGCACCTCGAATAGGGTTGGGGGGCACCTCAGGGGGGTTGGGGAGCCTAGAATAGGGCTGGGGGTGCTAAAAATGGGGCTGGGGGCACCTAGAATGGGGTTGGGGGCACCAAAAATGGGGTTGGGGCGCCTAGAATGGGGGTGGGGGCACCAAAAATGGGGTTGGGGCGCCTAGAATGGGGTTGGGGGCACCAAAAATGGGGTTGGGGCGCCTAGAATGGGGGTGGGGTCACCTAGAATGGGGGTGGGGGGGCACCTCAGGGGGTTTGGGGTGCCTAGAATGGGGTTGGGGGTGCAAAAAATGGGGTGGGGGGGCACCTCAGGGGGGTGGGGGGCACCAAAAATGGGGTTGGGGGCACCTGGAATGGGGTTGGGAACCAACCAATCAGAGTTCCTCCTGTGATAGCCCCGCCCTGAGGGCGTGGCTGAGGGGCCATGCCCCTCCCCCCTCCTTCCCCCTCCCCCTTCCCCCCCCCCCCCCCCCCCCGGGGGGTTTTCCCATGGCCCCACCCCCGGGGGTTTCCCCCCCTTCCCACTGCTCATCTTCCTCCCCCTCTTCCTCCTCCTCCTCCTCCTCCTCTTCCTCCTCTTCCTCCCTCCCCTCTTCCTCCTCCTCCTCTTCATCCTGTTCCTCCCTCCCCTCTTCCTCCTCCTCCTCCTCCCTCCCTCCTCCTCCTCTTCCTCCTCCTCCTCTTCCTCCCTCCCCCTCTTCCTCCTCTTCCTCCTCCTCTTCCTCCTCCTCCTCTTCCTCATCCTGTTCCTCCCTCCCTCTTCCTCCTCCTCTTCCTCCTCCTCCCCTCTTCCTCCTCTTCCTCCTCCTCCTCTTCCTCCCTCCCCTCTTCTTCCTCCTCTTCCTCCTTCTGTGCCTCCTCCCCCTCTTCCTCCTCTTCCTCCTCCTCCTCTTCCTCCTCCCCTTCCTCCTCCTCCTCTTCCTCCTCCTCCTCCTCCTCCTCCTCCTCCTCCTCCTCCTCCTCCTCCTCCTCCTCCTCCTCCTCCTCCTCCTGTTCCTCCCTCCCCTCTTCCTCCTCCTCCTCTTCCTCCTCCTCCTCCTCCTCCTCCTGTTCCCCTCCCCCGCCTTCCTCCCCCTCCTCTTCCTCCTCAGGGGTGGGTTGGGGACCCCAGGGGTGGTTTGGGGGGGACCCCAAGGTCAGGTTGGGGGACCCCTGGGGTGGCTTTTGGAGATCTCCAAGCTGGGGTGGGGGGGTGGGGGTGGGGAAGGGGCACTGAGGGCGTTTTGGGGACCTCAAGGTGCTTTAGGGGACCCCGGGTCAGGTTGGGGTCACTGCCCCTCCCCCTCACCGTGTCCTTGACCCCCCCTCCCCCCCCTCCCCCCCCCCCCTGTTTGCTCTGGCTCCTCTCCTGCCCCACCGGTCACCACCCCCAGGCACGTGGTTTGGGGGGGTGGGGGGTCACCCAACCCCCTGAAGGTACCTCCCTCCATCCCCCCCTGACACCCCAGCCAGGACCCTCCCAATCCCCCCCAAGGTGCCCCCAAACTCCCTCCAGGTGCCCCCCAACCCCATCCTTGGTGCCCCCCGACCCCCTTTAGGTGTCCCCCACCCCATTCTAGGTACCCCAGACCCCCCTGAGGTGCCCCCAACCCCATTTTTGGTGCCCCCACCCCCATTCTAGGCGCCCCAACCCCCACCCCCTGAGGTGCCCCCACCCCCATTCTAGGTGCCCCCAACCCCCCCGAGGTGCCCCCCAACCCCATTCGAGGTGCCCCCAGCCCCATGGCGGGGTGGGGGTGGGGGTCTCAGGGAGCTGGAGGGTGCCCCATGAGGGTGGCCCAGCCCCCCCAACCCCCCTATAACCCCCCTTTTCCCCCCTCCCAGCCCCCCCATCCCCCCCAAACCCCCTGTACCCCCCCCAACCCCCCTATAACCCCCTCCCAGCCCCCCCATCCCCCCCTTTTCCCTCCCCCCACCCCCCCCATCCCCCCCAAACCCCCTGTACCCCCCCCAACCCCCCTATAACCCCCCTCCCAGCCCCCCACACCCCCCCTTTCCCTCCCCCCACCCCCCCATCCCCCCAAACCCCCTGTACCCCCCCCAACCCCCTATAACCCCCCTCCCAGCCCCTCCCCACCCCCCCTTTTCCCTCCCCCCACCCCCCATCCCCCCCAAACCCCCTGTACCCCCCCCAACCCCCCTATAACCCCCCTCCCAGCCCCCCCCACCCCCCTTTTCCCTCCCCCCCAAACCCCCTGTACCCCCCCCAACCCCCTATAACCCCCTCCCAGCCCCCCATCCCCCCCCTTTCCCCTCCCCCCACCCCCCCATCCCCCCCAAACCCCCTGTACCCCCCCCAACCCCCCTATAACCCCCCTCCCAGCCCCCCCACACCCCCCTTTTCCCTCCCCCCACCCCCCCATCCCCCCCAAACCCCCTGTACCCCCCCCCAACCCCCCTATAACCCCCCTCCCAGCCCCCCCCACCCCCCCTTTCCCTCCCCCCCACCCCCCCATCCCCCCCAAACCCCCTGTACCCCCCCAACCCCCCTATAACCCCCCTCCCAGCCCCCCACACCCCCGTTTTCCCTCCCCCCACCCCCCATCCCCCCCAAACCCCCTGTACCCCCCCCAACCCCCTATAACCCCCCTCCCAGCCCTCCCCCCACCCCCCCTTTCCCCTCCCCCCAAACCCCCTGTACCTCCCCCAACCCCCCTATAACCCCCTCCCAGCCCCCCACACCCCCCCTTTCCCCTCCCCCCACCCCCCCATCCCCCCCAAACCCCCTGTACCCCCCCCAACCCCCCTATAACCCCCCTCCCAGCCCCCCCATCCCCCCTTTTCCCTCCCCCCACCCCCCCCATCCCCCCCCAAACCCCCTGTACCCCCCCCAACCCCCCTATAACCCCCCTCCCAGCCCCCCCCCACCCCCCTTTTCCCTCCCCCCACCCCCCCCCATCCCCCCCAAACCCCCTGTACCCCCCCCAACCCCCTATAACCCCCTCCCAGCCCCCCCCACCCCCCCTTTCCCTCCCCCCACCCCCCCCACTCTCCTCCCCAGGTGACTTCCCGTAGGCAGCGGGGGGGAGGGGGGAGGTGATATTTCGTAATCCCCCCCCCCACACACACCCTCCCCCTCCCCCCACGGGCCCCACAGGATGGACAGACGGACAGACAGGCGGACAGAGGAGCTCAGCCCCCCCTCCCCACGGCCATGGCGGGACCCCTCATCGCCCTCCTGCTCCTCCTGACCCCCACCCTCAGTAGGTGGCCCCCCTCCCAGCCCCCCCAAACCCCCTGTACCCCCCCAACCCCCCTATAACCCCCCATTCCCCCCTCCCAGCCCCCCCAAACCCCCTGTACCCCCCCAACCCCCCTATAACCCCCCATTCCCCTCTCCCAGCCCCCCAAACCCCCTATAACCCCCCCATTCCCCCCTCCCAGCCCCCCCAACCCCCTTTCCCCCCTCCCACCCCCCCCCAAAGCCCCCCAAACCCTCTGTACCCCCCCAACCGCCCTATAATCCCCCTCCCAGCCCCCCAACCCCCTTTTCCCCCTCCCAGGCCTCCCCAGCTCCCCCAAACCCCCTATAACCCCCTTTTCCCCCCCATCCCCCCCCAAACCCTCTGTACCCCCCAATCCCCCTATAACCCCCTCCCAGCCCTCCCAACCCCCTTTTCCCCACTCCCAGCCCCCCCAACCCCCCTATTATCCCCCTCCCAGGCCCCCCCAGCTCCCCCAAACCCCCTATAACCCCCCTTTTCACCCCCAAACCCCCTGTACCCCCCCAACCCCCCTATAACCCCCTCCCAGCCCCCCAACCCCCCTATTATCCCCCTCCCAGGCCCCCCAGCTCCCCCAAACCCCCTTATAATCCCCCTTTCCCCTCTCCCAGCCCCCTCAAAGCCCCCCAAACCCTCTGTACCTCCCCAACCCCCTATAAACCCCCTCCCAGCCCCCCCAACCCCCTCTTCCCCCCTCCCAGCCCCCCCAAAGCCCCCCCAACCCTCTGTACCCCCCCAACCGCCCTATAACCCCCTCCCAGCCCCCCCAACCTCCCTTTCCCCCCTCCCAGGCCCCCCCATCCCCCCCCAAACCCCCTATAACCCCCTTTCCCCCCCCCATCCCCCCCCAAACCCTCTGTACCCCCCAACCACCCTATAACCCCCTTTTCCCCCTCCCAGCCCCCCAACCCCCCCCCCAAACCCCTTATTACCCCCTCCCCATCTCCCCCATGCCCCCCCCCCCCAACTAACAGTCTGACCCCCCTCTCCCCCCCCCCCCATTTCTACCCCCCCTCAGGTACCCCCCCAGGACCACCCTGGGACCCCTCCCCTCAACGGAGGCACCCCCAGCCCCCCCCCTGCGACCCGGCTCTGGCCCCCATCGAGGGGGGTGGGGGGAGCTGGTGGCGGGGGGAGGGGCTGCGTTACCACTGCCCCCTCAACAGCACCCCCGTCCCCACCCGCGTCCGGCACTGCGGCCCTGGGGGGTCTGGGACCCCCTGCCCTGGGGGGCACCCCCCGCTGCCAAGGTGGGTGGGGTTGGGGGGATGGGGGGGGACACACTGGGGAGGGGGTATTGGGGGGGTTATGGGGGTCTTTGGGGGTCAGGGAGGGGGTGGGGGGTCTGGGGGGGGTCTCTGGGACTGGGGGGGTCATTGGGGGGGTTATGGGGGTCTCTGGGGGTCAGGAGGGGGTGGAGGGTCTGGGGGGTCTCTGGGACTGGGGGGGTCATTGGGGGGGTTATGGGGGTCTTTGGGGGTCAGGAGGGGGTGGGGGGTCTGGGGGGGGTCTCTGGGACTGGGGGGGTCATTGGGGGGGTTATGGGGGTCTTTGGGGGTCAGGAGGGGGTGGGGGGTCTGGGGGGTCTCTGGGACTGGGGGGTCATTGGGGGGGTTATGGGGGTCTCTGGGGGGTCCCTGGGGGTCAGGAAGGGGGGGGTCTGGGGGGTCTGGGGGGTCTCTAGGGGGGGTCTCTGGGGGGGTCTGTGGGGGGTCTTTCTTGGGGGGGTCTGTGGGGGGTCTCTTGGGGGGGTGTCTCTGGGGGGTGGTCCCGAGGGGGGGCTCTAGGGGGGTCTGGAGGGGGGTCTCTGGGGGGGATATGTCATGTCGGGGGGGGTCTTTGGGGGGAGGGTCTCTAGGGGGGTCTGTGGGGGTCTCTTGGGGGGGGTTGTGTCTCTGGGGGGGTCTCTAGGGGGGATCTGGAAGGGGATCTCTCGGGGGGTCTCTTGGGGGGGGTCTCAGGGGGTGTCTCGGGGGGTCTCTGGGGGGGTTTGGAGGGGGGTCTCTCGGGGGGGGGATGTTATGTCGGGGGGGGTCTTTCTGGGGGGGGTGTTTTTCGGGGGGGGGGTCTGGGGGGGTCTCTTGGGGGGGTGTCTCTGGGGGCTGGTCCCTAGGGGGGGTCTCTAGGGGGGTCTGGAGGGGGGTCTCTGGGGGGGATATGTCATGTCGGGGGGGGGTCTTTGTGGGGGGGCTCTCTGGGGGGGGTCTGTGGGGGTCTCTTGGGGGGGGTGTGTCTCTGGGGGGGTCTCCAGGAGGGATCTGGAAGGGGATCTCTCGGGGGGTCTCTTTGGGGGGGGTCTCAGGGGGTGTCTCGGGGGGTCTCTGGGGGGGTTTGGAGGGGGGTCTCTCTGGGGGTGGGGGGGGATGTCATGTCGGGGGGGGTCTTTTGGGGGGGGGGTCTCTAGGGGGGTGTGTCTGGGGGGGGTGTCTCGGGGGGTGTCTTGGGGGGGTCTCTAGGGGGGTCTGGAGGGGGGTCTCTCTGGGGGGGGTCTCTCTGGGGGGTGGTCTCTAGGGGGGTCTGGGGGGTGTCTCAGGGGGTGTCTCTGGGGGGGTCTGGAGAGGGGTCTCTAGGGGGGGTCTCTCTGGGGGGGGCGTCTCAGGGGGGTGGTCTCTAGGGGGGGTCTGGGGGGGGTCTCTTGGGGGGGATGTCTCTCTGGGGGGGGGGGGGCGGGGGGGGGATGTCATGTCCTGGGTTGGGGGGGGGTGTCTTTCTGGGGGGGGGGGGGGTAGTCTTTTTGGGGCTGGGGGGGGGGGAAGACCCCGTGGTTGGGGGGTCTCACCCTCCCTCCCCCCTCCCCCCTCGCCCCTCCCCCAGCCGTGTGGTGCCCCGCCCCCCTGGAGTTCGAGCACGGTTGGTTCTGGCCTCGGGGGGGGGAGGGGGGACGTCGCCACCCCCCCGGATCCCAGTTGGAATTTGGCTGTTTGGAAGGATTCCAGCTCCGGGGCCCCGCACGCGCCTCTGCGGGCCCGGGGGAGGTGGGGGGGGCCACCCCCGTCTGCGATGATGGGGGTGAGTGGGGGGAGGGGGAGGGGAGGGGGTGGGGAAAGGGGAGGGGGAAGGGAGAGGGGGTGGAGAAAGGGGAGGGGGAGGGGGAGGGGGAAGGGGGAGGGGAAAGGGGGAGGGGGGAGGAGGGAAGGGGGAAGGGGGAGGGGGAGGGGGTGTGGAAAGGGGAGGGGGAGGGGAAGGGGGAGGGGGAAGGGGAGGGGGAGGGGGGAGGGGAGGGGGAGGGGAAGGGGAGGGGGTAGGGGGAGGGGGAGGAGGAAGGGGAGGGGAGGGAGGAGGGGGAGGGGGAGGGGGAGGGGGAGGGGGAGGGGGAGGGGGAGGGGGAGGGGGAGGGGGAGGGGGAGGGGGAGGAGGAAGGGGAGGGGGAAGGGGAGGGGGAAGGGGAGGGGGAGGGGGAGGGGGAGGAGGAAGGGGAGGGGGAAGGGAAAGGGGGAGGGGGAAGGGGAGGGGGAGGGGGAGGGGGAGGGGGAGGGGGAGGGGGAGGGGGAGGGGGAGGAGGAAGGGGAGGGGGAAGGGAAAGGGGGAGGGGGGAAGGGGAGGGGGAGGGGGAAGGGGGAGGGGGGAAGGGGAGGGGGAGGGGGAGGGGGAGGGGGAGGGGGAGGGGGAGGGGGAGGGGGAGGGGGAGGGGAAAGGGGGAGGGGGAGGGGGAAAGGGGAGGGGGAGGGGGAGGGGGAGGAGGGAAGGGGAGGGGAAGGGGGAGGGGGACCCCTTCCCCCCGTCCCAGCCCCTCAAACCCCCCTATACCCCCCTCCCCCTCCCCTGAGCCCCCTCATCCCCCCCCCCAGCCCCTCCATCCCCCTCCCCCACCCACCCCGCAACCCCCCAGCTCCCCCAACCCCTCCATCCCCCCCATCCCCCCTCCCCTGAGCCCCCCAAACTCCATCCCCCCATCCCCCCTCCCCTGAACCCCCTCATCCCCCACCCCCCATCCCCCTCCCCCCCCCCCCGCCCCCCCCCGCCACCCCCCCAAAACACTGACACCCCCCTCCCCCCCCCCCAGCTGGGGACTGCCCCGCCCCGGGGGTCCCCCCGGGTGCCACCAAGGAGGGGTCCCGTTACACGGTGGAGGGGAGAGTCCGGTACCGCTGCGGGGGGGCTGGAGCTGGTGGGCTCCAGCGAGAGGATCTGCCTGGAGGGGGGGTCTGGAGCGGCACCGAGCCCCGCTGCAGGGGTGAGGGGCTGGGGGGGAGTTATAAGGGGGTTTGGGGGGGCTGGGAGGGGGTTATAGGGAGGTTTGGGGGGCTGGGAGGGGGGAATGGGGGGTTTGGGGGGGAATGGGGGGTTATAGGGGGGTTTGAGGGGGCTGGGAGGGGGTTATAGGGGGGTTTGGGGGGCTGGGAGGGGGGAATGGGGGGTTATAGGGGGGTTTGGGGGGCTGGGAGGGGGTTATAGGGGGTTTGGGGGAGCTGGGAGGGGGGAATGGGGGGTTATAGGGGGGTTTGGGGGGCTGGGAGGGGGTTATAGGGAGGTTTGGGGGGCTGGGAGGGGGAATGGGGGGTTATAGGGGGGTTTGGGGGGGCTGGGAGGGGGGAAAGGGGGGTTTGGGGGGGCTGGGAGGGGGGAATGGGGAGGTTTGGGGGGCTGGGAGGGGGGAATGGGGGGTTATAGGGGGGTTTGGGGGGCTGGGAGGGGGAAAGAGGGGTTTGGGGGGGTTATAGGGGGTTATAGGGGGGTTTGGGGGGGCTGGGAGGGGGGAAAGGGGGGTTTGGGGGGCTGGGAGGGGGGAATGGGGGGTTTGGGGGGCTGGGAGGGGGTTATAGGGGGTTTGGGGGGGCTGGGAGGGGGGAATGGGGGGTTATAGGGGGTTTGGGGGGCTGGGGAGGGGGTTATAGGGGGGTTTGGGGGGGCTGGGAGGGGGGAATGGGGGGTTATAGGGGGGTTTGGGGGGCTGGGAGGGGGTTATAGGGGGTTTGGGGGGGCTGGGAGGGGGGAAAGGGGGGTTTGGGGGGGAAATGGGGGATTATAGGGGGGTTTGGGGGGCTGGGAGGGGGTTATAGGGGGTTTGGGGGGGCTGGGAGGGGGGAATGGGGCGTTATAGGGGGTTTGGGGGGCTGGGAGGGGGGAATGGGGCGTTATAGGGGGTTTGGGGGAGCTGGGAGGGGGGAATGGGGGGTTATAGGGGGGTTTGGGGGGGCTGGGAGGGGGGAATGGGGGTTATAGGGGGGTTTGGGGGGGCTGGGAGGGGGGAATGGGGGGTTTGGGGGGCTGGGAGGGGGTTATAGGGGGTTTGGGGGAGCTGGGAGGGGGGAATGGGGGGTTATAGGGGAGTTTGGGGGGCTGGGAGGGGGGAATGGGGGGTTTGGGGGGCTGGGAGGGGGTTATAGGGGGTTTGGGGGAGCTGGGAGGGGGGAATGGGGGGTTATAGGGGAGTTTGGGGGGGCTGGGAGGGGGTTATAGGGAGGTTTGGGGGGCTGGGAGGGGGGAATGGGGGGTTATAGGGGGTTTGGGGGGGCTGGGAGGGGGAATGGGGCATTATAGGGGGGTTTGGGGGGCTGGGAGGGGGTACAGGGGTTTGGGGGGGTTTGGGGGTGCTGGGGGGGGTGTGATGGATGCTGCAGGGGAAGGGGGGGGTACAGGGTATGAGGGAGGTTTAGGGGGGTCGGTGTGTGTATAGGGGGGTTGGTGGGTTTGGAGGGGCTGGGGGGGCAGTGATGGACCCTGTACCCCCCCCCCATCTTTACCCCCCCCTTTTTCTCCCCAGACCCCAAAATCTTTGACACCCCCGAGGACGTGGCCGCCTCCTTCCTGGCCTCCCTGAGCCAGACTGTGGAGCTGGCTGAGGCCAACAACACTGATGGTGGGGGGGGTCCGGGGGGGGCACGGGGGGGGGCAATGGGGGGGCTATGGGGGGGGTTAGAGGGGGTTGGGGGGGCTGGAGAGGGGGATAATGGGGGGACTGGGGGGTAATATGAGGCTGGGGAGGGCAATGGGGGGGCTATGGGGGGGTATGGGGGGCCTGGGGGGGGCATAAATGGGGTGGGGGGGCACAGATGGGGTGGGGGGGTCTTGGGGGGGGGCAATGGGGGGGCTGGGGGGGTTTTAGGGGGGTTGGGGGGGCTGGAGAGGGGGATAATGGGGGGACTGGGGGGGTAATATGAGGCTGGGGAGGGCAATGGGGGGGCTATGGGGGGGTATGGGGGGCCTGGGGGGGCATAAATGGGGTGGGGGGGGCACAGATGGGGTGGGGGGGTCTTGGGGGGGGGCAATGGGGGGGCTGGGGGGGGTTATAGGGGGTTGGGGGGGCTGGAGAGGGGGATAATGGGGGGACTGGGGGGTAATATGAGGCTGGGGGGGCTATGGGGGGGCTATGGGGGGGTATGGGGGGCCTGGGGGGGCATAAATGGGGTGGGGGGGCACAGATGGGGTGGGGGGGTCTTGGGGGGGGCAATGGGGGGGCTGGGGGGGTTATAGGGGGTTGGGGGGGCTGGAGAGGGGGATAATGGGGGGACTGGGGGGGTAATATGAGGCTGGGGGGGCTATGGGGGGGCTATGGGGGGGTACGGGGGGCCTGGGGGGGCATAAATGGGGTGGGGGGGCACAGATGGCGTGGGGGGGTCTTGGGGGGGCTGGGGGGGTTTTAGGGGGTTGGGGGGGCCGGAGAGGGGGATAATGGGGGTGCTGGGGAGGGCAATGGGGGAGCTATGGGGGGGTACGGGGGGCTGGGGGGGGGCACAGGTGGGTTGGGGGGGCAATGGGGGGGCTGGGGGGGCTATGGGGGGATGGGGGGATGGGGAGGGTTGGGAGGGGATGGGGGGATGGGGGGAACTGGGGGTCTATGGGGGGGGATGGGGGGGGCTATGGGGGGATGTGGGGGGATGGGGGGGGATTGAGGGGACTGGGGGGGCTATGGGGGGGCTATGGGGGGATGGGGGGGGATGGGGAGGGTTGGGGGGGATGGGAGGGGATGGGGGGAACTGGGGGTCTATGGGGGGGGATGGGGGGGTTATGGGGCTATGGGGGGGATGGGGGGGGATGTGGGGGACTGGGGGGCTGGGAGGAGATGGGGAGGGATGGGGGGACTGGGGGGCTATGGGGGGATGGGGAGGGTTGGGGGGGGATGGGAGGGGATGGGGGGGATGAGGGGGACTGGGGGTGTTATGGGGGGTGCCAGCCCCCCCCTCACGGTCCCAACCCCCCCGGGGAAGCAGTGTATAGGGGGGTTGGGGGGTTTGGAGGGGCTGGGGGGAGGGGCAATGGGGGGGCTATGGGGGGGAGGGGGGGATGAGGGGGACTGGGGGGGCTATGGGGGGATGGGGAGGGATGGGGAGGGTTGGGGGGGGATGGGAGGGGATGGGGGGGACTGGGGGGGCTATGGGGGGATGAGGGGGATGGGGGGACTGGGGGGGCTATGGGGGGATGGGGGGGATGGGGAGGGTTGGGGGGGATGGGAGGGGATGGGGGGGATGTGGGGGACTTGGGGTGCTATGGGGGGTGCCAGCCCCCCCTCACGGTCCCAGCCCCCCCAGCCCCCACCGAGAAGCGGCGGATCCGGCTGGGGGGAGGGGCAATGGGGGGCCTATGGGGGGGGAGGGGGGATGAGGGGGACTGGGGGGGCTATGGGGGGATGGGGAGGGATGGGGAGGGTTGGGGGGGATGGGAGGGGATGGGGGGGATGGGGGGGATGGGGGGGCTATGGGGGGATGGGGGGATGGGGGGGACTGGGGGGGTATGGGGGGATGGGGGGGATGGGGAGGGTTGGGGGGGATGAGGGGGGCTGGGGGGGCTATGGGGGGATGGGGGGGATGGGGAGGGTTGGGGGGGATGGGAGGGGATGGGGAGAACTGGGGGTCTATGGGGGGGATGGGGGGGTTATGGGGGGATGTGGGGGGATGGGGGGGCTGGGGGGAGATGGGGAGGGATGGGGGGACTGGGGGGGCTATGGGGGGGCTATGGGGGGATGGGGGGAATGGGGGGGGATGTGGGGGACTGGGGGGGCTATGGGGGGATGTGGGGGACTGCGGGGGCTATGGGGGGATGGGGGGGGATTGAGGGGACTGGGGGGGCTATGGGGGGACTATGGGGGGATGGGGGGGAATGGGGGGGATGGGGGGGATGGGGGGGATGGGGGGGGATGTGGGGGACTGGGGGTGCTATGGGGGGTGCCATCCCCCCCTGACGGTCCCAGCCCCCCCCCAGCCCCCACCGAGAAGCGGCGGATCCGGCTGGGGGGAGGGGCGGCCCTGAACATCTTCCTGCTGCTCGACGCGTCCCAGAGCGTCGGGGCGCGAGACTTCGACACCGCCCGGCGCGCGCTCCAGGCGCTCGTGGAGAAGGTGACCCCCCCCCAACCCCCCATCCCCCCCTCACCCAACCCCCCCATCCCCCCCTCACCCAACCCCCCCATCCCCCCTCACCCAACCCCCCATCCCCCCTCACCCAACCCCCCATCCCCCCCTCACCCAACCCCCCATCCCCCCTCACCCAACCCCCCCATCCCCCCTCACCCAACCCCCCATCCCCCCCCTCACCCAACCCCCCCATCACCCCCTCACCCAACCCCCCCATCCCCCCTCACCCAACCCCCCCATCCCCCCCTCACCCAACCCCCCATCCCCCCCTCACCCAACCCCCCATCACCCCCTCACCCAACCCCCATCCCCCCCTCACCCAACCCCCCCATCCCCCCTCACCCAACCCCCCCCATCCCCCTCCCCCATCCCCCCTCACCCAACCCCCCCATCCCCCCCTCACCCAACCCCCCCATCCCCCCCTCACCCAACCTCCCCCATCCCCCCCCCAACCCCCCATCCCCCCCCTCACCCAACCCCCCCATCCCCCCTCACCCAACCTCCCCCATCCCCCCCCCCAACCCCCATCCCCCCTCACCCAACCCCCCCCATCCCCCCCCTCACCCAACCCCCCCATCCCCCCCCCCAACCCCCCATCCCCCCCTCACCCAACCCCCCCATCCCCCCCCTCACCCAACCCCTCCCCCATCACCCCCCTCACCCAACCCCCATCCCCCCTCACCCAACCCCCCCATCCCCCCTCCCCCATCCCCCCCTCACCCAACCCCCCCCATCACCCCCCTCACCCAACCCCCCATCCCCCCTCACCCAACCCCCCCATCCCCCCCTCCCCCATCCCCCCTCACCCAACCCCCCCATCACCCCCCTCACCCAACCCCCATCCCCCCTCACCCAACCCCCCATCCCCCCTCACCCAACCCCCCCATCCCCCCCTCACCCAACCCCCCCATCCCCCCTCACCCAACCCCCCCATCCCCCCCTCACCCAACCCCCCCATCCCCCCTCACCCAACCTCCCCCATCCCCCCCCCCAACCCCCCATCCCCCCTCACCCAACCCCCCCATCCCCCCCTCACCCAACCCCCCCATCCCCCCCCTCACCCAACCCCCCATCCCCCCCCCCCCAACCCCCATCCCCCCCTCACCCAACCCCCCCCATCCCCCCCTCACCCAACCCCCCCATCCCCCCCTCACCCAACCCCCCCATCCCCCCTCACCCAACCTCCCCCATCCCCCCCCCCAACCCCCATCCCCCCCTCACCCAACCTCCCCCATCCCCCCTCACCCAACCCCCCCATCCCCCCCTCACCCAACCCCCCATCCCCCCCTCACCCAACCCCCCCATCCCCCCCTCACCCAACCCCCCCCCCCCCCCCCACCCCCCCATCCCCCCCCTCACCCAACCCCCCCATCCCCCCCCTCACCCAACCCCCCCATCCCCCCTCACCCAACCCCCCCATCCCCCCCTCACCCAACCCCCCATCCCCCCTCACCCAACCCCCCCATCCCCCCTCACCCAACCCCCCCATCCCCCCCTCACCCAACCCCCATCCCCCCTCACCCAACCCCCCCATCCCCCCCTCACCCAACCCCCCCATCCCCCCCCCCCAACCCCCCATCCCCCCCTCACCCAACCCCCCCCATCCCCCCCCTCACCCAACCCCCCCATCCCCCCTCACCCAACCCCCATCCCCCCTCACCCAACCCCCCATCCCCCCAACCCCCATCCCCCCTCACCCAACCCCCCCATCCCCCCTCCCCCATCCCCCCTCACCCAACCCCCCCATCCCCCCTCCCCCATCCCCCCTCACCCAACCCCCCCATCCCCCCCCCCTTCCCCATTCCACCCCTGACCCCTCCCCCGACCTCTCTGACCTCCTCATGACTCCCCCATGACCCCCTCACGCCCCATGACCCCCCCATGACCCCCCCATGACCCCCCCATGACCCCTCCAGCCCCATGACCCCCCAGCCCCTCTGACCCCCGAGCCCCCCGGCCCCCCCAACCCCCTGACCCCCCTGACCCCTCCCTCTGAACCCCCCTCCCCATGACCCCCCCGACCCCCATGACCCCTACCCCTCTGACCCCCCCATGACCCCCCCAGCCCCATGACCCCCCATGACCCCCCCATCCCCCTGACCCCTACCCCTCTGACCCCCCCATCTCCATGACCCCTACCCCTCTGACCCCCTCCTGGCCCCCCCAGCCCCCTGACCCCCCTGACCCCCCAGCCCCCTGACTCCCCATGACCCCCTCACCCCCCATGATCCCCCAACCCCATGACCCCCCCTGACCCCCATGACCCCCCCATCCCCCTGACCCCTCCTGACCCCCCAGCCCCATGACCCCCCATGACGCCCCCAGCCCCCTGACCCCCCTGACCTCCCCATCACCCTGACCCCCCCAGCCCCATGACTCCCCATGACCCCCCATGACTCCCCCTCACCCCTCTGACCCCCCCCAGCCCCCTGACCCCCGCAGCCCCATGACCCCCCTCACCCCCCATGACCCCCCAACCCCCTGACCCCCCATGACCCCTACAGCCCCCTGACCCTCCCTGACCTCCCCATCACCCTGACCCCCCAGCCCCATGACCCCCCTCACCCCCCATGACCCCCCAACCCCCTGACCCCCCTGACCCCCCAGCCCCATGACCCCCCATGACCTCCCCTCCCCCTCTGACCCCCCCATCCCCATGACCCCCCATGCCCCCCCACCATCCCCCTGATCCCTACCCCTCTGACCCCCTCCTGTCCCCCCCAGCCCCATGACCCCCCCGACCCCCATGACCCTCCCCCATCCCCCTGACCCCTTCTGACCCCCCCCAGCCCCCTGACCCCCCTGACCCCCCTGACCCCCCTGACCCCCCCCATCCCCATGACCCCCCCTGACCCCCATGACCCCCCCCATCCCCCGACCCCTACCCCTCTGACCCCCCCGGCCCCCCAGCCTGCTAACCCCCCTGGCCCCCCCAGATCGCGAGCTATGGGGTGTCCCCCCATTACGGGGTGGTGACCTTTGGCACCGAGGCACGGGTGGTCCTGAGCCCCACCGAGCCCCGCGCCGCCGACGGCGCCTGGGTGGGAGACCTGCTGGGGGGCTGCCCTTCGCAGGTGGGGGGGCTGGGGGGCTGGGGAGGGGGCTATGGGGGGCTACGGGGGACTATGGCAGCTGGGGAGGGGGTAGGGGGCTGGGGGGCTGGGGAGGGGGTATGGGGGGCTATGGGGGCTGGGGGGGCTGCTGGGGGGCTGGGGGGGCTGGGGAGGGGGGTATGGGGGCTATGGGGGTTGGGGAGGAGGGTATGGGGGGCTATGGGGGTTGGGGGCGCTGCTGGGGGGCTGCCCTTCGCAGGTGGGGGGCTGGGGGGCTGGGGAGGGGGCTACGGGGGGCTATGGGGGCTGGGGAGGGGGCCCTGGGGGGCTATGGGGGCTGGGGAGGGGGGTATGGGGGCTGGGGAAGGGGCTGGGGGGCTGCCCTTCGCAGGTGGGGGGGCTGGGGGGCTGGGGAGGGGGCTATGGGGGCAACGGGGGACTATGGGGGCTGGGGAGGGGGTGGGGGCTGGGGCTGGGAGGGGGTATGGGGCATGGGGCTGGGCTGCTGGGGGGCTGGGGGCTGGGGAGGGGCTACGGGGGCTATGGGGGCTGGGGAGGGGGCCCTGGGGGGCTATGGGGGCTGGGGAGGGGGCTATGGGGGCTGGGGAGGGGCTGGGGGGCTGCCCTTCGCAGGTGGGGGCTGGGGGGCTGGGGAGGGGGCTATGGGGGCTATGGGGACTGGGGGGGCTGGGGAGGGGGTAGGGGGGCTGGGGGGCTGGGGAGGGGGTATGGGGGGCTATGGGGGCTGGGGGGCTGCTGGGGGGCTGGGGGGGCTGGGGAGGGGGGTATGGGGGGCTATGGGGGTTGGGGAGGAGGGTATGGGGGGCTATGGGGGTTGGGGGCGCTGCTGGGGGGCTGCCCTTCGCAGGTGGGGGGGCTGGGGGGGCTGGGGGGGGGCTACGGGGGGCTATGGGGGCTGGGGGAGGGGGGTATGGGGGGCTAGTGGGGGGCTATGGGGGCTGGGGAGGGGCTGGGGGGGCTGCCCTTCGCAGGTGGGGGGGCTGGGGGGCTGGGGAGGGGGCTATGGGGGGCAACGGGGGACTATGGGGGCTGGGGAGGGGGGTAGGGGGCTGGGGGGCTGGGGAGGGGGTATGGGGGGCTATGGGGGCTGGGGGGGCTGCTGGGGGGCTGGGGGGCTGGGGAGGGGGGTATGGGGGGCTATGGGGGCTGGGGAGGGGGGTAGGGGGGCTGGGGGGGCTGGGGAGGGGGCTATGGGGGGCTATGGGGGGCTATGGGGGCTGGGGGGGCTGCTGGGGGGCTGCCCTTCGCAGGTGGGGGGGCTGGGGGGGCTGGGGGGGGGGCTATGGGGGGCTATGGGGGGCTATGGGGGCTGGGGGGGCTGGGGAGGGGCTGGAGGGGCTGCTGGGGTCCCCATTGGGGGGGGTTCTCAGTGGGGTGCCCAAGGGGGGGTCTCAGGGGGGTCCCCATTAGGGGGGGGTCCCAAGGGGGGGTCCCATGGGGGGGGTCTCAGGGGGGGTCGCATGGGGGGGGTGGTGTCTTGGGGGGGTCTCAGTGGGGTGCCCAAGGTGGGGGGGTCTCAGGGGGGTCCCCATTGGGGGGGGTGTCTCAGGGGGGTCCCATGGGGGGTGTGTGTCTTGGGGGGGTCTCAGTGGGGTCCCAAGGGGGGGTCCCAAGGGGGGAGTCCCATGGGGGGGGGGTCTCAGGGGGGGTCCCATGGGGGGGGGTCTCAGTGGGGTCTCCATGGGGGGGGGGGGTGGGGGTGTCTTGTGGGGTCCCAAGGGGGGGGGTGTCTCAGGGGGGTCCCAAGGGGGGGTCCCATGGGGGGGGGGTCTCAGGGGGGTCCCATGGGGGGGGTGTGTCTCAGGGGGGTCCCAAGGGGGGGGTCCCAAGGGGGGGTCCCATGGGGGGGGGGGGGGTCTCAGGGGGGTCCCATGGGGGGGGTGTGTCTCAGGGGGGTCCCAAGGGGGGGGTCCCAAGGGGGGTCCCATGGGGGGGGGGGGGGTCTCAGGGGGGTCCCATGGGGGGGTGTGTCTCAGGGGGGTCCCAAGGGGGAGTCCCATGGGGGGGGTCTCAGGGGGGGTCCCATGGTGGGGGTGTGTGTCTTGGGGGGGGTCTCAGTGGGGTCTCCATTGGGGGGGGGGGGTGGGGGTGTCTTGGGGAGTCCCAAGGGGGGGGGTGTCTCAGGGGGTCCCATGGGGGGGGTCCCATGGGGGGGGGGTCTCAGGGGGGTCCCATGGGGGGGTGTGTCTCAGGGGGGTCCCAAGGGGGGGTCCCAAGGGGGAGTCCCATGGGGGGGGGTGGTCCCCATTGTGGGGGGAGGGTCCCATGGGGGGGGTCCCATGTGGGGGGGGGTGTGTCTTGTTGGGGGGGGTGTGGTTTGTGTGTGTGTCCCCCCCCGGTGCCAGGTCCCCACGTTGCCCCTCCCCCTCCCTCCTTCCCCCTCCCTCCTCCTCCCCCCTCCCTCCCCCCTCCCCCTCCCCCTCCCTCCTCCCCCCTCCCCCTCCCCCTCCCTCCTCTCCCCTCCCTCCCCCTCCCTCCTCTCCCCTCCCTCCCTCCCTCCTCCTCCCTCCCTCCCCCTCCCCCTCTCCCCTCCCTCCCTCCCCCTCCCTCCTTCCCCCTCCCTCCCTCCCCCCTCCCTCCCCCTTCCCCCTCCCCCTTCCCTCCTCCCCCTCCCTCCCCCTCCCTCCTCCCTCCTCCTCCCTCCCCCCTCCCTCCCCCCTCCCCTCCCCCTCCCTCTCCCTCCTCCTCCCCCCTCCCCCTCCCCCTCCCCCTCCCCCTCCCCCCTCCCTCCTCCCCCTCCCCCTCTCCCCTCCCTCCTCCCCCTCCCTCCCCCTCCCCCTCCCCCTCCCCCCCCCCTCCCTCCCCCTCCCTCCCCCCTCCCCCTCCCCCCAGCGCACGCGCAGAAGCCGGGCACGAACCCGCACGCGGCGCTGCGCGCGGTCTACGAGCTGCTCGTGCAGCAGGAGCGCGAGGAGCAGCTGCGGGGGCTGCGACCCCCCCCCGTCACCAACAGCACGCGCCACGTCATCATCATCATGACCGACGGTGACACACCCCCCCCCCCAACCCCCACCCCCACCCCCACCGGGATACCCCCCCCCCCAGGACCCCATAAGCCCCCCCCCCCCCCCCAAATAATCCAGGGACCCCCCCACACCCCCCACCCCAAATCCAGGCTGAGCCCCCCAAAACCCTCTCAACCCACCCAAACCAGGGACCCCCCAAAACACCCCACACACCCCCAACCCCCCAAATCCAGGCTGAGCCCCCCAAAGCCCCTCAACCCCCCCAACCCACCAAATCCAGGCTGAGCCCCCCAAAGCCCCCTCAACCCCCCAAAGCCAGAGACCCCCCAACACCCCAAATCCAGGCTGAGCCCCCCAAAACCCTCTCAACCCACCCAAACCAGGGACCCCCCAAAACACCCCCACACACCCCCCAACCCCCCCAAATCCAGGCTGAGCCCCCCAAAGCCCCCTCAACCCCCCCAACCCACCAAATCCAGGCTGAGCCCCCCCAAAACCCCCTCAACCCCCCCCAAAGCCAGAGACCCCCCCAACACCCCAAATCCAGGCTGACCCCCCCCAAAGCCCCCTCAACCCCCCCAAACCAGGGACCCCCCCAAAACACCCCCACACACCCCCCAACCCCCCCAAATCCAGGCTGACCCCCCCAAAGCCCCCTCAACCCCCCCAAAGCCAGAGACCCCCACACCCCCCACCCCCCCACCCCCCAAATCCAGGCTGAGCCCCACCCCCCACCCCAAACCCAGAGACACCCCCCAAAACCCCCTCAACCCCCCCAAACCCAGAGACCTCCCCCAACCACCCCCTCCACACCCCCTCCACACCCCCCAAATCCAGGCTGAGCCCCCCCCAAAACCCCCTCAACCCCTCCCAAACCAGGGACCCCCCCAACCCCCCCCCAAACCCCCCCCCCCCCCCCCAAAAAACCCCCAATCCCAGCCTGACCCCCCCAAAACCCCCCAGGACCCCCCAAAACCCCTCCAGGCGCCCTAACACCCCCTATCCCTCCCATCTGGACCCCCCCCCAAACCCCTAACTCCCCCCCCCACCCCCCCATCCCTCCCCATATGCACCCCCAGAGGTGCCCCCACCCCAGCCCCCCCCCAGGACCCCCCTAAACCCCTCTAGCCCCCCCCAAACCCCTCTAGCCCCCCACCAAACCCTCTCCAGTCCCCCCAAACTTTCCCTAGCCCCCCTCCATGCCCCCCGCCCGACCCTCCTGACCCCCCTCCCTGTGTGTGTCCCCCCCCCAGGCCGGGTGAATATGGGGGGGTCCCCGGTCCCCGTTATCCACCAGATCCGGGAGCTGCTGAGTATCGGGAGGGACCCCCAGAATGACCGCGAGGACTTCCTGGGTGGGGGTCCTGGGGAAGGACTTGGGGGGGCACCCTGGGGAGGGGGGTAGGTGAGGGGGGGGGGGGAAGGGAGGCACTTTGGGGGGTGGGTTGGGGGGAGTGGAAGGGTTTTTGGGGGGGTTTGAGGGGGGAGAGGGGGGTCTGGGGGGAGGAATGGAGGGGTTTTGGGGGGACCTCGGGGGTTTATGGGGGGCTGGGGGGAGGGATGGAGGGGTTTTGGGGGGCTGGGGTGGGGGGAGGCACTTTGGGGGTGGTTTGGGGGGAGTGGAAGGGTTTTTGGGGGGGTTTGAAGGGGGGAAGGGGGGTCTGGGGGGAGGAATGGAGGGGTTTTGGGGGGTCCTCGGGGGTTTATGGGGGGCTGGGGGGAGGGATGGGGGGGTTTGGAGGGGGTCTGGGGAGGAGTATGGGGGGGGGTCAGGCCCAGGGCTGCCAGGGGGGTGCTGGGGGGGCTTTTAGGGGTCTCAGGGGGTCCCTGGGGGTTCAGGCCTGGGGGTGCTGTCCCCCCTGTCCCCCCTGACCCCCTGTTGCCCCCCCAGACGTGTACGTGTTCGGGCTGGGCCTACTGGCGCACACAGGCCCTGGGTGCTGGGGGGGCTGTTGGGGGTCTCAGGGGGCTCTGTGGGGGTCTCAGGGGGCTCTGGGGGGTCTCAGGGTGTCCCTGGGGGTCCAGGCCTGGGGGTGCTGTCCCCCCTGACCCCCCTGACCCCCCTGTCCCCCCAGACTTGTACGTGTTCGGGCTGGGCCTGTTGGCGCACACAGGCCCTGGGTGTTGGGGGGCTCTGGGGGTTCAGGCCCGGGGCTGCCGGGGGGAGGTGGGGGGCTCTGGGGGGGCTGTGGGGGCTCAGGCCCGGGGTTACTGCCCCCCTGTCCCCCCTGACCCCCCGTTGCCCCCCCAGACTTGTACGTGTTCGGGCTGGGCCTGTTGGCGCACACAGGCCCTGGGTGTTGGGGGGCTCTGGGGGTTCAGGCCCGGGGCTGCCGGGAGGTAGGGGGGCTCTGGGGGGGCTGTGGGGGCTCAGGCCCGGGGTTACTGCCCCCTGTCCCCCCTGACCCCCCGTTGCCCCCCCCCAGACGTGTACGTGTTCGGGCTGGGCCTACTGGCGCACACAGGCCCTGGGTCTTGGGGGGCTGTTGTGGGCCTCAGGGGGCTCTGGGGGGGCCTCAGGGGGTCCAGGCCTGGGGGTGCTGTCCCCCCTGTCCCCCCCTGACCCCCCTGTTGCCCCCCCAGACGTGTACGTGTTCGGGCTGGGCCCGCTGGCGCACACGCGCACGCTGAACGCGATGGCGTCGCACAAGGCGGGGGAGGAGCACGTGTTCGTGCTGCGGGGGCTGGACGACCTGCACAAGGCCTTCTACAGCATGATCGGTGGGACCCCCCCCCGGGACCCCCCAATGACACCCCCTCCGGGACCCCCCTCTGACCCCCCTGATACCCCATCCCCATCCCCTTCTACAGCATGATCGGTGGGACCCCCCCCCGGGACCCCCCAATGACACCCCCTCCGGGACCCCCCTCTGACCCCCACTGACCCTCCCCGACTCCCCATTGACCCCCCTGATACCCCCTTCTACAGCATGATCGGTGGGACCCCACCCCGGGACCCCCCAATGACACCCCCTCCGGGACCCCCCTCTGACTGCCCCACCGACCCCCGCCACTGACCCTCCCCATTGACCCCCCTGACACCCCCTTCTACAGCATGATCGGTGGGACCCCCCCCCAGGACCCCCTGACCCCTATGACACCCCCTGACCCCGTGACCCCCCCTGACCCCTATGACCCCCCTGACCCCCATGACCCCTCCTGCCCCCCTGACCCCCCTGACGACAGTGAGGTGCTGGGTCTCTGTGGGCTGAACCGGGACTGTGACCCCTCCGTGACCCCCAAACCCCTGACCCCCACCCCCATGACCCCCTGACCCCCCTGACCCCCATGACCCCCCTGACCCCCCTGACCCCATGACCCCCTGACCCCCCTGCCCCCCAGACAAGAGTGAGGTGCTGGGTCTCTGTGGGCTGAACCGGGACTGTGACCCCCCTGGCCCCCCAAACCCTGACCCCCCTGACCCCCCTGACCCCCCTGACCCCCCTGACCCCCCTGACCCCCCTGACCCCCCTGACTCCCATGACCCCCATGACCCCCCATGACACCCCCTGCCCCCCAGACGAGAGTGAGGTGCTGGGTCTCTGTGGGCTGAACCGGGACTGTGACCCCTCTGACCCCCAAACCCCTGACCCCCCTCTGACCCCCATGACCCCCTGACCCCCCTGACCCCCTGACCCCCATGACCCCTCCTGCCCCCCCGCCCCCCAGACGAGAGTGAGGTGCTGGGTCTCTGTGGGCTGAACCGGGACTGTGACCCCCCTGACCCCCCAAACCCCTGACCCCCCTGACCCCCCTGACCCCCCTGACCCCCCTGACCCCCCCTGACCCCCCTGACCCCCCTGACCCCCCTGACCCCCCTGACCCCCCTGACCCCCCTGACCCCCCCAGACAAGAGTGAGGTGCTGGGTCTCTGTGGGCTGAACCGGGACTGTGACCCCCCTGGCCCCCAAACCCCTGACCCCCCTGACCCCCCTGACCCCCCTGACCCCCCTGACCCCCCTGACCCCCCTGACCCCCCTGACTCCCATGACCCCCATGACCCCCCATGACCCCCCTGCCCCCCCAGACGAGAGTGAGGTGCTGGGTCTCTGTGGGCTGAACCGGGACTGTGACCCCTCTGACCCCCCAAACCCCTGACCCCCCTGACCCCCATGACCCCCCTGACCCCCCTGACCCCCCTGACCCCCCTGACCCCTCCTGCCCCCCCGCCCCCCCAGACGAGAGTGAGGTGCTGGGTCTCTGTGGGCTGAACCGGGACTGTGACCCCCCTGACCCCCAAACCCCTGACCCCCCTGACCCCCCTGACCCCCCTGACCCCCCTGACCCCCCTGACCCCCCTGACCCCCCTGACCCCCCTGACCCCCCTGACCCCCCTGACCCCCCTGTCCCCCCCAGACGAGAGTGAGGTGCTGGGTCTCTGTGGGCTGAACCGGGACTGTGACCCCCCCTGGCCCCCCAAACCCCTGACCCCCCTGACCCCCCTGACCCCCATTGACCCCCCTGACCCCCCTGACCCCCCTGACCCCCCTGACCCCCCTGACCCCCCTGACCCCCCTGACCCCCCTGTCCCCCCCAGACGAGAGTGAGGTGCTGGGTCTCTGTGGGCTGAACCGGGACTGTGACCCCCCTGACCCCCCAAACCCCTGACCCCCCTGACCCCCCTGACCCCCCTGACCCCCCTGACCCCACTTGACCCCCTGACCCCCCTGCCCCCCCAGACGAGAGTGAGGTGCTGGGTCTCTGTGGGCTGAACCGGGACTGTGACCCCCTGACCCCCCAAACCCCTGACCCCCCCTGACCCCCCTGACCCCCCCTGACCCCTATGACCCCCATGACCCCCCTGACCCCCCCTGCCCCCCCAGACGAGAGTGAGGTGCTGGGTCTCTGTGGGCTGAACCGGGACTGTGACCCCCCTGACCCCCAAACCCCTGACCCCCCTGACCCCCCTGACCCCCCCTGACCCCTATGACCCCCATGACCCCCATGACCCCCCTGCCCCCCCAGACGAGAGTGAGGTGCTGGGTCTCTGTGGGCTGAACCGGGACTGTGACCCCCCTGACCCCCCAAACCCCTGACCCCCCTGACCCCCCTGACCCCCCTGACCCCCCTGACCCCCCTGACCCCCCTGACCCCCCCTGACCCCCCCTGACCCCCCAGACAAGAGTGAGGTGCTGGGTCTCTGTGGGCTGAACCGGGACTGTGACCCCCCTGACCCCCCAAACCCCTGACCCCCCTGACCCCTATGACCCCCATGACCCCCCTGACCCCCCTGACCCCCCTGACCCCCCTGACCCCTATGACCCCCATGACCCCCTGACCCCCCTGCCCCCCCCAGACGAGAGTGAGGTGCTGGGTCTCTGTGGGCTGAACCGGGACTGTGACCCCCTGACCCCCCAAACCCCTGACCCCCCTGACCCCCCTGACCCCCCTGACCCCCCTGACCCCCCTGACCCCCCTGACCCCCCTGACCCCCCCTGCCCCCCCAGACAAGAGTGAGGTGCTGGGTCTCTGTGGGCTGAACCGGGACTGTGACCCCCTGACCCCCCAAACCCCTGACCCCCCTGACCCCTATGACCCCCATGACCCCCCTGACCCCCCTGACCCCCCTGACCCCCCTGACCCCTATGACCCCCATGACCCCCCTGACCCCCCTGCCCCCCCCAGACGAGAGTGAGGTGCTGGGTCTCTGTGGGCTGAACCGGGACTGTGACCCCCCTGACCCCTGACCCCCTGACCCCCCCCAGACGAGAGTGAGGTGCTGGGTCTCTGTGGGCTGAACCGGGACTGTGACCCTCCTGACCCCCCAAACCCCTGACCCCCTGACCCCCCTTGACCCCCCTGACCCCCTATGGATTCCCCATGACCCCCATGACCCCCCTGCCTCCCCCAGACGAGAGTGAGGTGCTGGGTCTCTGTGGGCTGAACCGGGACTGCGGACCCCCCTGACCCCCCAAACCCCCTGACCCCCCTGACCCCCCTGACCCCCCTGACCCCCCTGACCCCCCCCCGACCCCCATGACCCCCCCTGACCCCCCGACCCCCACCTGCCCCCCCCCAGACGAGAGTGAGGTGCTGGGTCTCGGCGCTGACACCCTGGCCCCCGTGACCCCTGACCCCTGACCCCCTGACCCCCGACCCCCCTGACCCCCCTGGCGGCCCCTGACCCCCACCCCTGACCCCTTGACCACCCCCTGACCCCCAGCAGGCGAGGGCCTGGCGGACCCTGACCCCCCTGACCCTGACCCCTCACCCCCTGACCCCCCTGACCCCCCTGACCCCCCCCAGCCCTGACGTGGGTGCTGTCCAGAGGGCTGGACTGGGGCTCCCTGACGCCCCTGACCCCCTGACCCCTGACCCCCAGCCTGACCCCCCCCGACCCCCATGACCCCCCTGACCCCCCTCGGCGACCCCCATGACCCCCCCACCCCCTGCCCCCCCCGACGAGAGTGAGGTGCTGGGTCTCTGTGGGCTGAACCGGGACTGTGACCCCCCTGGCCCCCAAACCCCTGACCCCCCTGACCCCCCTGACCCCCATTGACCCCCCTGACCCCCCTGACCCCCCTGACCCCCCTGACCCCCCTGACCCCCCTGACCCCCCTGACCCCCCTGTCCCCCCCAGACGAGAGTGAGGTGCTGGGTCTCTGTGGGCTGAACCGGGACTGTGACCCCCCTGACCCCCCAAACCCCTGACCCCCCCTGACCCCCCTGACCCCCCTGACCCCCCTGACCCCACTTGACCCCCTGACCCCCCTGCCCCCCAGACGAGAGTGAGGTGCTGGGTCTCTGTGGGCTGAACCGGGACTGTGACCCCCTGACCCCCAAACCCTGACCCCCCGACCCCTGACCCCCTGACCCCTGACCCCCATGACCCCCTGACCCCCCGCCCCCAGACGAGAGTGAGGTGCTGGGTCTCTGTGGGCTGAACCGGGACTGTGACCCCCCTGACCCCCCAAACCCCTGACCCCCCTGACCCCCCTGACCCCCCTGACCCCTATGACCCCCATGACCCCCATGACCCCCCTGCCCCCCCCAGACGAGAGTGAGGTGCTGGGTCTCTGTGGGCTGAACCGGGACTGTGACCCCCTGACCCCCCAAACCCCTGACCCCCCTGACCCCCCTGACCCCCCTGACCCCCCTGACCCCCCCGACCCCCATGACCCCCCTGACCCCCCTGCCCCCCCAGACAAGAGTGAGGTGCTGGGTCTCGTGGGCTGAACCGGGACTGTGACCCCCCTGACCCCCAAACCCCTGACCCCCCTGACCCCTATGACCCCCATGACCCCCTGACCCCCCTGACCCCCATGACCCCCCTGACCCCTATGACCCCCATGACCCCCTGACCCCCCTGCCCCCCAGACGAGAGTGAGGTGCTGGGTCTCTGTGGGCTGAACCGGGACTGTGACCCCCCTGACCCCCCAAACCCCTGACCCCCCTGACCCCCCTGACCCCCCTGACCCCCCTGACCCCCCTGACCCCCCTGACCCCCCTGACCCCCCTGTCCCCCAGACAAGAGTGAGGTGCTGGGTCTCTGTGGGCTGAACCGGGACTGTGACCCCCCTGACCCCCCAAACCCCTGACCCCCCTGACCCCTATGACCCCCATGACCCCCCTGACCCCCCCTGACCCCCCCTGACCCCCCCTGACCCCTATGACCCCCATGACCCCCCTGACCCCCTGCCCCCCCAGACGAGAGTGAGGTGCTGGGTCTCTGTGGGCTGAACCGGGACTGTGACCCCCTGACCCCCCAAACCCCTGACCCCCCCTGACCCCCTGACCCCCCCGACCCCCTGACCCCACTTGACCCCCCTGACCCCCCTGCCCCCCCAGACAAGAGTGAGGTGCTGGGTCTCTGTGGGCTGAACCGGGACTGTGACCCCCCTGGCCCCCCAAACCCCTGACCCCCCTGACCCCCATGACCCCCCTGACCCCCCTGACCCCCCTGACCCCCCTGACCCCTCCTGCCCCCCCGCCCCCCAGACGAGAGTGAGGTGCTGGGTCTCTGTGGGCTGAACCGGGACTGTGACCCCCCTGACCCCCAAACCCCTGACCCCCCTGACCCCCCTGACCCCCCTGACCCCCCTGACCCCCCTGACCCCCCTGACCCCCCTGACCCCCCTGACCCCCCTGACCCCCCTGACCCCCCTGACCCCCCCAGACAAGAGTGAGGTGCTGGGTCTCTGTGGGCTGAACCGGGACTGTGACCCCCCTGGCCCCCCAAACCCCTGACCCCCCCTGACCCCCCTGACCCCCCTGACCCCCCTGACCCCACTTGACCCCCTGACCCCCCTGACCCCCCTGACCCCCCCAGACGAGAGTGAGGTGCTGGGTCTCTGTGGGCTGAACCGGGACTTCGACAGCGCCAGCGACCGGGAACGGGACCCCTGGGACGTCAGCATCAGTGTCACTGTGAGGGGGGGCATGGAGGGGGGGGCACCTGGGGGGGCACCTGGGGGACACACACCTGGGGGGTCACATGGGGGGCCACAAACCTTGGGGGGGCACCTGGGGGGGGTGACGTGGGGGACACACACCTGGGAGGGGCACCTGGGAGGGGGGACACACACCCCGGGGGGGGGCACATGGGGGGGGGAAATGGGGGGGGGCACCTGGGGGGGGCACACACACCTGGGGGGGGGGTCACATGGGGGACACACACACACCTGGGGGGGGACACACCTTGGGGGGGGCACCTTGGGGGAGACACACCTGGGGGGGGACACACACCTGGGGGGGTCCCCTGAGGGGTGGAAATGGGGGGGGACACACACCTGGGGGGGACATGGGGGACACACATATCTTGGGGGGGCACCTGGGGGGGACACACACCTTGGGGGGGGCACCTGGGGGGTGGAAATGGGGGGGGACACACACCTGGGGGGGACATGGGGGGTGGACACACACCTGGGGGGGGTCACCTGGGGGGGACACACACACCTGGGAGGGGAGACATGGGGGGACACACACACCTGGGGGGCACCCGGGGGGGACCTGGGGGGGGGACACACACACGGGGGGGGCACCTGGGGGGAAATGGGGGGGGGGCACCTGGGGGGGCCACACACACCTGGGGGGGCACCTGGGGGGGGGGACATGGGGACACACACACACACCTGGGGGGGGCACCTGGGGGGGGAAATGGGGGGACCCATGGGATGTCAGCATCACCGTGCCCCCCTTGTCCCCCCCTCACCCCCTGTGCCCCCCTATACCCCCCTTTGTGCCCCCCTTGTCCCTCCCCGTGTCCCCCCTATACCCCCCTTTGTGCCCCCCTTGTCCCTCCCCGTGTCCCCCCTATACCCCCCTTTGGGCCCCCCTTGTGTGTCCCCCCCACCCCCTGTGTCCCCCCTTGTCCTCTCCCTGACCCCCCCTTGCCCCCCTTTGTGCCCCCCTTGTCCCCCCCCACCCCGTGTCCCCCCCTTGCCCCCCCTTTGTGCCCCCCTTGTGTGTCCCCCCTCACCCCCTGTGCCCCCTGTACCCCCCCTTTATGCCCCCCTTGTCCCCCCGTGTCCCCCCTGTACCCCCCTTTATGCCCCCCTTGTCCCCCCCGACCCCCCGTGTCCCCCCCTTGCCCCCCTTTGTGCCCCCCTTGTCCCCCCCCGTGTCCCCCCTATACCCCCCTTTGTGCCCCCCTGTGCCCCCCTTGTCCCCTCCCTGACCCCCCTCTTTGTCCCCCCCCCCAGAGGCCGGGGCAGGGCCAGGAGCGCTGTCGGGGGGCCCTGGTGTCCCCCCACTTCGTGCTGACGGCCGCTCACTGCTTCCACGTGGACGACCAGGCCCCCTGGGTCAGCGTGGACGTGGGTACGAGGGGGGGCACCCAAAACCCCCCAGCCCCCCCAGCCCCCTGGGGTCCCCTGACCCCCCCTCACTGAGCATCCCCCCCAAACCCCCCTGGGGTCCCTGACTCCCCCCAAACCCCCCTGGGGTCCCCTGCCCCCCCCCCAGCATCCCCCACCCCCAACTCCCCCCAAACCCCTTCCTGGGGTCCCCTGCCCCCCCTCACCAAACATCCCCCCCTCCCCCCAAGGCCTGCTGCACCGGGGGGTGCGGGGGCTCTTCCTGCACCCCAATTACAACCTGGGGGGGCGGCGGGACAGGGGGTCCCCGAATTCTACGACTACGACGTGGCCCTGCTGGAGCTGGCGGCCGCTGTGCGCCCCTCCCCCACCACACGGTGAGGGGGGGGGGATTGGGGGGGGGTTGGGAGGGGGATTTGGGGGGGCTGAGGGGGGATTGGGGGGGTTGGGAGGGGATTTGGGGGGGCTGAGGGGGGATTTGGGGGGGTTGGGAGGGGATTTGGGGGGGCTGAGGGGGGATTTGGGGGGTTGAGAGGGGATTTGGTGGGGCTGAAGGGGGATTTTGGGGGTTGGGAGGGGATTTGGGGGGCTGAGGGGGGATTTGGGGGGTTGAGAGGGGATTGGGGGGTTGGGAGGGGATTTGGGGGGTTGAGGGGGATTTTGGGGGTTGGGAGGGGATTTGGGGGGGTTGAGGGGGGATTTTGGGGGTTGGGAGGGGATTTGGGGGCTGAGGGGGATTTGGGGGGTTGAGGGGGATTTTGGGGGGTTGGGAGGGGATTTGGGGGGTTGAGGGGGATTTGGGGGGGCTGAGGGGGGATTTTGGGGGTTGGGAGGGGATTTGGGGGGCTGAGGGGGATTGGGGGGTTGGGAGGGGATTTGGGGGGCTGAGGGGGATTTGGGGGTTGGGAGGGATTTGGGGGGCTGAGGGGGATTTGGGGGGTTGAGAGGGGATTTGGTGGGGCTGAAGGGGGATTTTGGGGGTTGGGAGGGGATTTGGGGGGCTGAGGGGGGATTTGGGGGGGTTGAGAGGGGATTGGGGGGTTGGGAGGGGATTTGGGGGGGTTGAGGGGGGATTTTGGGGGTTGGGAGGGGATTTGGGGGGGTTGAGGGGGGATTTTGGGGGTTGGGAGGGGATTTGGGGGGGCTGAGGGGGGATTTGGGGGGGTTGAGGGGGGATTTTGGGGGGGTTGGGAGGGGATTTGGGGGGGTTGAGGGGGGATTTGGGGGGGCTGAGGGGGGATTTGGGGGTTGGGAGGGGATTTGGGGTGCTGAGGGGGATTTTGGGGGGGTTGAGGGGCAGGGGGCGTTTAGAAGGGGTTTGGGGGGGAATTGGGGGGCTGGGGGGGATTTTGGGGGGGTTGAGGGGCAGGGGGGTTTAGAAGGGGTTTGGGGGGGAATTGGGGGGCTGGGGGGGATTGGGGGGTTGGGGGGGGGGTTTATGGGGGGAGGATATGGGGGGGTCCCTGGGGAGGGATTTGGGGGGTCTGGGGGGGGATTTAGGGGGGTTGGGTCAGATTTGGGGGGTCTGGGGGTGATTTTTGGGGGGTCAGGGGTGGATTGGGGGGTTGGGGGGTGTTTCTGGGGGGGGATATTGGGGGGGTCCCTGGGGGGGATTGGGGGGTCCCTGGGGGGGATTTGGGGGGGTCTGGTGGGGGGATTTAGGGGGGATTTGGGGGGTAATTGGGGGTCTGGGGGGGATTATTGGGGGGGTCAGGGGTGGATTGGGGGGGTTGGGGGGTTGTTTATGACGGAGGGGATATTGGGGGGGCCCTGAGGGGGTTTTGGGGGGGTCCCTCACCCCCCTGTCCCCCCCCCCAGCCCCCTGTGTCTCCCCTGCACCGAGGGCGCCTCCCGGGCCCTGCGCCTCCCGCCCGAGCGCAGCAGCTGCAAGGAGCACAGTGAGTCTGACCCCTGATCTTTGACCCCTTGACCTTTGACCCCCGACCTTTGACCCCTTGACCTTTGATCTCTACCCCCCACCCCAAATCCCTTTTCCCCTCCCCTGACCCCTATGACCTTTGACCCCCCAGCCCAACCTTCCCTTTACCCCCCTCCCTCCCCCGGCACTTGACCTTTGTGTGACCCCAAATGACCTTTGACCCCACATGAGTTGTCCTGTGACCCTTGACCCCCCTTGACTCCTGACACCCCCCCCCCCAAATCTGCCTCCCCCCACTCCATCCCCTCTGGTCTCCTAACCCTCACATGACCCTTGACCCCCCCATGTGTGACCCCTGACCCCTCAGTGACCCCAGGTGACCCCTGGGTGACCCCTGGGTGACCCCACTTGACCCCTGACAACCCACCCCCCGTCCCTAACGCCCTGTCTCCCCCTCCCCCCACTCCACCCACTGACTCCTCTGGCCTCCTAACCCTCACATGACCCTTGACCCCCGCATGACCCCTGTGACCCCTGACCTCTGATGACCCCGGGTGACCCCACTTGACCCCTGACATGCCTCCCCCTCCCCAATGCCCTGAGTGTCCCCTCCCCCACTCCATCCCCTGACCCCTCAGGGCTCCTAAGCCCCACATGACCATTGACCCCCGCATGACCCTTGCCCCCCGGTGACCCCTGACCCCTGGTGACCCCTGACCTCTATTGACCCCTGGGTGACCCCACTTGACCCCTGACATCCCACCCCCTCCCCAATGCCCTGAGTCTCCCCTCCCACCACTCCATCCCCTGACCCCTCAGGGCTCCTAAGCCCCACATGACCCTTGACCCCCGCATGACCCTTGCCCCCCGGTGACCCCTGACCCCTGGTGACCCCTGACCTCTATTGACCCCTGGGTGACCCCACTTGACCCCTGACATCCCACCCCCTCCCCAATGCCCTGAGTCTCCCTCCCACCACTCCATCCCCTGACCCCTCAGGGCTCCTAAGCCCCTCATGACCCTTGACCCCGTTGTGACCCTTGACCCCCAGTGACCCCTGACCTCTGGTGACCCTGACCTCTAGTGACCCCTGGGTGACCCCACATGACCCCTGACATCCCACCCCCTCCCCAATGCCCTGAGTGTCCCCTCCCCCCACTCCACCCCCTGCCCCCTCAGGGCTCCTAAGCCCCTCATGACCCTTGAACCCCACATGACCCTTGACCCCTCCGGTGACCCCTGACCCCTGGTGACCCCAGCTGACCTCTGACCCCCCCAGGGCAGCTGCTGCTCCCCGAGAAGACTCTGGAGGCCTACTTCCTGACCCCCAGAGCCACTCGGAGCTGAAGCGCCAGCAGGTGCACATCAAGCTGGGCGAGCAGGTCTGACCCTTGACCTCTGACCCCTGACCTCTGACCCCAGCGTGACCCCCCTGGAGCCAGGGCTGCCCCTCACCCTGCTGTGATCCCTTAATGACCCCAACCCCTCAATGACTCCCTGACCCCTCAATGACCCCCTGACCCCTCAGTGACCCTATGACCCCTCAGTGACCCCGACCCCTCAATCACCCCAACCCCTCTGTGACCCCTCCCTGACCCCTGGTGACCCCTAATGACCCCTGACATTCTGTAACCCCTTTGACCCTTGACCCCACCATGACCCTGACCCCCTGATGACCCCTGACCCCACCCCAACCCCTCACCCCTCTGTCAGGGCATGACCCCTGTGACCCCATGACCTCCTAGTGACCCCGTTACCCCTGACCCCTTGTGACCCTTTGACCCCCTGTGACCCTTTGACCCCCTGTGACCCTGCTGTGACCCCTGCTGACCCCAATCACCTCACCCCTGACCCCTGTGTGACCCGAGTGACCCTACCATGACCCTTGACCCATGACCCTCTGTGACCCAACACCCTGTGACCCCTGACCCCTTGGTGACCCTTGACCCCACCCCAATCCCTTCCCTGTGACCCCATGTGACCCCTGTGTGACCCTTGACCCCTGAGTGACCCCTGAGTGACCCCTGAGCTCACCCCATCCCTGCCCCCTCCATACCCCGTGTCCCCTTATGACCTCCTGACCCCGTGTGACCTTTGACCCCGTGTGACCGTTGACCCCAGCGTGACCCCTGTCTGGCCGACGCCCTGAAGGCCCCGCCCTACGCCCAGGTGACGTCACTGGATGACATCATCACCCCCCGCTTCCTCTGCACCGGCGGCACCGAGCGCAACGTGGACCCCAACGCCTGCCGGGGTCAGTCCCAGTATGGACCAGTAGGGACCAGTATAGGCCAGTAGGGACCAGTTTGGACCAGTATAGACCAGTACAGACCAGTATGGACCAGTATGGGCCAGTACAGGCCATTAGGGACCAGTTACAGGCCAGTGTGGGCTGGGGTCAGTGTCCAGTACAGACCAGTATGGGCCAGGAGGGACCAGTATGGGCTGGTAGTGTGAGCCAATGCCAGGAGACCAGTAGCCAGTAGGGACCAGTATGTGGTGGGCCAGTAGCCAGAGGTCCAGTATGGGCCAGTAGGGCCAGTATGGGCCAGTACAGTAGGGACCAGTTACAGGCCAGTGTGGGCTGGGGTCAGTGTCCAGTACAGACCAGTATGGGCCAGGAGGGACCAGTATGGGCCAGTACAGGCCATTAGGGACCAGTTACAGGCCAGTGTGGGCTGGAGTCAGTGCCCAGTACAGACCAGTATGGGCCAGTAGGGACCAGTATGGGCTAGTGTGAGCCAATAGGAACCAGCAAGGACCAGTATGGGCCAGTAGGGACCAGTATGGGCCAGTACAGGCCATGAGGGACCAGTTACAGGCCAGTGTGGGCTGGGGTCAGTGTCCAGTACAGACCAGTATGGGCCAGGAGGGACCAGTATGGGCCAGTACAGGCCATTAGGGACCAGTTACAGGCCAGTGTGGGCTGGAGTCAGTGCCCAGTACAGACCAGTATGGGCCAGTAGGGACCAGTATGGGCTAGTGTGAGCCAATAGGAACCAGCAAGGACCAGTATGGGCCAGTAGGGACCAGTATGGGCCAGTACAGGCCATGAGGGACCAGTTACAGGCCAGTGTGGGCTGGGGTCAGTGTCCAGTACAGACCAGTATGGGCCAGGAGGGACCAGTATGGGCCAGTACAGGCCATTAGGGACCAGTTACAGGCCAGTGTGGGCTGGAGTCAGTGCCCAGTACAGACCAGTATGGGCCAGTAGGGACCAGTATGGGCTAGTGTGAGCCAATAGGAACCAGCAAGGACCAGTATGGGCCAGTAGGGACCAGTATGGGCCAGTACAGGCCATTAGGGACCAGTTACAGGCCAGTGTGGGCTGGAGTCAGTGCCCAGTACAGACCAGTATGGGCCAGTAGGGACCAGTATGGGCTAGTGTGGGCCAGTAGTAACCAGCAAGGACCAGTATGGGCCAGTAACAGCCAGTACACGTCATTAGGCGCCAGTAACAGGCCAGTATGGACCAGTGTGAACCAGTAACAGCCAGTGTGGACCAGGAGACCAGTACAGACCAGTACAGACCAGTATGAGCCAGGGGGGACCAGTACCGACTTGTATGGGCCAGTACAGACCAGTATGGATCGGGGGAAACCAGTACGGGCCAGTACAGGCCAGGAGAAAACCAGTACAAACCAGTGGGGAGCAGTATGGGCCAGTACAGATCAGTAAAGGTCAGTGTAGATGCAGTAAGAACCAGTACAGGCCAGTACAAACCAGTAAGAGCCAGTGTAGATGCTGTAGGAACCAGTATGGGCCAGTACAGACCGGTAGGGGCCCGTGTAGACGCAGTAGAGACCACTATGGACCAGTACAGACCAGTACAAGCCAGTATGGTCTAGTAGATACCAGTACAAACCAGGACGGATCAAGAGAAACCAGTATAGTCCAGTAGACACCAGTATGGATCAGCAGGGACCAGTATAAACCAGTACAAGCCAGCGGGGAGCAGTGTTCTCCCAGCATGTCCCCAATCCCTCCCAGTATCCCCTAGCACCGTCCCAGTTCATCCCAGCATTCTCCCAGTGTCCCACCCCCCACAGCCCAGGGCATCCCCACCCCCTCTTCCCTCCCAGTACATCCCAGTTCATCCCAGTGCCCCCCAACAGGTGACTCCGGGGGTCCTCTCATCGTCAGCTGGGGGAAGCGCTACTTCCAGGTCAGCGGGGAGACTGGGAGGACTGGGAGGACTGGGAGGGGACTGGGGATACTGGGAGTGCTGGACGGGGATGCTGGGGGTGACTGGGAATACTGGGGAGGGGTGCAGAGGATACTGGGAGAGCACTGGGGGGCTAGTGGGGGGATTACTGGGAATACTGGAGGGGCATTTGGGATACTGGGTGGTTACTGGGGATACTGGGGGGTACTGGGGACACTGAGGGGTCACTGGGGATACTGGGAGGGGGGATAAGGATACTGGGGGGTTCCTGGAGATACTGGGGGAGGTCACTGGGGATACTGAGAGGTTACTGGGGATACTGGGGGGAGGGTGATAAGGATATTGAAGGGGCTCTGGGGATACTGGGGGGTTACTGGGGTTACTGGGGGTACTGGTGGGGGTCCCACCTGTGACGTGGGGTCCCCCCGTGCCCCCCAAGTGGGGGTGATCAGCTGGGGGGTGCTGGGGGGGGGGATAAGGATACCAGGGGGGTCAGTGGTGATACCAGGGGGGCTCTGGGGATACTGGGGGGTTACTGGGGGTACTGGTGGGGGTCCCACCTGTGGCGTGGGGTCCCCCCGTGCCCCCCAGGTTGGGGTGATCAGCTGGGGGGTGCTGGGGGGGGGGATAAGGATACCAGGGGGTGAGTGGTGATACCAGGAGGGGCCCTGGGGACACTGGGGACATACTGGGGGTACTGGTGGGGGTCCCACCTGTGACGTGGGGTCCCCCCGTGCCCCCCCAGGTTGGGGTGATCAGCTGGGGGGTGCTGGGGGGGTCACTGGGGGGGATAAGGATACCAGGGGGTCTGGGATACCAGGGGTTGGGTCTGGATGGGGGTACTTGGATGGAGTGGCCCCCCCAGGTTGGGGTGATCAGCTGGGGGTGCTGGGGGGTCACTGGGGGGATAAGGTACTGGGGGTCAGTGGCGTCGAAGTGGCCCTGGGGATACTGGGGGTTACTGGGGTACTGGTGGGGGTCCCATCTCTGACGTGGGTCCCCCCCCCAGGTTGGGGTGATCAGCTGGGGGGTGCTGGGGGGGTCACTGGGGGGGGATAAGGATACCAGGGGGGTCAGTGGCGATACCAGGAGGGGCCCTGGGGACACTGGGGACATACTGGGGGTACTGGTGGGGGGTCCCATCTCTGACGTGGGGTCCCCCCTTGCCCCCCCAGGTTGGGGTGATCAGCTGGGGGGTGCTGGGGGGGTCACTGGGGGGGATAAGGATACCAGGGGGGTCAGTGGCGATACCAGGGGGGGCTCTGGGGATACTGGGGAGTTACTGGGGGTACTGGTGGGGGGTCCCATCTCTGACGTGGGGTCCCCCCTTGCCCCCCCAGGTTGGGGTGATCAGCTGGGGGGTGCTGGGGGGGTCACTGGGGGGGGATAAGGATACCAGGGGGGTCAGTGGTGATACCAGGGGGGCTCTGGGGATACTGGGGGGTTACTGGGGGTACTGGTGGGGGGTCCCATCTCTGACGTGGGGTCCCCCCGTGCCCCCCCAGGTTGGGGTGATCAGCTGGGGGGTGCTGGATGTCTGCAGGAACCCCCGTCCCCCTCCCACGCCCGGGATTTCCACATCAACCTCTTTGAGGTGCTGCCCTGGCTCCGGGAGCGCCTGGGGGAGGAAGATCTGGGCTTCCTCCCCTGAAACCTCCCCCCAAACCCCCCTAAATTGGGGAGGGGTCTCTTGGGGTCCCCCCCAAGCCTGTCCCCCCCATAATAAAAGCAGGGTGCTGCCTGGGCCCTTTATTGCCCCCCAAAAGGTCCTCGTTGTACACGACCTGCGAGCGCTTGTCCCGGTGGGAGCCCTTGGCGCTGTTCTTCACGGCTGGGGGGGGGGGGTAAAAGGGGGGTGGGGGGGGTCAGGGGGTGGGGAGACCCCCCCGGCACCCTGAGACCCCCGTCAGAACCCTGAGGCACTTCCCGGCACCCTGAGACCTCCCAGCACCCTGAGACCCCACCCCCAGCACACTGAGACCCCCCCAGCATCCTGAGACCCACCCCCAACTCACCCTGAGACCCCCCCCCAGAACCCTGGCACCCCCTGGCACCCTGAGACCCCCCTCAAACTCACCCTGAGACCCCCCCCCCCGGGCACCCTGAGACCCCCCCAAACTCACCCTGAGACCCCCTCAAACTCACCCTGAGACCCCCCCCGGGCACCCTGAGACCCCCCCAAACTCACCCTGAGACCCCCCTCAAACTCACCCTGAGACCCCCCCCCCGGGCACCCTGAGACCCCCCCAAACTCACCCTGGGACCCCCAGGACCCCCCAAACTCACCCAGGGACCCTCAGGACCCCCCAAACTCACCCTGGGACCCCCTAGGACCCCCCAACTCACCCAGGGACCCTCAGGACCCCCCCCAAACTCACCCAGAGACCCTCAGGACCCCCCAGCCCCCCTAGGACCCCCCAACTCACCCAGGGACCCTCAGGACCCCCCCCAAACTCACCCAGAGACCCTCAGGACCCCCCAGCCCCCCTAGGACACCCCCAACTCACCCAGGGACCCCCAGGACCCCCTCAAACTCACTCAGGGACCCCCAGGACCCCTTCAGATCCCCGAGGATGCCCCCCAACTCACCCAGGGACCCCCAGGACCCTCCCCAAACTCACCCAGGGACCCCCAGGACCCCTTCAGACCCCCCAGGACCCCCCAGACTCACCCAGGGACCCCTAGGACCCCTCAAACTCACCCAGGGACCCCAGGACCCTCCCCAAACTCACCCAGGGACCCCCAGGACCCCTTCAGACCCCCCAGGACTCCCCCAAACTCACCCAGGGACCCCCAGGACCCCCCAGGACCCCCCAAACTCACCCAGGGACCCCCAGGACCCCTTCAGACCCCCCCGGGACACCCCCAAACTCACCCAGGGACCCCCAGGACCCCTTCAGACCCCCCAGGACTCCCCCAAACTCACCCAGGGACCCCCAGGACTCCCCCAGGACCCTCCCCAAACTCACCCAGGGACCACCAGGACCCCTTCAGACCCCCCAGGACCCCCCCAACTCACCCAGGGACCCCCAGGACCCCCCAAACTCACCCAGGGACCCTCAGGACCCCCCTAAACTCACCCAGAGACCCTCAGGACCCCTTCAGACCCCCCAGGACCCCCCCAAACTCACCCAGGGACCCCCAGGACCCCCCAAACTCACCCAGGGACCCTCAGAACCCCTTCAGACTCCCTGGAACCCCCTCAAACTCACCCAGGGACCCCCAGGACCCCCCCAAACTCAGTCAGGGACCCCCAGGACCCCTTCAGACCCCCCCAACTCACCCAGGGACCCCCAGGACCCCCCCAAACTCACCCAGGGACCCTCAGGACCCCTTCAGACTCCCTGGAACCCCCTCAAACTCACCCAGGGACCCCCAGGACCCCCCAAACTCAGTCAGGGACCCCAGGACCCCTTCAGACCCCCCCAACTCACCCAGGGACCCCCAGGACCCCCCCAAACTCACCCAGGGACCCTCAGGACCCCTTCAGACTCCCTGGAACCCCCTCAAACTCACCCAGGGACCCCCAGGACCCCCCAAACTCAGTCAGGGACCCCCAGGATCCCTTCAGACCCCCCCAACTCACCCAGGGACCCCCAGGACCCGCCCCAAACTCACCCAGGGACCCTCAGGACCCCCCTAAACTCACCCAGGGACCCTCAGAACCCCTTCAGACTCCCTGGAACCCCCTCAAACTCACCCAGGGACCCCCAGGACCCCCCAAACTCAGTCAGGGACCCCCAGGACCCCTTCAGACCCCCCCAACTCACCCAGGGACCGCCAGGACCCCTCAAACTCACCCAGGGACCCCCAAGACCCCTTCAGACTCCCTGGAACCCCCTCAAACTCACCCAGGGACCCCCAGGACCCCCCAAACTCAGTCAGGGACCCCCAGGACCCCTTCAGACCCCCCCAACTCACCCAGGGACCGCCAGGACCCCCCCAAACTCACCCAGGGACCCTCAGGACCCCTTCAGACTCCCTGGAACCCCCTCAAACTCACCCAGGGACCTCCAGGACCCCCCAAACTCAGTCAGGGACCCCCAGGACCCCTTCAGACCCCCCCAACTCACCCAGGGACCCCCAGGACCCCCCCAAACTCACCCAGGGACCCCCAGGACCCCCTCAAATTCACTGATCCCACTGATCAAATTCACTGATACCACTGACCCCCCTGGTATCCTTATCCCCCCCAGTGACGCCCCCAGGACCCCCCCAAACTCACCCAGGGACCCCCAGGACCCCCCCAAACTCAGTCAGAGACCCCCAGGACCCCCCAGGACCCCCCCAAACTCACCCAGGGACCCCCAGAGCGACTTCCCGGTGGCAGCGTCCAGCAGCGGCTGCTTGCGGGCGATGCTCACCTTGAGCTGCACGTCCTGCACCACCGCCCCGTTCAGCTGGGGGGGAAGAGGGGGGTCAGGGCACCCCAAAACCTGCCCCACACCCCCAGACCCCACCCACCCCCTCAGATTCCCCTCAGCCCACTCAGGGCACCCCCAAACTCCCCAGACCCCCCAGGGAACCCCCCAAACCCTCCTCAGAATGCACTGCACCCATGTCCCATTCAGCTAGGGGGGAAAAGAGGGGGTCAGGGCACCCAAAACCCTCCCCACACCCCCAGACCCCACTCACACCCCCTCAGATTCCCCTCAGCCCACTCAGGGCACCCCCAAACTCCCCAGACCCCCCAGGGAACCCCCCAAACCCTCCTCAGAATGCACTGCACCCATGTCCCATTCAGCTAGGGGGAAAAGGGGGGTCAGGGCACCCCAAAATCCCCCACACCCCCCCACAGACCCCACTCACACCCCCTCAGACCCCCCTCAGCCCACTCAGGGCACCCCCAAACTCCCCAGACCCCCCAGGGAACCCCCCAAACCCTCCTCAGAATGCACTGCACCCATGTCCCATTCAGCTAGGGGGAAAAGGGGGGTCAGGGCACCCCAAAACCTGCCCCACACCCCCCAGACCCCACTCACACCCCCTCAGACTCCCCCTCAGCCCACTCAGGGCACCCCCAAACTCCCCAGACCCCCCAGGGAACCCCCCAAACCCTCCTCAGAATGCACTGCACCCATGTCCCGTTCAGCTGGGGGGGGAAAGAGGGGGTCAGGGCACCCCAAAACCTGCCCCACACCCCAGACCCCACTCACACCCCCTCAGACTCCCCCTCAGCCCACTCAGGGCACCCCCAAACTCCCCAGACCCCCCAGGGAACCCCCCAAACCCTCCTCAGAATGCACTGCACCCATGTCCCATTCAGCTAGGGGGAAAAGGGGGGTCAGGGCACCCCAAAATCCCCCACACCCCCCCACAGACCCCACTCACACCCCCTCAGACCCCCCCTCAGCCCACTCAGGGCACCCCCAAACTCCCCAGACCCCCCAGGGAACCCCCCAAACCCTCCTCAGAATGCACTGCACCCATGTCCCATTCAGCTACGGGGGAAAAGGGGGGTCAGGGCACCCCAAAACCCTCCCCACACCCCCCAGACCCCACTCACACCCCCTCAGACTCCCCCTCAGCCCACTCAGGGCACCCCCAAACTCCCCAGACCCCCCAGGGAACCCCCCAAACCCTCCTCAGAATGCACTGCACCCATGTCCCATTCAGCTAGGGGGGAAAAGGGGGGTCAGGGCACCCCAAAACCCTCCCCACACCCCCCCAGACCCCACTCACACCCCCTCAGATTCCCCTCAGCCCACTCAGGGCACCCCCAAACTCCCCAGACCCCCCAGGGAACCCCCCAAACCCTCCTCAGAATGCACTGCACCCATGTCCCGTTCAGCTGGGGGGAAAGGGGGGTCAGGGCACCCCAAAACCTGCCCCACACCCCAGACCCCACTCACACCCCCTCAGACCCCCCTCAGCCCACTCAGGGCACCCCCAAACTCCCCAGACCCCCCAGGGAACCCCCCAAACCCTCCTCAGAATGCACTGCACCCATGTCCCATTCAGCTAGGGGGGAAAAGGGGGGTCAGGGCACCCCAAAACCTCCCCCACACCCCCCAGACCCCACTCACACCCCCTCAGACTCCCCCTCAGCCCACTCAGGGCACCCCCAAACTCCCCAGACCCCCCAGGGAACCCCCCAAACCCTCCTCAGAATGCACTGCACCCATGTCCCATTCAGCTAGGAGGGGAAAAGGGGGGTCAGGGCACCCCAAAACCCTCCCCACACCCCCCAGACCCCATTCACACCCCTCCAGACCACCCAGGGCACCCCCAAACTCCCCAGACCCCCTTGGGGTAGCTACAAGCCCTCCTCACCACTACCCTGCCCCACCGCCCTGTTCAGCTGGGGGGGAAAAGGGGGGTCAGGGCACCCCAAGACCCTCTGGGGCACCCCCAAACCCTCCCACACCCCCCTCAGCCACACCCAGGGCACCCCCAAACTCCCCAGACCCCCTTGGGGTAGCTACAAACCCCCCTCACCACTACCCTGCCCCACCACCCCGATCAGCTGGGGGGGGGGAAAGGGGGGTCAGGGCACCCCAAAACCTCCCCCACACCACCCCAGACCCCACTCACATAACCCCCCCAGACCGCCCAGGGCACCCCCAAACTCCCCAGACCCCCATAACCCCCCCCAGGGCACCCCAAACCCCTCCAGACCCCCATAATCCCCCCCCAGGGCACCCCCCAACCCCCCCAGCCCCCCATAACCTCCCCCAGACCCCCATAACCCCCCCAGGGCACCCCAGAATCCCCCCAGACCCCCATAACCCCCCCCAGGGCACCCCCAAACCCTGACCCCCAGACCCCCATAACCTCCCCCAGGGCACCCCCAAACCCCCCAGACCCCCATAATTCCCCCCAGACCCCCATAACCCCCCCAGGGCACCCCGAACCCCCCCAGACCCCCATAACTCCCCCCCAGGGCACCCCAAACCCCCCCAGACCCCCATAACCCCCCCAGGGCACCCCGAACCCCCCCAGACCCCCATAACCCCCCCCAGGGCACCCCAAACCCCCCCAGACCCCCATAACCTCCCCCAGGGCACCCCCAAACCCCCCCAGACCCCCATAAACCCCCAACAGGGCACACCAAACCCCCCCCAGCCCCCCATAAACCCCCACCAGGGCACCCCCAAACCCCCCCAGACCCCCATAACCTCCCCCAGGGCACCCCCAAACCCCCCAGACCCCCATAATTCCCCCCCAGACCCCCATAATTCCCCCCCCAGGGCACCCCCAAACTCTCCCAGACCCCCATAACCCCCCCCAGGGCACCCCAAACCCCCATAACCCCCCCAGGGCACCCCCAAACCCTGACCCCCAGACCCCCATAATTCCCCCCCAGGGCACCCCCAAACTCTCCCAGACCCCCATAACCCCCCCCCAGGGCACCCCAAACCCCCATAACTCCCCCCAGGGCACCCCCAAACCCCCCCAGACCCCCATAACCTCCCCCAGGGCACCCCCAAACCCCCCAGACCCCCGTAATTCCCCCCCAGACCCCCATAACCCCCCCTAGGGCACCCCCAAACCCCCCAGACCCCCGTAATTCCCCCCCAGACCCCCATAACCCCCCCTAGGGCACCCCCAAACCCCCCCAGCCCCCCCAGACCTCGGCCATGGCCTGGTCAGCTGACTCCATCTTCTCAAAGGTGACGAAGGCGCAGCTGGGGGGGGGGAGGGGGAGGGGGAGGTCAGTGTGGGGCCCCCCTGGCCACGCCCCATTTGGCCACGCCCTCATTGGCCACACCCCATTTGCCGCCACCCCCTCCCCAGACACCCCAAGGGGCTGCTGGCCCCCTAAGCCCCGCCCCCCGGGTTCAAGCCCCGCCCCTTTCACCCCCCCATGACCCCACCCCACCCCATACTCAGCCCTCGCCAAGCCCCGCCCCCACCCCCATGCCCCGCCCCCTCCAGCTCCGCCCCCAGTCCCACGCCCCGCCCCCACCTTGTCCTATACCAAAGCCCCGCCCCCTCAGCCCCAAGCCCCGCCCACCCCTCCAAACCCCGCCCCATCCCTTCAAGCCCCGCCCCTCAGCCCCACACCCATCCCCCTGCCCTATCCCCGCTCCCCACCTCATCAAGCCCCGCCCCCAGCCCCAAGCCCCGCCCCATCCCCCCACGCCCCTGCCCTATCCCCGCTCCCTACCCCATAGGCCACACCCCTTTAAGCCCCGCCCCCAGCCCCACACCCCACCCCTTTCCCCGCTCCCCACCCCATAGACCCCACCCCCTTCAATCCCTACCCCCTAAGCCCCGCCCCCCTAAGCCCCTCCCTTTTAAGCCCCGCCCCCAGCCCCACACCCCACCTCTTTCCCCTTTCCCCACCCCATAGACCCCACCCCCTTCAATCCCTAACCCCCCACGGCCCCACCCTCCCTAAGCCCCTCCCCCTTGAAGCCCCGCCCCTCAGCATCACCCCCCGCCCCACCCCATAGGCCAGACCCCTCCAAGCCACGCCCCCAGCCCCATACCCCACCCCCACCCCTTTCCCTGCTCCCCACCCCATAGACCCCACCCCCTTCAATCCCTACCCCCTAAGCCCCTCCCCCTTGAAGCCCCGCCCCTCAGCCCCATACCCCCCCCCACCCCATAGGCCACACCCCTTTAAGCCCCGCCCCCAGCCCCGTACCCCACCCCCACCCCCCTGCCCTTTCCCCGCTCCCCACCCCACAGACCCCACCCCCTTCAATCCCTACCCCCAAGCCCCGCCCCCCTAAGCCCCTCCCCCTTTAAGCCCCGCCCCTCAGCATCATCCCCCGCCCCACCCCATAGGTCACACCCCTCCAAGACACGCCCCCAGCCCCATACCCCACCCCCACCCCTTTCCCTGCTCCCCACCCCATAGATCCCACCCCCTTCAATCCCTACCCCCTAAGCCCCGCCCCCCAAGCCCCTCCCCCTTGAAGCCCCGCTCCTCAGCCCCATACCCCGCCCCCACCCCATAGGCCACACCCCTTCAAGCCCCGCCCCCAGCCCCACACCCCCTTTCCCCACTCCCCACCCCATAGACCCCACCCCCTTCAATTCCTACCCCCCTAAGCCCCTCCCCCTAAGCCCCTCCCCCTTGAAGCCCCGCCCCTCAGCCCAATACCCCGCCCCCACAGGCCACACCCCTTCAAGCCCCGCCCCCATCCCCATACCCCACCCCCACCCCACAGACCCCACCCCCTTCAATCCCTAACCCCCCACGGCCCCACCCCCTAAGCTCCTCCCCCTTGAAGCCCCGCCCCTCAGCCCCACACCCCGCCCCACCCCATAGGCCACACCCCTTTAAGCCCCGCCCCCAGCCCCGTACCCCACCCCCACCCCCTGCCCTTTCCCCGCTCCCCACCCCATAGACCCCACCCCCTTCAATCCCTACCCCCCTAAGCCCCCCCAAGCCCCTCCCCCTTTAAGCCCCGCCCCTCAGCCCAATACCCCGCCCCCACAGGCCACACCCCTTCAAGCCCCGCCCCCATCCCCATACCCCACCCCCACCCCACAGACCCCACCCCCTTCAATCCCTAACCCCCCACGGCCCCACCCCCCTAAGCTCCTCCCCCTTGAAGCCCCGCCCCTCAGCCCCACACCCCGCCCCACCCCATAGGCCACACCCCTTTAAGCCCCGCCCCCAGCCCCGTACCCCACCCCCACCCCACAGACCCCACCCCCTTCAATCCCTACCCCCCTAAGCCCCGCCCCCAAGCCCCTCCCCCTTGAAGCCCCGCCCCTCAGCCCAATACCCCGCCCCCACAGGCCACACCCCTTCAAGCCCCGCCCCCATCCCCATCCCCCACCCCACAGACCCCACCCCCTTCAATCCCTAGCCCCCACGGCCCCACCCTCCCTAAGCCCCTCCCCCTTGAAGCCCCGCCCCCTCCCCCAGGCCCCGCCCACTTGCGGGGGGTGTCCATGGAGAGGTCGATGATGGCGCCGAAGGGGGCGAAGGCGGCGCGCAGCAGGTCGGGGCTGAGCTCCGCCCCCCAGACGTAGAGCGTGTTCCCCTTGCGCGGGGCGCGGCGCTCCGGGAACGAGTCCGACCCTGCGCAGGGGGCGGGGTCAGCGTGGGGACACGCCCACGGACACGCCCGTCTACCCAGGGACACGCCCATCTACCCAGGGACACGCCCATCCAACCAGGGACACACCCAGGGACACGCCCAGGGACACGCCCACCCAACCAGGGACACGCCCAGGGACACACCCATCTACCCAGGGACACGCCCACCCAAACAGGGACACACCCAGGGACACGCCCACCCAACCAGGGACACACCCAGAGACATGCCCATCTGCCCAGGGACACGCCCATCCAACCAGGGACACACCCAGGGACACGCCCACCCAGCCAGGGACACACCCAGAGACATGCCCATTTACTCAGGGACACGCCCACCCAAACAGGGACACACCCAGGGACACGCCCACCCAACCAGGGACACACCCAGAGACATGCCCATCTGCCCAGGGACACGCCCATCCAACCAGGGACACACCCAGGGACACGCCCACCCAGCCAGGGACACACCCAGAGACATGCCCATCTGCCCAGGGACACGCCCACCCAAACAGGGACACACCCAGGGACACGCCCACCCAACCAGGGACACACCCAGAGACATGCCCATCTGCCCAGGGACACGCCCATCCAACCAGGGACACACCCAGGGACACGCCCACCCAACCAGGGACACACCCAGAGACATGCCCATCTGCCCAGGGACACGCCCATCCAACCAGGGACACACCCAGGGACACGCCCACCCAGCCAGGGACACACCCAGAGACATGCCCATCTGCCCAGGGACACGCCCATCCAACCAGGGACACACCCAGGGACACGCCCACCCAAACAGGGACACACCCAGGGACACGCCCACCCAACCAGGGACACACCCAGAGACATGCCCATCTGCCCAGGGACACGCCCACCCAAACAGGGACACACCCAGGGACACGCCCACCCAACCAGGGACACACCCAGAGACATGCCCATCTGCCCAGGGACACGCCCATCCAACCAGGGACACACCCAGGGACACGCCCACCCAGCCAGGGACACACCCAGAGACATGCCCATCTGCCCAGGGACACGCCCATCCAACCAGGGACACACCCAGGGACACGCCCACCCAACCAGGGACATGCCCAGGGACACACCCATCTACCCAGGGACACGCCCACCCAACCAGGGACACACCCAGGGACACGCCCACCCAACCAGGGACACGCCCAGGGACACACCCATCTACCCAGGGACACGCCCACCCAACCAGGGACATGCCCATCTACCCAGGGACATGCCCAGGGACACGCCCAGGGACACGCCCATCTACTCAGGGACACGCCCACCCTCCCATGGACACGCCCATCTACTCAGGGACACGCCCACCCTCCCATGGACACACCCATCTACTCAGGGACACGCCCATCCACCCAGGGACACGCCCAGGGACACACCCATCTATCCAGGGACACGCCCTCCTCCCAAGAGACACGCCCAAGGACATCCCCACCCAACCAGGGACACGCCCACCCAACCAGGGACACGCCCACCCAACCAGGGACACGCCCATCCAATCAGGGACACGCCCAGGCACACGCCCACCCTCCCATGGACACACCCATCTACCCAGGGACACGCCCATCCGCCCAGGGACACGCCCAGGGACACGCCCATCCACCCAGGGACACACCCATGGACACGCCCATCTACCCAGGGACACGCCCAGGGACACGCCCATCTACTCAGGGACACGCCCATCCACCCAGGGACACGCCCATGGACACGCCCATCCACCCAGGGACACGCCCATGGACACGCCCATCCGCCCAGGGACACGCCCATGGACACGCCCATCCGCCCAGGAACACGCCCAGCCCCCCCCCCCGTGTCCCTGTGCCCCCCTCCAGCCCCCCCCCCGTGTCCCTGTGCCCCCCGTGCCCCCCCAGCCCCCCGGGTCCCTGTGCCCCCCCAAAGGGTCCCCGTACCCCCTGCCCCAGTCCCATAGACCCCCCCAGCCCCCCCCGTGTCCCTGTGCCCCCCTCCAGCCCCCCCGTGTCCCTGTGCCCCCCCCCGTGCCCCCCAGCCCCCCCTGGGTCCCTGTGCCCCCCAAGGTCCCCGTACCCCCTGCCCCAGTCCCATAGACCCCCCCAGCCCCCCCCCGTGCCCCTGTGCCCCCCCAGCCCCCCCCCGGGTCCCTGTGCCCCCCCGTGCCCCCCCAGCCCCCCCGGGTCCCTGTGCCCCCCAAGGTCCCCGCACCCCCCTGCCCCAGTCCCATAGACCCCCCTCCAGCCCCTCCCCGTGTCCCTGTGCCCCCTCCCGTGCCTCCCCCCAGCCCCCCCCGGGTCCCTGTGCCCCCCCAGCGTCCCCGTACCCCCCTGCCCCAGTCCCATAGACCCCCCCAGCCCCCCTCCGTGCCCCCTGTGCCCCCTCTCCAGCCCCCCCCCCGTGTCCCTGTGCCCCCCCCGTGCCCCTGTGCCCCCCCCAGCCCCCCCGGCCCCCCCATACTGCGGAAGGTCCCCTCCCTGTCCCTGCTCCTGTCCTCGGGGTCGGGGTCCTGCTCCCAGTCCAGGCGCCGCTCCCCCGTTCGGGGGGGTCCCCCCGGCCGCCGCCCCCCTCGGGCTCTCGCAGCCGCTCGCTGGCGCTCACGAAGCTGGGGGGGGGATAGAGGAGGGGGGACACCCCAAAATCAAAGGAGGGGGGGAATTAGAGGGGGGGACCCCAAAAATCAAAGGAGGGGGAGAAATAGAGAGGGGGGTTCCCCAAATTTAAAGGGGGGGGATTTGGGGGGGGGGAATTAGAGGGGGGTCCCCAAAATTAAAGGAGGGGGGAATTAGAGGGGAGGGGTTCCCCAAGTTTAAAGGGGGGGGATTTTGGGGGGGGAATTAGGGGGGATTTGGGGGGGGGAATTAGAAGGGGGGTCTCCCCAAAATCAAAGGAGGGGGGAATTAGAGGGGGGGGGTGTCCCAAATTTAGATGGGGGGGTGATTTGGGGGAGGGAAATTAGGGGGGATTTGGGGGGGTTAGAGGAGGGGGGACCCCAAAATTAAAGGAGGGGGGAATTAGAGGGGGGGTTCCCCAAGTTTAAAGGGGGAGTGATTTGGGGGGGGGAATTAAAGGGGGGGATTTGGGGGGGAATTAGAAGGGGGTCCCCAAACTTAAAGGGGGGGTGATTTGGGGGGAGGGAATTAGAGGGGTGGACCCCGAATTTAAAGGAGGGGGGGAATTGGGGGGGGGTTCCCCAAGTTTAAAGGGGGGGTGATTTTGCGGGGGGGGAATTTGGGGGGGGGGTCCCCAAAATCAAAGGAGGGGGGAATTAGAGGGGGGGTCTCCCCAAAATCAAAGGAGGGGGGAATTAGAGGGGGGGTCTCCCCAAAATCAAAGGAGGGGGGAATTAGAGGGGGGTCCCCAAATTTAAAGGGGGGTGTGATTTGGGTGGGGGGATTGGGGGGGGGGGGCTCCCCAAATTTAAAGAGGGGGGATTTGGGGGGGGGGGGGGGGGGGGGGGGGGATTTTGGGGGGGGGGGATCCCCCCACTTACCTCTCATAGAGCGATTTGCGCTGGGGGCGGCGGGACTTGGGGGGGGATAAAAAGGGGGTGTTAAGGGGGGGCAGGAGCATATAGACACCCCCCCCCCAAATTGGGAGGGGGGGGGGGGGTGTCGTGTCCCCCCCCCAAAATAAAGGGGGTCGGTACCTCCTGGGAGTCGTCGTCGGCCGAGATGCTGCGCTGGAAGGGCTGGAAGGTGGGGGTGGGGCCCTTCTCTGGGTCCTGGGGGGGGCAGGGGGGTCAAAATTGGGGGTCCCCCCTGGGGAGGGGGGTCTGAGGAGGTTTGGGGGGGTCTGAGGGGGTTTGGGGGGGTTTTGAGGGGGTTTAAGGGGGTTTTGAGGGGGGTTGGGGGGGCTGGAAGGTGGGGGTGGGGCCCTTCTCTGGGTCCTGGGGGGGGGCAGGGGGGTCAAGATTGGGGGGCCCCCCTGGGGAGGGGGGTCTGAGGGGGTTTGGGGGGGTCTGAGGGGGTTTGGGGGGGTTTAGAGTGGGTTTGGGGGGGTCTAAGGGGGGTTTGGGGGGGTTTGGGGGGCTGGAAGGTGGGGGTGGGGCCCTTCTCTGGGTCCTGGGGGGGGCAGGGGGGTCAAAATTGGGGGGCCCCCCTGGGGAGGGGGGTCTGAGGGGGTTTGGGGGGGTCTGAGGGGGTTTGGGGGGGTTTGAGGGGGTTTAAGGGGGTTTTGAGGGGGGTTGGGGGGGCTGGAAGGTGGGGGTGGGGCCCTTCTCTGGGTCCTGGGGGGGCAGGGGGGTCAAAATTGGGGAGCCCCCCTGGGGAGGGGGGTCTGAGGGGGTTTGGGGGGGTCTGAGGGGGTTTGGGGGGTTTAGAGTGGGTTTGGGGGGGTCTAAGGGGGGTTTGGGGGGGGTTTGGGGGGCTGGAAGGTGGGGGTGGGGCCCTTCTCCGGGTCCTGGGGGGGCAGGGGGGTCAAAATTGGGGGGTCCCCCCTCGGGAGGGGGGTCTGAGGGGGTTTGGGGGGGTCTGAGGGGGTTTGGGGGGGTTTTGAGGGGGTTTAAGGGGGTTTTGAGGGGGGTTGGGGGGGCTGGAAGGTGGGGGTGGGGCCCTTCTCTGGGTCCTGGGGGGGGCAGGGGGGTCAAAATTGGGGGGCCCCCCTGGGGAGGGGGGTCTGAGGGGGTTTGGGGGGGTCTGAGGGGGTTTGGGGGGGTTTAGAGTGGGTTTGGGGGGGTCTAAGGGGGGTTTGGGGGGGTCTAAGGGGGCTGGAAGGTGGGGGTGGGGCCCTTCTCCGGGTCCTGGGGGGGCAGGGGGTCAAAATTGGGGGGCCCCCCCTCGGGAGGGGGGTCTGAGGGGGTTTGGGGGGGGTCTGAGGGGGTTTAGAGTGGGTTTGGGGGGGTCTAAGGGGGGTTTGGGGGGGGTTGGGGGGCTGGAAGGTGGGGGTGGGGCCCTTCTCTGGGTCCTGGGGGGCAGGGGGGTCAAAATTGGGGGGCCCCCCTCAGGAGGGGGTCTGAGGGGGTTTGGGGGGGTCTGAGGGGGTTTAGAGTGGGTTTGGGGGGGTCTAAGGGGGGTTTGGGGAGGGTTTGGGGGGCTGGAAGGTGGGGGTGGGGCCCTTCTCCGGGTCCTGGGGGGGCAGGGGGTCAAAATTGGGGGCCCCCTCAGGAGGGGGGTCTGAGGGGGTTTGGGGGGGTCTGAGGGGGTTTAGAGTGGGTTTGGGGGGGTCTAAGGGGGTTTGGGGAGGGTTTGGGGGGCTGGAAGGTGGGGGTGGGGCCCTTCTCCGGGTCCTGGGGGGGGCAGGGGGGTCAAAATTGGGGGCCCCCCTCAGGAGGGGGGTCTGAGGGGGTTTGGGGGGGTCTGAGGGGGTTTGGGGGGTTTAGAGTGGGTTTGGGGGGGTCTAAGGGGGGTTTGGGGGGGGTTTGGGGGGCTGGAAGGTGGGGGTGGGGCCCTTCTCTGGGTCCTGGGGGGGCAGGGGGGTCAAAATTGGGGGCCCCCCTGGGGAGGGGGTCTGAGGGGGTTTGGGGGGGTCTGAGGGGGTTTGGGGGGGTTTAGAGTGGGTTTGGGGGGGTCTAAGGGGGGTTTGGGGGGGGTTGGGGGGCTGGAAGGTGGGGGTGGGGCCCTTCTCTGGGTCCTGGGGGGGGGCAGGGGGGTCAAAATTGGGGGGTCCCCCCTGGGGAGGGGGTCTGAGGGGGTTTGGGGGGGTCTGAGGGGGTTTGGGGGGTTTAGAGTGGGTTTGGGGGGGTCTAAGGGGGGTTTGGGGGGGTTGGGGGGCTGGAAGGTGGGGGTGGGGCCCTTCTCTGGGTCCTGGGGGGGGGCAGGGGGGTCAGAATTGGGGGGTCCCCCCTGGGGAGGGGGGTCTGAGGAGGTTTGGGGGGTCTGAGGGGGTTTGGGGGGGTTTAGAGTGGGTTTGGGGGGGTCTAAGGGGGGTTTGGGGGGGTCTAAGGGGGGCTGGAAGGTGGGGGTGGGGCCCTTCTCCGGGTCCTGGGGGGGGCAGGGGGGTCAAAATTGGGGGGTCCCCCCTGGGGAGGGGGGTCTGAGGGGGTTTGGGGGGGGGGGTCTGGGGGGGCTCATGGGGGTCTGGAGGGTTTGGGGGGGCTCAGGGGGATCTGGGGAGGGCACAGAGGAGCCCTGTGGGGGGGGAGAGGTTCTGGGGGGTCTGAGGGGGTTTGGGGGGCTCAGGGGGGTCTGGGGAGGGCACAGAGGAGCCCTGTGGGGGGGAGAGGTTCTGGGGGGTCTGAGGGGGTTTGGGGGGCTCAGGGGGGTCGGGGGGCACAGAGGAGCCCTGTGGGGGGGAGAGGTTCTGGGGGGTCTGAGGGGGTTTGGGGGGCTCAGGGGGGTCTGGGGGGCTCAGGGGGGTCGGGGGGGCACAGAGGAGCCCTGTGGAGGGGGAGAGGTTCAGAGGGGGTCTGGGGGGCTCAGGGGGATCTGAGGGGGTTTGGGGGGGTCTGGGTGATCTGGGGGGTTCAGGGGGGCTCAGGGGGGTTCAGGGGGGTCTGGAGGGTTTGGGGGGCTCAGGGGGGTCTGAGGGGGTTCAGGGGGGTCCAGGGGGATCTGAGGGGGTTTGGGGGGGTCTGGGTGATCTGGGGGGTTCAGGGGGGTTTGGGGGGCCTCAGGGGGGTTCAGGGGGGTCTGGAGGGTTTGGGGGGGCTCAGGGGGGTCTGAGGGGGTTCAGGGGGGTCCAGGGGGATCTGAGGGGGTTTGGGGGGGTCTGGGTGATCTGGGGGGTTCAGGGGGGTTTGGGGGGCCTCAGGGGGGTTCAGGGGGGTCTGGAGGGTTTGGGGGGGCACAGGGGGGTCTGGGGAGGGCACAGAGGAGCCCTGTGTTGGGGGAGAGGTTCTGGGGGGTCTGAGGGGGTTTGGGGGGCTCAGGGGGGTTCAGGGGGGTCTGGAAGGTTTGGGGGGGCTAAGGGGGGTCTGAGGGGGTTCAGGAGGGTCTGGGGGGGGCACAGAGGAGCCCTGTGGGGGGGGGAGAAGTTCTGGGGGGATCTGGGGGGGCTCATGGGGGTCTGGAGTGTTTGGGGGATTCAGGGGGGTCTGGGGGGGTTCAGGGGGCTCAGGGGGTCTGGGGGGTTCAGGGGGTGCGGGGGTGTTTTGGGGTGCCCCCCCTTCACCTTGAGCTTCCCTTCCAGGGTCCTGGAGCGCTTGAACCCCGAGTTCTTGGTCTCAGCTTTGGGGGCGCTGATGGCCCCCGACTTCACCAGCAGCTTGGCCTGTTCCGTGGCCGTGGCCGTGTCCAGGGGGGCTGGTCTGATAGGGCTGGGGGGGCCAGGGGGGACCCCCAAAACCGGGGGGGGGTGTTGTTTAATTAAGGGGGTACCCCCCTTTTCAAACCCACCCCCCCCCTTCAACCTGCAGCCACCCCGAGTGGGATCCACCCCCTCTAATTCTATCCCCCCCAAATTGGGGTGCCCCCCCGGAAATTGGGGTGCCCCCCTTTATTAGGGTCCCCCCCACTCTAAATTGGGGTCCCCCCTTCATTAGGGTGCCCCCCACCTTAAAATTGGGGTCCCCTATTGGAAACTGGGGTCCCCCTACTCTAAACTGGGCTCTCCCCCTTAAATTGGGGTGCCCCCCACCCCTAAATTGGGGTCCCCCCTCTAAATTAGGGTGCCCCCCACTAGATTGATCTCCCCCCAAGGGGGCCCCCCAAAACCGGGGGGGGCGGGTTTAATTATGGGGGTACCCCCCTTTCAAACCCCCCCCCCTTCAACCTGCAGCCACCCCGAGTGGGATCCACCCCCTTTAGTGCTGCCCCCCCCCAAATTGGGGTGCCCCCCCAAATTGGGGTGCCCCCCTTTATTAGGGTCGCCCCCCCACTAAATTGGGGTCCCCCCTCTATTGGGGTCCCCCCACCTCAAAATTGGGGTCCCCTCCTCTAAATTGGGGTCCCCCCCACTCTAAATTGGGCTCTCCCCCACCCTAAATTGGGGTGCCCCCCTAATCCCCCCCTTAATTGGGTGTCCCCCCCAAATTGGGGTGCCCCCCTAAATTAATCCCCCCTTAATTAGGTTCCCCCCTAAACTAGGGTCATCCCTCCCTAAATTGGGGTGCCCCCCCAAATTATTCCTCCCCCTTGAGTTCCCACCCTAAATTGGGGTCCCCCTCCTAAATTGGGGTGCCCCCTCAAATTGGGGTGCCCCCCACCCAAATTGGGGTGCCCCCCTAAATTAATCCCCCCTTAATTGGGTGCCCACCCTAAATTGGGGTGCCCCCCCCAATTAATCCCCCCCAAAATTAGGTTCCCCCCTAACTTGGGGTCCCCCCCACCCTAACTTGGGGTGCCCCCCCTTAAGTGGGTTCCCCCTAAATTGGGGTCCCCCCACCCTAAATTGGGGTGCCCTCCCTTAAGTGGGTTCCCCCCTAAATTGGGGTGCCCCCTCAATCCCCCCTAAATTAGGTCCCCCCTAAATTGGGGTGTCCCCCCCAAATTGGGGTGCCCCCCCCAAATTAATCCCCCCTAAATTAGGTTTGCCCCCTGACTTGGGGTGCCCCCCCAATCCCCCTCCCAAATTGGGGTGCCCCCCTAAATTGGGGTCCCCCCACCGAAATTGGGGTCCCCCCCTAAATTAATCCCTCCCCTTAATTAGGTTCCCCCCTAAATTGGGGCCCCCCCCTAAATTAGGGTCCCCCCTCCTAAATTGGGGTGCCCCCCCCTAAGTTGGGGTGCCCCCCTAAATTAATCCCCCCTTAATTGGGTTCCCCCCTAAATTGGGGTGCCCCCTAATCCCCCCCCTAAATTAGGTTCCCCCTAACTTAGGGTGCCCCCCCCCCAAATTGGGGTGCCCCCCATCCTAAATTGGGGTGCCCCCCCTTAAGCGGGTTCCCCCTAAATTGGGGTCCCCCCTAAGTTGGGGTGCCCCCCTAAATTAATCCCCCCTTAATTGGGTTCCCCCCTAAATTGGGCCCCCCACCCTAAATTAGGGGGTCCCCCCCTAAATTAGGGTCCCCCCTAAATTGGGGTGCCCCCCCCTAAATTGGGGTGCCCCCCCCCCCTCACAGCGCTTGATGCCGCCCTGGCTGCTGGTCCCGGCCGAGCTCTGCTGCTTCTTCAGCGCCAGCAGCGCCTTTTTCTGGGGGGCGGGGGGTGAGACCCCCCCCAAATTTGGGGAGACACCCCCCCCATCCTATGACACCCCCCCAACCCCCAGACCCCCTCAGAGCCCCCCCCAAACCCCCCCAATCCCCCCTCAGAGCCCCCCAAACCTCCCTCCCCCCCCAGCCCCCCAGACACCCCCAGCCCCCTCAGACCCCCTCCAAATTTGGGGAGACCCCCCCCCCAAATTTGGGGAGACACCCCCCCATCCTATGACACCCCCCCAACCCCCAGACCACCTCAGAGCCCCCCCAAACCCCCCCAATCCCCCCTCAGAGCCCCCCTAAACCTCCCTCCCCACCCCCCAGCCCGCCTCAGACCCCCCCCCAGACCCCCTCAGACCCCCTCCAACTTGGGGAGACACCCCCCCCATCCTATGACTCCCCCCAACCCCCAGAGCCCCTCAGAGCCCCCCCAAACCCCCCCAATCCCCCCTCAGAGCCCCCCAAACCTCCCTCCCCACCCCCCAGACCCCCTCCAGCCCACCTCAGACCCCTCCAAATTTGGGGAGACCCCCCCCCCCAATCCTAGGGAGACCCCCCCCCCCAATCCCATCAGACCCCCCCACCCCCCCAACCCCCCAGACCCCCTCAGAGCCCCCCACCCAAACCCCCCCCAATCCCCCCTCAGAGCCCCCCTAAACCTCCCTCCCCACCCCCAGACCCCCTCAGACCCCCCCAAATTTGGGGAGACCCCCCCCCATCCTATGACCCCCCCCCAACCCCCAGACCCCCTCAGAGCCCCCCCAAACCCCCCAATCCCCCCTCAGAGCCCCCCAAACCTCCCTCCCCACCCCCCAGCCCGCCTCAGACCCCCCCCAGCCCCCTCAGACCCCCTCCAAATTTGGGGAGACCCCCCCCCCAATCCTATGACCCCCCCCCCCCCCAGACCCCCTCAGAGCCCCTCCCAAACCCCCCCAGCCCCCCTCAGACCCCCCCCAAATTTGGGGAGACCCCCCCCCCATCCCATGACACCCCCCCCAACCCCCAGACCCCCTCAGAGCCCCCCCCAAACCCCCCCAATCCCCCCCTCAGAGCCCCCCCAAACCTCCCCCCTCCCCCACCCCCCCAATCCCCCCTCAGACCCCCCCCATCCCCCCCCAAACCCCCCTCCCCACCCCCAATCCCCCCTCAGAGCCCCCCCAAACCCCCCCATCCCCCCCTCCCCACCCCCAAACCCCCTCCCCACCCCAATCCCCCCTCAGAGCCCCCCTAGACCCCCCCATCCCCCCTCAAACCCCCCTCCCCACCCCCAATCCCCCCTCAGATGCCCCCCAAACCTCCCTCCCCACCCCCCAATCCCCCCTCAAACCCCCCCAACCCCCCCAAACCCCCCTCCCCACCCCCAGACCCCCTCAGACCCCCCCAAACCCCCCCATCCCCCTCAGAGCCCCCCCAAACCCCCCCCATCCCCCCCCAAACCCCCTCCCCACCCCCAATCCCCCCTCAGATCCCCCCCAAACCCCCCCATCCCCCCCCCCAAACCCCCCCCAATCCCCCCCCAACCCCCCCCTCCCCCCCAAACCCCCCTCCCCAAGCCCCAATCCCCCCTCAGATGCCCCCCAAACCCCCCCAGCCCCCCTCAGAGCCCCCTCCCCACCTCCAGCCTCCTCCAAACCCCCCATCCCCCCTCAGAACCCCCTATCAACCCCCTCTCCCCCTCAGAGCCCCCCCAAACCCCCCCAATCCCCCCCAACCCCCCTCCCCCCAAACCCCCCTCCCCACCCCCAATCCCCCCCATCCCCCCCAAACCCCCCTCAGAGCCCCCCCAGACCCCCCCATCCCCCCTCCAAACCCCCCTCCCCAGCCCCAATCCCCCCTCAGATCCCCCCCAAACCCCCCCAGCCCCCCTCAGAGCCCCCTCCCCACCTCCAGCCTCCTCCAAACCCCCCCATCCCCCCTCAGAACCCCCTATCAACCCCCTCTCCCCCTCAGAGCCCCCCCAAACCCCCCCAATCCCCCCCCAACCCCCCCCTCCCCCCCCAAACCCCCCTCCCCACCCCCCAATCCCCCCCCCATCCCCCCCAAACCCCCCTCAGAGCCCCCCCAGACCCCCCCCCCAGCCCCAATCCCCCCTCAGATCCCCCCAAACCCCCCCATCCCCCCTCAGAACCCCTATCAACCCCCTCTCCCCTCAGAGCCCCCCCAAACCCCCCCCCAGCCCCCCCAAACCCCCCCCCCCCCCCCCAACCCCCCTCAGATCCCCCCAAACCCCCCAGCCCCCCTCAGAACCCCCTATCAACCCCCTCTCCCCCTCAGACCCCCCCAAACCCCCCCAATCCCCCCCCAACCCCCCCTCCCCCCAAACCCCCCCCCCAAGCCCCAATCCCCCCTCAGATCCCCCCCAAACCCCCCCAGCCCCCCTCAGAGCCCCCTCCCCACCTCCAGCCTCCTCCAAACCCCCCCATCCCCCCTCAGAACCCCCTATCAACCCCCTCTCCCCCTCAGAGCCCCCCCAAACCCCCCCAATCCCCCCCAACCCCCCTCCCCCCCCAAACCCCCCTCCCCACCCCCAATCCCCCCCCATCCCCCCCCAAACCCCCCCTCAGAGCCCCCCCAGACCCCCCCCCCCCAGCCCCCCAATCCCCCCTCCACGCCCCATCCCCCCCAAACCCCCCCCCCCCAGCCCCCCTCAGAGCCCCCTATCAACCCCCCTCTCCCCTCAGAGCCCCCCCAAACCCCCCCAATCCCCCCCCCAAACCCCCCTCCGACCCCCCCAAACCCCCCTCCCCACCCCCCAATCCCCCCTCAGAGCCCCCCCAGACCCCCCCAGCCCCCCCAAACCCCCCCCCAGCCCCAATCCCCCCTCAGATCTCCCCCAAACCCCCCCAGCCCCCCTCAGAGCCCCCTATCAACCCCCTCTCCCCCTCAGAGCCCCCCAAACCCCCCCAATCCCCCCCAACCCCCCCTCCCCCCAAACCCCCTCCCCACCCCCAATCCCCCCTCAGACCCCCCCAAACCCCCCTCCCCACCCCCCAATCCCCCCCATCCCCCCCAAACCCCCCTCAGAGCCCCCCAGACCCCCCAGCCCCAATCCTCCCTCAGATCCCCCCAAACCCCCCTCCCCCCCAATCCCCCTCTAGACCCCCCCCAGACCCCCCCAAACCCCCCTCAGATCCCCCCAAACCCCCCTCCCCCCCCAATCCCCCCTCTAGACCCCCCAACCCCCTCAGAGCCCCCTCCCCACCCCCAGACCCCCTCAGACCCCCCCCAGACCCCCTCAGACCCCCCCATCTCCCCCAAACCCCCCTCAGACCCCCCCCAGACCCCCTCAGACCCCCCCATCCCCCCCAAACCCCCTTCCCCCCCCCCAATCCCCCCCCCCACCTTCTTCCGCAGCTTGGCGAAGCGCTTCTGCAGCGCCTCCTCCTCCTCCGTCAGGCCGGGGGGCAGCGCCAGCATGGCGGGGGGCTGGGGGGGGGGGACACAAGGCCCGGGAGAAGGATGGGGGGTGGGGGGGCTCTTTTGGGGGGGCTCCGGGGGGCTGGGTAGGCCGCGGCGGGTGGGAAGTGCTGGCACAAAGCCGGGCAAAGCGGCGACTTCCCCACCTCCGAGCGTCGCCGGTTCCTATTGGTTGGTACCCAATGAGCTTGGCGGTGATTGGTGGAGACGGGGGGCGGGCAACGCCGGCCCCGCCCTTGAGTCCCTCTAGGCGGGAAGAGGCCCCGGCGCTGCCCACTTCCGCCCGGTTGTCGGGAACTTCCGGTGGGCGTCGCTGACTTCCGCCCGGTCTCTCTGCCCGGTGGATGCCATGGAGCTGGAGCGGATCGGTGGGGGGGGGGGGGAGTTTGGGGGGTCCTGGGGGGCTGGGGGGGCCTTGGGGGGGTTAAAGGGGATCTGGGGGGCTCTATCAGGGGCTGGGGGGGCCTTGAGGGGGGTTAAAGGGGCTCTGGGGGGCCCTATCAGGGGCTGGGGGGTGCTGGGGGGAGCAGGTCTCTTGGGAGGGGGTTGGGGGGCCCTGGAAGGGGTTTGGGGGGGTCCTGAGGGACTGGGGGGCCCTGGGGGGGCAGATCTCTTGGGAGGGGGTTGGGGGCGCCCTGGAAGGGGTTTGGGGGGGTCCTGAGGGGCTGGGGGGCCCTGGGGGGCAGGTCCCTTGGGAGGGGGCTGGGAGGGGGTTGGGGGGGCCCTGGGGGGGTTTGGAGGGGTCCTGAGGGGCTGGGGGGCCTTGGGGGGGTTAAAGAGGCTCTGGGGGACCCTATCAGGGGCTGGGGGGTCCTGGGGGGCCTTGGGGGGGTTAGAGGGGCTCTGTGGGGCCCTATCAGGGGCTGGGGGGTCCTGGGGGGCAGGTCTCTTGGGAGGGGGTTGGGGGGAGTCCTGGGGGGCCCTGGGAGGGGGTTGGGGGGGTCCTGGGGGGCTTGGGGGGCCTTGGGGGGGTTAAAGGGGCTCTGGGGGGCCCTATCAGGGGCTGGGGGGTCCTGGGGGGGGCAGATCTCTTGGGAGGGGGTTGGGGGGGTCCTGGGGGGCTGGGAGGGCCTTGGGGGGACGCTGGGGGGGTTGGAGGGGTCCTGGGGGGCTGGGGGGCCTTGGTGGGGGTTAAAGGGGCTCTGGGGGGTCCTATCAGGGGCTGGGGGGTCCTGGGGGGGCAGGTCTCTTGGGAGGGGGTTGGGGGGTCTATGAGGGTCTGGGGGGGCTCTGGGGGTCCCACAATCCCCCTCCCCCCCCCCAGCGCTGCCCCCCCGGGCCCCTGGAGCTGCCACTGGTGCCACTGGAGCTGGGCTGCGCCGGGCGCCTGGAGCTGCTGCTGCCCCCGGGGGGGGGCAAGGGGGACCCCCTTCCCCAAACCACGGTAGGAACCCCCCCAAACCCCTCCACCCCCCTTGGCCCCCCCAGCATGAGGAGACCCCCCCAGCACCCCCCTTTTGGGGTGCCCCCCCTTTCTCCAAGGAGGAAGAAGATGGGGGTGGGGGGCTGTCTTCCCCCCAAATTACCCCCCTCCAAGTTACCCCCCTCAAATTAACCCCCCAACCCCCCCAAACCCCTCCACCCCCCTTGACCCCCCCAGCACGAGGGGACCCCCCCAGCACCCCCCTTTTGGGGTGCCCCCCCCATTTCTCCAAGGGGGAAGGAGATGGGGTTGGGGGGGGTGTCTTTGCCCCCCCAAATTACCCCCCCAACTACCCCCCCTCAAATTAACCCCCAACCCCCCCAAACCTCTCCACCCCCCTTGGCCCCCCCCAGCACGAGGGGACCCCCCCAGCACCCCCTTTTGAGGTGCCCCCCTTCTCCAAAGAGGATGAGAGAGATGATATCGGGGGGGGGGGTATTTGCCCCCCCCACCCCTCCCCAAACTACCCCCCCCCCAAACTACCCCCCCCTCAAATTAACCCCCCAACCCCCCTCAAACCCCTCCACCCCCCTTGACCCCCCCCAGCACGAGGGGACCCCCCCAGCACCCCCCTTTTGAGGTGCCCCCCCCCCCCTTCCCCAAGGTGGAAGGAGATGGGGGTGGCGGGGATGTCTGTGCCCCCTCCCCAAATTACACCCCCCCCAAACTACCCCCCTCAAATTAACCCCCCAACCCCCCACAAACCCCTCCACCCCCCTTGACCCCCCCCAGCACGAGGGGACCCCCCCAGCACCCCCCTTTTGAGGTGCCCCCCCCCTTTCTCCAAGGAGGATGAGGGAGGTGATATTGGGGAGGGGTCTTTGCCCCCCCACCCCTCCCCAAATTACCCCCCCCCAAACTACCCCCCCTCAAATTAACCCCCCAACCCCCTCAAACCCCTCCACCCCCCTTGACCCCCCCCAGCACGAGGGGACCCCCCAGCACCCCCCTTTTGAGGTGCCCCCCCCTTTCTCCAAGGAGGATGAGGGAGGTGATATTGGGGAGGGGTCTTTGCCCCCCCACCCCTCCCCCTAATCACACACCCCCCCCAAAATTCCCCCCCCCAGCTGCCCCGGGGGTGCCCCCTTTGCCCCCCCACACTGCTGGAGCTGGAGAGGAGGTTTTTGGGGTCCCCTGAGTGGCTGCCCCCCACCAGCACGAGGGGGCCTGCAGGTAATTGGGGGGGGGGGCAGGATTTGGGGGGGTCCCAGGGGTTTTGGGGGGCGGGGGGGCTGTGCTTGGGGGGGGGGCTTAGAGAAGTTGGGGGGGACTAAAAGGTTTGGGGGGGTGTCAGGATTTGGGGGGGGGTAGGGGTTTTGGGGGGGTCAAGGGTTTTGGGGGGTTTAGAGGGGTTGGGGGGCAGGATTTGGGGGGGGTCCCAGGGGTTTTGGGGGGCGGGGGGGGGTGTTTGGGGGGGGGGCTTAAAGGAGCTTGGGGGGACTAAAGGGTTTTGGGGGGGGATCAGGATTTGGGGGGGTAGGGGTTTTGGGGGGGGTTCAAGGGGTTTGGGGGGGTTAGAAGGGTTGGGGGGGCAGGAATTGGGGGGGGGTGCCAGGGGTTTTGGGGGGCAGGGGGATGCTTGGAGGTGGGGGGGGGTCCCAAGATTTGGGGTGGGGGGTGTATTTGGGGGGGGTGTCGATTCTTGGGGTGAATTGGGGGGGTCCCAGGGGGGTTTTGGGGGGGGGGTCCCAAGATTTGGGGTGGGGGGGTGGCATATATGGGGGGGGTCGATTCTTGGGGTGAATTGGGGGGGTCCCCCAAGATTTGGGGGGGGGTGGCATACTTAGGGGTGGGGGGGGTCAATTCTTGGGGTGAATTGGGAGGGGTCCCAAGGGGGTTTTGGGGGGGGTGGCATATTTGGGGGGGGGGTGTCAATTCTTGGGGTGAATTGGGGGGGGGGTCCCAAGGGGGTTTGGGGGGGGTCCCCCAAGATTTTGGGGGGGTGGCATACTTAGGGGTGGGGGGGTCAATTCTTGGGGTGAATTGGGGGGAGTCACAGGGGGTTTTGGGGGGGGTCCCAAGATTTGGGGTGGGGGGTGTGGCATATTTGGGGGGGGGGGTGTGTCGATTCTTGGGGTGCCCCCCCCAAAAGGAGCTGGCAGCGCACCCCCCACCCCCGGCACCTCTTCTCCCTGGAGCCCACCCCCCTCGGGGGGCTGGGGGGAGCGGGACCCCCACAGCGGCGCCCTGAGGGGGCTGGTTGAGGTGAGGAGGAGGATGGGGGGGGGTCTTGTACCCCCAATTTTGGGGGAGGGGGGCTCTGCTGACACCCCCCCCCCCCTCATCTCCCCTCCTCCCCCCCCCCCAGGAGCTGCTGCCCCCCCACAGAGGGGTCTCAGCACCCCCCGGCAGAGACCCCCCTGGACAGGTGAGACCCCCCCCCCCCAAAAATTCTTGGGGGACCCCTAAGCCCCCCTGGGATCCACAGCCCCCCAAGATGCCCCCCAGACCCCTAAAGCCCCCCCCGAACTTCTAACCCCCCCCCCCACCTCACCAGGACCCCCAACCCCCCTCCTCCTCCAGGACCCCCCCAAACCACCCTGGGGACCCCCCCAGAACCCCTAAACCCCCCCAGATCCCCCCCCCCCACTCCAGGACCCCCCTGTAAACCCCCCTGGGATCCCCCCAAACCCTCTGGGGATCCCCCCCTCCCAGAGACCCCCCCCCCAGAACCCCCCTCCCCAAATGCCTCTAGATAATGGGGACCCCCCAAATCCCCCTGGGACCCCTCCCCAAAACCAGATCCCCCCTTATGACCCCCCCAGACCCCCCAAACCCCCTCCCCGACCCCCCAAACCCCCTGGACCCCCCCCCAAAATCCTTGCCCCCCCCAAACCCTTCAACCCCCCCCCCAAAAAACCCCTTTCACCCCCTCCAAACCCTCCCAGACCCCCCAAAACCCCCCCATGACCCCCCCAAACCCCCTCCACCCCCTAACCCACCCCCCCAGCCCCTGCCCCCCCAAAACTTACCCCCCCCCCCCAGAGGTTCTGGAAGACCCCGACCTGGAGCAGCTCAGCCTGGGGGGGCCCCCCGAAGCTGACATCGACTTCACCACCAGTAACAACGCCCCCCCCCCCCAAATTACACCCCCCCCAAATTTTGGGGTGCCCCCCCCCATTTCCCTAACCCCCCACCCCCCTTTTTAGACCTGCTGACGACCCCCCAGGCTTGAAACAAGGGGTTGAATTCGCCCCCCAGGTAGGACAGCGGGGAGGGGGGGCCCCCAATACTTTTAGGGGGGTCCCCTATAATTTGGAGGGGGTCCCATCCTTTGAGGGGGGTCTCACACTGTGGGGACCCCCCCCCAATTGCAGCAGCGGTGCCGGGGGGTCGCTGTCCCTCTCCAGCCTCCTGGATACTCTGGATGGTTTTGGGGTGGGGGGAGTGAGGAAGAGCCCCCCCCCAAATTTCAAAGGGGGGAGAAATCGAGGGGGGGGATAAGCCCCCGAAACCCCCCCCACGTCACCCCCTTCGCCGTGCCGACAGCCTGGAGGAGCTGCTGAAGGAGGTGGGTTGGGGGAGGGGGAGGTTTTGGGGAGGGGGGTTTGGGGTGTAGCCCCCCCCCCCTTACCCTCAACCCCCCTCAGGGTGTGGAGACCCCCCCCAGCCCCCCCAGCCCCCCTGAGGAGGGTCCCTGGGCTGAGCTGCTGGACTGCAGCACCCCCGTGCCCGACTTCCACCGGCTGCTGCCCGAGCCTGCCTTCAAGGTTTGGGGGGGCTGGGGGGGGCAAGGGGGGTCTGGAGGGGATTTAGGGGGGTCTGGGGGCAGTAAGAGGGGGTTTGGGGGGGTCTGGAGGGGATTTAGGGGGGTCTGGGGGCAGTAAGAGGGGGTTTGGGGGGGTCTGGAGGGGATTTAGGGGGGTTTGGGGCAGTAAGAGGGGGTTTTGGGGAGATTTAGGGGGGTCTGGAGGGGATTTAGGGGGGTCTGGGGGCAGTAAGAGGGGGTTTGGGGGGTCTGGAGGGGATTTAGGGGGGTTTGGGGCAGTAAGAGGGGGTTTTGGGGAGATTTAGGGGGGTCTGGAGGGGATTTAGGGGGGTCTGGGGGCAGTAGGAGGGGGTTTTGGGGGGTCTGGAGGGGATTTAGGGGGGTCTGGGGCAGTAGGAGGGGGTTTTGGGGGGTCTGGAGGGGATTTAGGGGGGTCTGGGGCAGTAAGAGGGGGTTTTGGGGGGATTTATGGGGGTCTGGGGGCAGTAAGAAGGGTTTTGGGGGGGTTTAGGGGGGTCTGGAGGGGATTTAGGGGGGTTTGGGGGCAGTAAGAGGGGGTTTTGGGGAGATTTAGGGGGATCTGGGGCAGTAAGAGGGGGTTTTGGGGAGATTTAGGGGGGTCTGGAGGGGATTTAGGGGGATCTGGGGCAGTAAGAGGGGGTTTGGGGGGGTCTGGAGGGGATTTAGGGGGATCTGGGGCAGTAAGAGGGGGTTTTGGGGGGATTTAGGGGGGTCTGGGGCAGTAAGAGGGGGTTTTGGGGGGATTTAGGGGGGTCTGGAGGGGATTTAGGGGGGTCTGGGGGCACTAAGGGATTTTGGGGGGGTTTACGGGGGTCTGGGGTCAGTAAGAGGGGGTTCTGGGAGGGTTTAGGGGGGTCTGGAGGGGATTTAGGGGGATCTGGGGCAGTAAGAGGGGGTTTTGGGGGGATTTAGGGGGGTCTGGGGCAGTAAGAGGGGGTTTTGGGGGGATTTAGGGGGGTCTGGAGGGGATTTAGGGGGGTCCCAGGGTTTTTTGGGGGGTCCCAGGGGGTCCCTAACCCCCCTGTCCCCCCCAGTGGCCGTTGGAGCCGGACCCGTTGCAGCAGCAGGCCGTGCTGTGCCTGGGGCGGGGGGCTGAGGGGTCTATGGGGGGGGCTGGGCTCTGGGGTGGTTTTGGGGGGCTCTGCGGGGGTTTTTGGGGGGTCCCCGGGATTTGGGGGGTCCCTAACCCCCCCTGTCCCCCCTCAGTGGCCGTTGGAGCCGGACCCGTTCCAGCAGCAGGCCGTGCTGTGCCTGGAGCGGGGGGCTGAGGGGTCTATGGGGCCTGTGGGGGGTTCCTTGGGCTCTGGGTGGTTTTGGGGGGTTCTGGGGGGTTCTGGGGGGTTTTTTTGGGGGTTCCAGGGGTTTTTTGGGGTCCCAGGGGGTCTCTAACCCCCCTGTCCCCCCTCAGTGGCCGTTGGAGCCGGACCCGTTGCAGCAGCAGGCCGTGCTGTGCCTGGAGCGGGGGGCTGAGGGGTCTATGGGGGGGCTGGGCTCTGGGGTGGTTTTGGGGGGCTCTGCGGGGGTTTTTGGGGGGTCCCCGGGATTTGGGGGGGTCTCTAAACCCCCCTTGTCCCCCCCAGTGGCCGTTCAGGCTGGACCCGTTGCAGCAGCAGGCCGTGCTGTGCCTGGAGCGGGGGGCTGAGGGGTCTATGGGGGGGCTGGGCTCTGGGGTGGTTTTGGGGGGCTCTGCGGGGGTTTTTGGGGGGTCCCCGGGATTTGGGGGGTCCCTAACCCCCCCTGTCCCCCCTCAGTGGCCGTTGGAGCCGGACCCGTTGCAGCAGCAGGCCGTGCTGTGCCTGGAGCGGGGGGCTGAGGGGTCTATGGGGCCTGTGGGGGGTTCCTTGGGCTCTGGGTGGTTTTGGGGGGTTCTGGGGGGTTCTGGGGGGGTTTTTGGGGGTTCCAGGGGTTTTTTGGGGTCCCAGGGGGTCCCTAACCCCCCTGTCCCCCCTCAGTGGCCGTTCGAGCCGGACCCGTTCCAGCAGCAGGCCGTGCTGTGCCTGGAGCGGGGGGCTGAGGGGTCTATGGGGGGGCTGGGCTCTGGGGTGGTTTTGGGGGGCTCTGCGGGGGTTTTTGGGGGGTCCCCGGGATTTGGGGGGTCCCTAACCCCCCTGTCCCCCCTCAGTGGCCGTTGGAGCCGGACCCGTTGCAGCAGCAGGCCGTGCTGTGCCTGGAGCGGGGGGCTGAGGGGTCTATGGGGCCTGTGGGGGGTTCCTTGGGCTCTGGGTGGTTTTGGGGGGTTCTGGGGGGTTCTGGGGGGGTTTTTTGGGGGGTCCCCGGGATTTGGGGGGGTCTCTAACCCCCCTTGTCCCCCCCAGTGGCCGTTCGAGCCGGACCCGTTCCAGCAGCAGGCGGCGCTGTGCCTGGAGCGGGGTCACTCGCTGCTGGTGGCCGCTCCCACCTCGGCCGGGAAGACGGCGGTGGCCCAGTACGGGGTGGCGCTGGCCAGGAGGCACCTGGCGCGGTGAGGGGACCCCCCCGGGACCCCCCAGACCCCCGGGACCCCCCCCAGACCCCGGGACCCCCCAGACCCCCGGGACCCCCCAATCCTCGGGACCCCCCCACAATCCCTCGGGACCCCCGACCCCGGACCCAATCCCTCGGGACCCCCCCCCAGACCCCCGGGACCCCCCAATCCCTCGGGACCCCCCAGACCCCCGGGACCCCCCCCAATCCCTCGGGACCCCCCCAATCCCTCGGGACCCCCCCCCAATCCCTCGGGACCCCCCAGACCCCCGGGACCCCCCCCAATCCTCGGGACCCCCCAATCCCTCGGGACCCCCACAATCCCTCGGACCCCCCCAGACCCCGGGACCCCCGGGACCCCCCCAGACCCCGGGACCCCCACAATCCCTCGGGACCCCCCAATCCCTCGGGACCCCCCAGACCCCCGGGACCCCCCCCAGACCCCGGGACCCCCCCCCCAATCCCTCGGGACCCCCCACAATCCCTCGGGACCCCCCCAGACCCCCGGGACCCCCCCCCAATCCCTCGGGACCCCCCCCAGACCCCCGGGACCCCCCCAATCCTCGGGACCCCCCAGACCCCCGGGACCCCCCCCAACCCTCGGGACCCCCCCAATCCTCGGGACCCCCGGGACCCCCTCTGGGACCCCCCCAGACCCCTGGGACCCCCGGGACCCCCCCCCCCCCCAGACCCCTGGGACCCCGGGATGCCCCCCAGACCCCTGGGACGCCCCCCAGACCCCTAGGACCACCGGGACCCCCCCCAGACCCCGGGACCCCCCAAATCCCTCGGGACCCCCCCCAGACCCCCGGGATGCCCCCTAGACCCCTGGGACCCCCCCAGACCCTTAGGACCCCCGGGACACCCCCCCCCCGACCCCTGGGACCCCCGGGATGCCCCCTGGGACCCCCCCCCCAGACCCCCGGGACCCCCCCCAATCCCCCGGGACCCCCCAGACCCCCGGGACCCCCCCAGACCCTTAGGACCCCCGGGACACCCCCCCCCAGTGACTCCCAGTGCCCCCCAGTGCCTCCCAGTGCCCCTCTATCTCCCTCCCAGTGCCTCCCAGTGCCTCCCAGTGCCCCTCTATCTCCCTCCCAGTGCCTCCCAGTGCCTCCCAGTGCCCCCCAGTGCCTCCCAGTGCCCCTCTATCCCCCTCCCAGTCCCTCCCAGTGCCCTCTATCTCCCTCCCAGTCCCTCCCAGTGCCTCCCAGTGCCCCCCAGTGCCCCTCTATCTCCCTCCCAGTGCCTCCCAGTCCCTCCCGACCCCTCCCAGTGCCTCCCAGTGACTCCCAGTGCCTCCCAGTGCCATCTACACCTCCCCGGTCAAGGCTCTGTCCAACCAGAAGTTCCGGGAGCTCCGGGGCACCTTCCAGGACGTGGGGCTGCTGACGGGGGACGTGCGGCTGCACCCCGAGGCCGCCTGCCTGGTGGTCACCACCGAGATCCTGCGGTATGGGGACCCCCCCTGAACCCCCCCGCACCCCCCTGAACCCCCCAAACTCCCCTGGACCCCCCAAACTCCCCTGAACCCCCCTGAACCCCCCTGAGCCTCTTGAACCCCCCTGAACCCCCCTGAGCCTCTTGAACCCCCCAAACCCCCTGCCTGGTGGTCACCACTGAGACCCTGTGGTATGGGGGGACCCCCCCTGAACCCCCCCACACCCCCCTGGACCCCCTGAACCCCACCCCCCAAACTCCCCTGGACCCCCTGAGTCTCCTGAACCCCCTTGAACCCCCCAAACCCCCTGCCTGGTGGTCACCACTGAGACCCTGTGGTATGGGGACCCCCCCCTGAACCCCCCCACACCCCCCTGAACCCCCCCCCAAACTCCCCTGGACCCCCCAAACTCCCCTGAACCCCCCTGAACCCCCCTGAGGCTCCTGAACCCCCCAAACCCCCTGCCTGGTGGTCACCACTGAGACCCTGTGGTATGGGGACCCCCCCCTGAACCCCCCCACACCCCCCTGAACCCCCCCCCAAACTCCCCTGGACCCCGTGAGTCTCCTGAACCCCCTTGAACCCCCCAAACCCCCTGCCTGGTGGTCACCACCGAGATCCTGCGGTATGGGGACCCCCCCCTGAACCCCCCACACCCCCTGGACCCCCCTGAACCCCCCCCAAACTCCCCTGGACCCCCCTGAACCCCCCCTGAGCCTCTTGAACCCCCCTGAACCCCCCTGAACCCCTGAGCCTCTTGAACCCCCCAAACCCCCTGCCTGGTGGTCACCACTGAGACCCTGTGGTATGGGGGGACCCCCCTGAACCCCCCCACACCCCCCTGGACCCCCTGAACCCCCCCCAAACTCCCCTGGACCCCCCAAACTCCCCTGAACCCCCTGAACCCCCCCTGAGGCTCCTGAACCCCCCAAACCCCCTGCCTGGTGGTCACCACTGAGACCCTGTGGTATGGGGACCCCCCCCCGAACCCCCCCAGACCACCCTGAACCCCCCCAAACTCCCCTGGACCCCCCAAACTCCCCTGGACCCCCCTGAACCCCCCCTGAGCCTCCTGAACCCCCCAAACCCCCTGCCTGGTGGTCACCACTGAGACCCTGTGGTATGGGGGACCCCCCCTGAACCCCCCCAGACCACCCTGAACCCCCCCCAAACTCCCCTGGACCCCCCAAACTCCCCTGGACCCCCTGAGTCTCCTGAACCCCCTTGAACCCCCCAAACCCCCTGCCTGGTGGTCACCACTGAGACCCTGTGGTATGGGGACCCCCCTGAACCCCCCACACCCCCCTGGACCCCCTGAACCCCCCCCCAAACTCCCCTGGACCCCCCTGAACCCCCCTTGAACCCCCTTGAACCCCCCAAACCCCCTGCCTGGTGGTCACCACTGAGACCCTGCGGTATGGGGACCCCCCCTGAACCCCCCCACACCCCCTGAACCCCCCCAAACTCCCCTGGACCCCCTGAGTCTCCTGAACCCCCTTGAACCCCCCAAACCCCCTGCCTGGTGGTCACCACTGAGACCCTGTGGTATGGGGACCCCCCCTGAACCCCCCCACACCCCCTGGACCCCCTGAACCCCCCCCAAACTCCCCTGGACCCCCTGAACCCCCCTTGAACCCCCTTGAACCCCCCAAACCCCCTGCCTGGTGGTCACCACTGAGACCCTGCGGTATGGGGACCCCCCCCGAACCCCCCCACACCCCCTGAACCCCCCAAACTCCCCTGGACCCCCTGAGTCTCCTGAACCCCTGAACCCCCAAACCCCCTGCCTGGTGGTCACCACTGAGATCCTGTGGTATGGGGACCCCCCCTGAACCCCCCAGGACCCCCTCTGAGCCCCCAGGACCCCCCAAACCCCCTTCTTGACCCCCCAGGGCCCCCCTGAAACCCCCCCCCCCAAAGACCACCCCCCAACACCTCCCCTCCCCAGGCTTCCCCTTGAGCCCCCTCAGCATCCCTGAAACCCCTCCAAAGACCCCTGAATACCCCCAGGACCCCCCAGACTCCCTCCATTCCCCCTTCTGAGCCCCCAGGACCCCCCAAACCCCCTCTGCCCCCCCAAAATCCCCCCTGTACCCCCCCCCCCCCCAGCTCCATGCTGTACAACGGCTCCGACGTCATCGCCGACCTGGAGTGGGTGATCTTTGATGAGGTGCATTACATCAACGATGCCGAGGTGGGGGTCTGCCTGGGGGGGTGTACGGGGGGTTTTGGGGTTCCCCGGGCTCTGATCTAACCCCTTGACCCCCTTTGCCCCCCCTCCAGCGAGGGGTCGTGTGGGAGGAGGCGCTGATCCTGCTGCCCCCCCACGTGAAGCTGATCCTGCTCAGCGCCACCGTGCCCAACGCCCTGGAGTTCGCCCAGTGGGTGGGGTATGGAGGGGGGGCTTAATGGGGTCCTGGGGGGGCTCCAGGGGGTCTTGGGAGGTCCTAGGGAGGATTTTAGGGGTCTTGGGGGGAGTTTGGATAGGGTTGGGGGGCTCAAAGGGGTCTTGGGGGCATTTCAGGGGTCCTGGGGGGCTTTGGGGGGCTCAAAGGGGTCTTGGGGGCATTTCAGGGGTCTTGGGGGGAGTTTGGATAGGGTTGGGGGGCTCAAAGGGGTCTTGGGGGCATTTCAGGGGTCCTGGGGGGCTTTGGGGGGCTCAAAGGGGTCATGGATGGGTTTGGGGGGGATTAAAGGGGTCCTGGGGGGGCTCAAAGGAGGCCTGGGGGGTGTTTGGGGGGGTTTGGGAGGGGTTGGAAGGGAGTAAGTGGGGGGTTTAGGGGTCCTGTAGGGCTCAAAGGGGTCCAGGGGGGTCCTGAGGGGCTCCAGAGGGGGTTTTGGGTGGTCCTGGGGGGGTTTCAGGGGTCCGGGGGGAGTTCAAGAGGGTTTTGGGGGGTCCTGGGGGGGTTTCAGGGGTCCTGGGGGGCTCAAGGGGGTTTGGGGGGGTTTTGGGGGTTTCAGGGGTCCTGGGGGGGTTCAAGGGGGTTTGGGGGTCCTGGGGGGTTTCAGGGGTCCTGGGGGGGGTTCAAGGGGGTTGGGGGGGTTTTTGGGGGGTTTCAGGGGTCCTGGGGGAGGGTTTCAGGGGACCTGGGGGGGTTCAAGGGGGCTGGGGGGGGGGTTGGGGGGGTTTCAGGGGTCCTGGGGGGGTTCAAGGGGGTTGGGGGGGTTTTGGGGGGTTCTGGGGGGGGTCCAGGGGGTCTGGGGTTTAGGAGAGGTTGGGTGGGGGGCTCAAAGGGGGTCCTGGGGGAGTTTGGGGGGGGGGATGTGTGGGGGGATGGGGGTGGCTCCAGGGGGAGTTTGGGGAGGGGTGGGGGGCTCCAAGGGGAGTGGGGGGGGGTGGGGGTGGCTCCAGGGGGAGTTTGGGGGGGGGTTGGGGGGGTGGGTGTGGCTCCAAGGGGGAGTTTGGGGGGGGGGGGGGTGGGTGGGGGGGTGGGGGGGGGGGGGGGTGGGGGGGTGGCTCCAGTGGGAGTTTGGGGGGGTTGGGGGGGGGGGGGTGGCTTCAGGGGGAGTTTGGGGGGTTGGGGGGGTGGGGGGAGGTGGCTCCAGGGGGTGTGGGGGGGGGGGGGTGGCTCCAGTGGGAGTTTGGGGGGGTTGGGGGGGGGGGTGGCTTCAGGGGGAGTTTGGGGGGTTGGGGGGGGTGGGGGGAGGTGGCTCCAAGGGGATTTTGGGGGGTGGGGGGGTGGGGGGGGGGGGGGGGGTGTTTGGTGGGGGGGGGGTGATGTGTGTCGGGGGGGGGGGGGTTGTGGGTCTGGGGGATTCTGGGGGTCCTGGTACTTGGGGGTTTGGGTTTTGGGGGGTGTGTGTCCCCCCCCAGACCCCCCCAGACCCCCTTGCCCCCCCCCCAGGCGCACCAAGCGGCGCTGCGTGCGGGTGCTGAGCACGTCCCGCCGGCCGGTGCCCCTGGAGCATTTCCTCTTCGTGGGGGGGGAGCTGTGGGGCAGCCCCACGGCCACGGGGGGCGGCACCCCCACCCCCACCCAGCCCCATGGCGCCGGGACTGGGCTCTACCTGATCCGGGACGCGCAGGGCACCTTCAGCACCCGCGGGTGAGACCCACCGGGCACCCCCCACCCACGGGGACCCACAGGGACCCATAGAGACCCATAGAGACCCATAGGGACCCATAGAGACCCATAGAGACCCATAGGGACCCCCAGGGACCCATAGGGACCCATAGAGACCCATAGAGACCCATAGGGACCCCCAGGGACCCATAGGGACCCATAGAGACCCACAGGGACCCATAGAGACCCATAGAGACCCATAGGGACCCCCAGGGACCCATAGGGACCCATAGAGACCCACAGGGACCCATAGGGACCTATAGGGGCCCATAGGGACCCATAGAGACCCATAGGGACCCACAGGGACCCATAGGGACCCATAGAGACCCATAGAGACCCCCAGGGACCCATAGGGACCCATAGGGACCCACAGGGACCCATAGGGACCCACAGGGACCCATAGGGACCCACAGGGACCCACAGGGACCCATAGAGACCCACAGGGACCCATAGGGACCTATAGGGGCCTATAGAGACCCGCAGGGACCCATAGGGACCCATAGAGACCCATAGAGACCCCCACGGGGACCCATAGGGACCCACAGGGACCCATAGGGACCCATAGAGACCCATAGGGACCCATAGGGACCCCCAGGGACCCATAGGGACCCATAGAGACCCACAGGGACCCATAGGGACCTATAGGGGCCTATAGAGACCCACAGGGACCCATAGGGACCCATAGGGACCCATAGAGACCCACAGGGACCCATAGGGACCCATAGGGACCCACAGGGACCCATAGAGACCCATAGAGACCCATAGGGACCCCCAGGGACCCATAGGGACCCATAGAGACCCATAGGGACCCCCAGGGACCCATAGGGACCCATAGAGACCCCCAGGGACCCATAGGGACCCATAGGGACCTATAGGGACCTATAGGGACCCACAGGGACCCATAGGGACCCATAGAGACCCACAGGGACCCATAGGGACCCATAGAGACCCACAGGGCACCCCCCAACGGGGACCCACAGGGACCCACAGGGACCCATAGAGACCCACGGGCACCCCCCCCACGGGGACCCACAGGGACCCATAGGGACCCATAGAGACCCACGGGCACCCCCCAATGGGGACCCACAGGGACCCACAGGGACCCATAGGGACCCATAGAGACCCACGGGCACCCCCCAACGGGGACCACAGGGACCCATAACAGGGACCCATAAGAGACCTATAGAGACCCATAGGGACACATAGGGACCCATAGGGACCTATAGAGACCCATAGAGACCCACAGGGACCCATAGGGACCCACAGAGACCCATAGAGACCCATGGGGATCTATAGAGACACATAAGGACCCATAGAGACCCCAGGGACCCATAGGGACCCATAGAGACCCATAGAGACCCATAGGGAGTCATAGAGACACATAGAGACCCATAGGGACCTAGGGACCCACAGGGACCCATAGAGACCTATAGACACCCATAGAGACCCATAGGGACCCATAGTAACCCATAGGGAGCCATAGAGACCCCAAGGGACCCATAGAGACCCATAGGGACCCATAGAGACCCACAGGGACCCCCTGGGACCCATAGAGACCCATAGAGACCCATAGGGACCTATAGGGACCCACAGGGACCCATAGAGACCCACAGGGACCCATAGCCTGCCCAAACTCACCCCCCCCAGCCCCATAGCTCCCCCCATACCCACCCCCAGCCCCACAACCCCACTCCCCAGCCCCACAACCCCACTCCCCAGCCCCATAGCTCCCCCCATACCCACTCCCCAGCCCCATAGCTCCCCCCAGCCCCATAACCCCACTCCCCAGCCCCATAGCTACCCCCAGCCCCACAACCCCACTCCCCAGCCCCATAGCTACCCCCAGCCCCACAACCCCACTCCCCAGCCCCATAGCTCCCCCCATACCCACCCCCAGCCCCACAACCCCACTCCCCAGCCCCACAACCCCACCCCTGCCCCATAGCTCCCCCATACCCACTCCCCAGCCCCATAGCTCCCCCCAGCCCCATAACCCCACTCCCCAGCCCCATAGCTACCCCCCAGCCCCACAACCCCACTCCCCAGCCCCATAGCTCCCCCATACCCACTCCCCAGCCCCACAACCCCCTCCCCAGCCCCATAGCTCCCCCATACCCACTCCCCAGCCCCACAACCCCCTCCCCAGCCCCATAGCTCCCCCACTCCCACTCCCCAGCCCCACAACCCCCTCCCCAGCCCCATAGCTCCCCCCACAACCCCACTCCCCAGCCTCATAACTACCCCCCAGCCCCATAGCTCCCCCCCCCCTCACCCCACATCTCCCCCCCTCCCCCCCCAGGTACTACGCGGCGGCGGAGGCGCTGGAAGCAGCAGCAGAGCCCCAAATCCCGCCCCCCACCCGGGGGCCCTGGGTCCGGGCCCCCCCAAACCGTGGGGCGGAGCGGGCTCTGTGGCCGGCGCTGCTGCTGGGTCTGGGGGCTCGGGGGGCTCCCCCTCATCGCCTTCACCTTCTCGCGCCAGCGCTGCGACGAGCAGGCCGACGCGCTGACGTCATCGGCCGCCATCGACCTGGTGACCAGCGCCGAGCGCGGCCGCATCCGCGGCTTCTTCCAGCGCTGCACGGCCAGGCTCAGGGGGGGACCGCAGCCTGCCACAGGTTGGGGGTGGGGGGGGGCTGGGAGGGGTCCTAGGAGGGGTAGAGGGGGGTAAAGAGGGGTTTTGGGGGGCATTGGGGGTCCTGGGGGGGTCCTAGGAGGGGTATAGGGGGCTAAAGAGGAGATTTGGGGGGCATTGGGGGTCCTGGGGGGTTCCTACTGGGTGTATAGGGGGCTAAAGAGGGGATTTGGGGAGGTTTGGGGGGTCCTAGGAGGGGTAGAGGGGGGTAAAGAGGAGATTTGGGGGGCATCGGGGGTCCTGGGGGGTTCCTACTGGGTGTATAGGGGGCTAAAGAGGGGATTTGGGGAGGTTTGGGGGGTCCTAGGAGGGGTAGAGGGGGGTAAAGAGGAGATTTGGGGGGCATTGGGGGTCCTCGGGGGTTCCTACTGGGTGTATAGGGGGCTAAAGAGGGGATTTGGGGAGGTTTGGGGGGTCCTAGGAGGGGTAGAGGGGGGTAAAGAGGAGATTTGGGGGGTCCTACGGGGTGTATTGGGGGCTAAAGAGGAGATTTGGGGGGCATTGGGGGTCCTGGGGGGTTCCTACTGGGTGTATTGGGAGCTAAAGAGGGGATTTGGGGAGGTTTGGGGGGGTCCTAGGAGGGGTAGAGGGGGGTAAAGAGGAGATTTGGGGGGCATCGGGGGTCCTGGGGGGTTCCTACTGGGTGTATTGGGGGCTAAAGAGGGGATTTGGGGGGGTTTGGGGGTCCTGGGGGGTCCTAGGAGGGGTAGAGGGGGGTAAAGAGGGGATTTGGGGGGTTTGGGGGGTCCTAGGAGGGGTAGAGGGGGGTAAAGAGGAGATTTGGGGGGGTTTGGGGGGTCCTAGGAGGGGTAGAGGGGGGTAAAGAGGAGATTTGGGGGGCATTGGGGGTCCTGGGGGGTTCCTACTGGGTGTATTGGGGGCTAAAGAGGGGATTTGGGGAGGTCCTGGGGGGTCCTAGGAGGGGTAGAGGGGGGTAAAGAGGAGATTTGGGGGGCATTGGGGGTCCTGGGGGGGTCCTAGGAGGGGTATAGGGGGCTAAAGAGGGGATTTGGGGGGGTCCTAGGAGGGGTAGAGGGGGCTAAAGAGGAGATTTGGGGGGCACTGGGGGTCCTGGGGGGTTCCTACTGGGTGTATTGGGGGCTAAAGAGGGGGGATTTGGGGGGTCCTGGGGGGGTCCTAGGAGGGGTAGAGGGGGCTAAAGAGGGGATTTGGGGGGTCCTGGGGGGTCCTAGGAGGGGTAGAGGGGGTAAAGAGGGGATTTGGGGGGCCTTGGGGGTCCTGGGGGGGTCCTAGGAGGGGTATAGGGGGCTAAAGAGGGAGATTTGGGGGGCACTGGGGGTCCTGGGGGGTTCCTACAGGGGGTATAGGGGGCTAAAGAGGGGGTTTGGGGGTCCGGGGGGGGGGTCCTGGGGGGGGGATTGGGGGTCTCTAGGGGGAGAAGACGGGATTTGGGGGGGTTGGGGGGTTGGGGTGTCAGGGGGGTTTTGGGGGGGGGGGTCCTAGGGGGGTCTGACACCCCCCCCCCCCAATTCCCCCCCCCCCAGGTGGTGCGTGTGGGGCAGCTGCTGCAGCGGGGGGTGGGGGTGAAGTTGGGGGGGTTGGGGGGGTCCTGGGGGGGGGTTGGGGGGTCAGAGGGGGGTTGGGGGGGCTGAGGAGGTTTGGGGGGTCCTGGGGGCATGGGGGGGGGTCCTGGGGGGGGTTGGGGGTGTCCTGAGGGAGCTGTGGGGAGAGGGACTCTAGGGCTTTCCTGGGGGGGGGGGGGGGGGGGGGGGGGTTTTGGGGGTCTTGGGGGGCTGGGGAGGGGGCTGGGGGTGTCAGGGGATTTTGGGGGGGGGTCCTAGGGGGTCTGACCCCCCCCCCCCAAATGCCCCCCCCAGGTGGTGCGTGTGGGGCAGCTGCTGCAGCGGGGGTGGGGGTGCATCACAGCGGGATCCTGCCCCTGCTCAAGGAGGTGGTGGAGCTGCTCTTCAGCCAGGGGCTCATCAAGGTGGGGGCTGGGGGGTCCCTGAAATCTGGGGGGGCCCCTGGGGGGGTCCTTGGGGTCTGGGGGGCCCCTGGGGGGCCCTAGGGGGTCTTGGGGGGGCTGGAGGGGGCTGGGAGGGGGTCTTGCCCCTGCTCAAGGAGGTGGTGGAGCTGCTCTTCAGCCAAGGGCTCATCAAGGTGGGGGCTGGGGGGTCCCTGAAATCTGGGGGGGCCCCTGGGGGGGTCCTTGGGGTCTGGGGGGGCCCCTGGGGGGCCCTAGGGGGGTCTTGGGGGGGCTGGAGGGGGGCTGGGAGGGGTCCTGCCCCTGCTCAAGGAGGTGGTGGAGCTGCTCTTCAGCCAGGGGCTCATCAAGGTGGGGGCTGGGGGGTCCCTGAAATCTGGGGGGCCCCTGGGGGGTCCTTGGGGTCTGGGGGGCCCCTGGGGGGCCCTAGGGGGGTCTTGGGGGGGCTGGAGGGGGCTGGGAGGGGTCCTGCCCCTGCTCAAGGAGGTGGTGGAGCTGCTCTTCAGCCAGGGGCTCATCAAGGTGGGGGCTGGGGGGTCCCTGAAATCTGGGGGGCCCCTGGGGGGGTCCTTGGGGTCTGGGGGGGCCCCTAGGGGGGTCCTGGGGGCTGGGGGGGTATTGGGGGGGCTGGAGGGGGCTGGGAGGGGTCCTGCCCCTGCTCAAGGAGGTGGTGGAGCTGCTCTTCAGCCAAGGGCTCAGCAAGGGGGGGCTGGGGGGCCCCTGGGGGGTCCTGGGGGGGTCCCTGGGGTCTGGGGGGGTCCCTGGGGGGTCTTGGGGGGTCCTGGGGGGGTCCTGGGGGGTCCCTGGGATCTGGGGGGTCCCTGGGGTCTGGGGGGCCCCTGGGGGGGTCTTGGGGGGGTCCTGGGGTGCTGGGTGGGGGTCTTGGGGGGGCTGGAGGGGAGTTGGGGGGTCCTGGGGCGGGGGGAAGTGGGTGTGGGGTGGGTATGGGGTCCACCCCATCCCCCCATCCCCACCCTGCCCCCATCCCCCCACCCCCTCATCCCCCCCCTCATCCCCCCCATCCCCACCCTGCCCCCATCCCCCCCTCATCCCCCCCCACATCACCCTGCCCCCATCTCCCCCATCCCCCACCCCCCTTATCCCCCCATCCCCCCATCTCCCTGATCCCCCCCATACCCCCTCCCCCCTCCCCCATCCCCCCATCTCCCCCCTGTCCCCATCCCTCCATCCCCCCATTATCCCCCCTCCCCCATCCCCCCCATCTCCCCCCATCCCCCCCTCATCCCCCCTCCCCCTGCCCTCCCCCATCCCCCCTTCCCCCATCTCCCCCATCCTCCCCTTATCCCCCCCCATCTCCCCCATCCCCCCCATCCCCCCCATCCCCCTACCCCCCTCTACCCCCCATCCCCCCATCTCCCCCCATCTCCCCCCATGTCTCCCCATATTCCCCTTCCCCCCATCCCCCTCATTCCCCCCATCCCCTCATCCCCCCACCTCCCCCTGCCCTCCCCCATCCCCCCCACTCCCCCCTCATCCCCCATCCCCCCCATCCCCCCCTTATCCCCCCTCCCCCATCTCCCCCATCCCCTCATCCCTCCCCTCCCCCTGTCCTCCCCTATCCCTCCCATCCCCCCACTCCCCCCTCATCCCCCATCTCCCCCCTGCCCCCATCCCCTCCTTCCCCCCATCTCCCCCCATCCCCCCATCCCCCCACATTCCCCTTCCCCCCATCTCCCCCATCCCCCCGTCCCCCCATCTCCCCCCATGTCCCCCCACATTCCCCTTCCCCCACCCATCCCCCCATCCCCCCCATCTCCCCCATCCCTCCCACATCCCCCCACCCCCCTCATCCCCCCTGCCCCCATCCCCCCCATCCCCCCCTTATCCCCCCCACCCCCCTGCCCCCCATCCCCCCCATCCCCCTACCCCCCCTTATCCCCCCTGATCCCCCATCTCCCCCCATCCCCCCTCCCCCTGCCCTCCCCCCATCTCCCCCTCATCCCCCCCATCCCCCCACTCCCCCCTCATCCCCCATCTCCCCCATCTCCCCCCTGCCCCCATCCCCTCCTTCCCCCCATCTCCCCCCATCCCCCCCTCATCCCCCCTCCCCCTGCCCTCCCCCATCCCCCCTTCCCCCATCTCCCCCATCCTCCCCTTATCCCCCCATCTCCCCCATCCCCCCCATCCCCCCCCATCCCCCTACCCCCCTCTACCCCCCATCCCCCCATCTCCCCCCATCTCCCCCCATGTCTCCCCATATTCCCCTTCCCCCCATCCCCCCTCATTCCCCCCATCCCCTCATCCCCCCACCTCCCCCTGCCCTCCCCCATCCCCCCCACTCCCCCTCATCCCCCATCCCCCCCATCCCCCCTTATCCCCCCTCCCCCCATCTCCCCCATCCCCTCATCCCTCCCCTCCCCCTGTCCTCCCCTATCCCTCCCATCCCCCCACTCCCCCCTCATCCCCCATCTCCCCCCTGCCCCCATCCCCTCCTTCCCCCATCTCCCCCCATCCCCCCATCCCCCCACATTCCCCTTCCCCCCCATCTCCCCCATCCCCCCGTCCCCCCATCTCCCCCCATGTCCCCCCACATTCCCCTTCCCCCACCCATCCCCCCCATCCCCCCCATCTCCCCCATCCCTCCCACATCCCCCCACCCCCTCATCCCCCCTGCCCCCATCCCCCCCATCCCCCCCTTATCCCCCCACCCCCCTGCCCCCCATCCCCCCATCCCCCTACCCCCCTTTATCCCCCCCTCATCCCCCATCTCCCCCCATCCCCCTCCCCCTGCCCTCCCCCCATCTCCCCCTCATCCCCCCCATCCCCCCATCCCCCCACTCCCCACCTCATCCCCCCCTCCCCCCATCCCCCCATCCCCCCCATCCCCCCCATCCCTCCCACATCCCCCCACCCCCCTCATCCCCCCCTGCCCCCATCCCCCCCATCCCCCCTTATCCCCCCCACCCCCCTGCCCCCCATCCCCCCCATCCCCCCACCCCCCTTTATCCCCCCCTCATCCCCCATCTCCCCCCTGCCCCATCCCCCCACATTCCCCCCATCCCCCCACCCCCCTCATCCCCCATCTCCCCCATCGCCCCCATCCCCCCTTATCCCCCCTCCCCCCATCTCCCCCATCCCCCCCATCCCCCTCCCCCTGCCCTCCCCCCATCCCCCCCTCCCCCCATCCCCCCATCTCTCCCCTGCCTCCCTTCCCCCCATCCCCCCTCCCCCTGCCCTCCCCCATCCCCCCCTTCCCCCATCCCCCCCATCCCCCCTTATCCCCCCCACCCCCCTTTATCCCCCCTCATCCCCCATCTCCCCCCTGCCCCATCCCCCCACATTCCCCCCATCCCCCCACCCCCCCTCATCCCCCATCTCCCCCATCGCTCCCATCCCCCCTTATCCCCCCTCCCCCCATCTCCCCCATCCCCCCCATCCCCCCTCCCCCTGCCCTCCCCCCATCCCCCCTCCCCCCATCCCCCCCATCTCTCCCCTGCCTCCCTTCCCCCCATCCCCCCTCCCCCTGCCCTCCCCCCATCCCCCCATCCCCCCCATCCCCCCCACCCCTCTCACCCCCCACCCCCCCAGGTGCTCTTTGCCACCGAGACCTTCTCCATGGGTGTCAACACCCCGGCCAGAACCGTCGTCTTCGACTCCATCCACAAGCACGACGGGAGCAGCTTCCGGCCCCTGCTGCCCAGTGAGGGGCTGGGGGGCACTGGGAGGCACTGGGAGGGACTGGGAGGCACTGGGAGGGGACTGGGAGGCACTGGGAAGGGACTGGGAGGGACTGGGAGGGCACTGGGAGGGGATTGGGGGGCACTGGGAGGCACTGGGAGGGGATTGGGGGGCACTGGGAGGGACTGGGAGGGCACTGGGAGGGGATTGGGGGGCACTGGGAGGCACTGGGAGGGACTGGGAGGGCACTGGGAGGGGATTGGGAGGGGACTGGGAGGCACTGGGAGGGACTGGGAGGGCACTGGGAGGGGATTGGGGGGCACTGGGAGGCACTGGGAGGGGATTGGGGGGCACTGGGAGGGGATTCGGGGGCACTGGGAGGGACTGGGAGGGGATTGGGGGGCACTGGGAGGGGACTGGGAGGCACTGGGAGGGACTGGGAGGGGATTGGGGGGCACTGGGAGGGGATTGGGGGGCACTGGGAGGGACTGGGAGTTAATGGGAGGGGATTGGGAGGCACTGGGAGGCACTGGGAGGGGACTGGGGGGCACTGGGAGGGGACTGGGGGGCACTGGGAGGGACTGGGAGGGGATTGGGGGGCACTGGGAGGGGATTGGGGGGCACTGGGAGGGACTGGGAGGGTCTGTCTGTCTGCCTGTCTGTGTGTCCGCCTGTCTGTCCGTCTGTCTGTCAGGTGAGTCCATACAGCTGTTGGGTCACTGCCTGTCTGCCTGCCTGCCTGTCTGTCTGTCTGTCCGTCTGTCTGTCTGTCCGTCTGTCCGTCCATCCACGGCTCTGGGGGTCACTGTCTGTCCGTCTGTCTGTCTGTCTGTCCATCGATGGCTCTGGGTGTCTGTCTGTCTGTCTGTCCGTCTGTCCGTCCATCCACGGCTCTGGGGGTCACTGTCTGTCCGTCTGTCCGTCTGTCTGTCCATCGATGGCTCTGGGTGTCTGTCTGCCTGTCTCCCTGTCTGTCTGTCCGTCCATCCACGGCTCTGGGGGTCACTGTCCGTCCGTCTGTCCGTCCATCCACGGCTCTGGGGGTCACTGTCTGTCCGTCTGTCTGTCTGTCTGTCCATCCATCCATGGCTCTGGGTGTCTGTCTGTCTGTCTGTCTGTGTGTCTGCCTGTCTCCCTGTCCGTCTGTCCGTCCATCCACGGCTCTGGGGGTCACTGTCTGTCCGTCTGTCCGTCCATCCACGGCTCTGGGGGTCACTGTCTGTCCGTCTGTCTGTCTGTCTGTCCATCGATGGCTCTGGGTGTCTGTCTGTCTGTCTGTCCGTCTGTCCGTCCATCCACGGCTCTGGGGGTCACTGTCTGTCCGTCTGTCCGTCTGTCTGTCCATCGATGGCTCTGGGTGTCTGTCTGTCTGTCTGTCTGTCTGTCTCCCTGTCCGTCTGTCCGTCCATCCACGGCTCTGGGGGTCACTGTCTGTCCGTCTGTCCGTCCATCCACGGCTCTGGGGGTCACTGTCTGTCCGTCTGTCTGTCTGTCTGTCCATCCATCCATGGCTCTGGGTGTCTGTCTGTGTGTCTGCCTGTCTCCCTGTCTGTCTCCCTGTCCGTCTGTCCGTCCATCCACGGCTCTGGGGGTCACTGTCTGTCCGTCTGTCTGTCTGTCTGTCCATCGATGGCTCTGGGTGTCTGTCTGTCTGTCTGTCTGTGTGTCTGCCTGTCTCCTTGTCTGTCTCCCTGTCCGTCTGTCCGTCCATCCACGGCTCTGGGGGTCACTGTCTGTCCGTCTGTCTGTCCGTCTGTCCGTCCATCCACGGCTCTGGGGGTCACTGTCCGTCCGTCTGTCCGTCCATCCACGGCTCTGGGGGTCACTGTCTGTCCGTCTGTCTGTCTGTCTGTCCATCCACGGCTCTGGGGGTCACTGTCCGTCCGTCTGTCCGTCCATCCACGGCTCTGGGGGTCACTGTCCGTCCGTCTGTCCGTCCGCCAGGTGAGTACGTCCAGATGTCCGGCCGCGCCGGGCGCCGGGGTCTGGACACGACGGGAACCGTCATCATCCTGTGCCGGGGGCGGAGCCGCCGCTGGACGAGCTGCACCGCGTCGTCATGGTCTGACCCACGGCTGCCCCACGGCTGCCCCATAGACACCCCATAACCGACCCATAGACACCCCATAACTGACCCATAGACACCCCATAACTGACCCATAACTGACCCATAGACCCCCCATAACCGACCCATAGACACCCCATAACTGACCCATAACTGACCCATAGACACCCCATAACTGACCCATAGACACCCCATAACTGACCCATAACTGACCCATAGACACCCCATAACTGACCCATAACTGACCCATAGCTGACCCATAGCTGACCCATAGACACCCCATAACTGACCCATGGCTGCCCCATAGACACCCCATAACTGACCCATAGACACCCCATAACTGCCCCATGGCTGCCCCATAACTGCCCCATGGCTGCCCCATAGCGGCCCCATGGCTGACCCATAACTGCCCCATGGCTGCCCCATGGCTGCCCCATAGCTGCCCCATAGCTGACCCATAGCTGACCCATAGCGGCCCCATGGCTGACCCATAACTGCCCCATGGCTGCCCCATAACTGCCCCATAGACACCCCATAACTGCCCCATGGCTGCCCCATAACTGCCCCATAACTGCCCCATAGACACCCCATAACTGCCCCATGGCTGACCCATAACTGCCCCATAACTGCCCCATAGACACCCCATAACTGCCCCATGGCTGCCCCATAACTGCCCCATGGCTGCCCCATAGCGGCCCCATGGCTGACCCATAACTGCCCCATGGCTGCCCCATGGCTGCCCCATAGCTGCCCCATAGACACCCCATAACTGCCCCATGGCTGCCCCATAACTGCCCCATAACTGCCCCATAGACACCCCATAACTGCCCCATGGCTGCCCCATAACTGCCCCATAACTGCCCCATAGACACCCCATAACTGCCCCATGGCTGCCCCATAACTGCCCCACAGCTTCCCCATAGCTGCCCCATAACTGCCCCATAACTGCCCCATAGCTGCCCCATAGCTGCCCCATGGCTGCCCCATAACTGCCCCATAGCAGCCCCATAACAGCCCCACACTGACCCATAACCACCCTGTGCTGCCCCCCAAGTGCTCCCCTGGCCCCCCCAACCCCCTCCCTGCCCCCCCCGCCCCCCAAGTGCCCCCCTGACCCCCAATTCCCTCCCCAGGGCTGCCCCCCAGGGCTCCCCCCTGCCCCCCAAGTGCCCCCTGACCCCCAATTCCCCCCTCCAGGGCTGCCCCCCTGCCCCCTAACAGCCCCCCTGCCCCCCAAGTGCCCCCCTGACCCCCAATTCCCCCCCCGGGGCTGCCCCCCTGCCCCCTAACAGCCCCCCCCGCCCCCCAAGTGCCCCCCTGCCCCCCAATCCCCCCCAGGGCTGCCCCCCCGACCCCTAACAGCCCCTCCCTGTCCCCCCCTGCCCCCCAAGTGCCCCCCTGCCCCCCCCAGACCCCCGATTCCCCCCCCAGGGCTGCCCCCCTGCCCCCCCCCCGCCCCCAAGTGCCACCCTGACCCCCCCAACCCCAATTCCCCCCCCAAGGACTGCCCCCCGACCCCTAACAGCCCCCCCGTCCCCCCTGCCCCCCAAGTGCCCCCCTGACCCCCAATCCCCCCCCAGGGCTGCCCCCCTGCCCCCTAACAGCCCCCCCGCCCCCCAAGTGCCCCCCTGACCCCCAATTCCCCCCCAGGGCTGCCCCCCTGCCCCCTAACAGCCCCCCCGCCCCCCAAGTGCCCCCCTGACCCCCAATTCCCCCCCGGGGGCTGCCCCCCTGCCCCCTAACAGCCCCCCCGCCCCCCAAGTGCCCCCCTGACCCCCAATCCCCCCCCCCAGGGCTGCCCCCCCGACCCCTAACAGCCCCTCCCTGTCCCCCCTGCCCCCCAAGTGGCCCCCTGCCCCCCCCAGACCCCCAATTCCCCCCCCCAAGGGCTGCCCCCCCGACCCCTAACAGCCCCCCCGTCCCCCCCGCCCCCCAAGTGCCCCCCTGACCCCCAATCCCCCCCCCAGGGCTGCCCCCCCGACCCCTAACAGCCCCCCCGTCCCCCCTGCCCCCCAAGTGGCCCCCTGCCCCCCCAGACCCCCAATTCCCCCCCCCAAGGGCTGCCCCCCGACCCCTAACAGCCCCCCTGCCCCCGAAGTGCCCCCCTGACCCCCGATTCCCCCCCCCAGGGCTGCCCCCCTGCCCCCCCCCCGCCCCCCCCCCCCTGACCCCTAACAGCCCCCCCCGTCCCCCCCGCCCCCCAAGTGCCCCCCTGACCCCCAACCCCCCCCAAGGCTGCCCCCCTGCCCCCTAACAGCCCCCCCGCCCCCCAAGTGCCCCCCTGACCCCCAATTCCCCCCCAGGGCTGCCCCCCCGCCCCCTAACAGCCCCCCTGCCCGCCAAGTGCCCCCCTGACCCCCAATCCCCCCCCAGGGCTGCCCCCCGACCCCTAACAGCCCCCCCGTCCCCCCCGCCCCCAAGTGCCACCCTGACCCCGAATCCCCCCCCCAGGGCTGCCCCCCTGCCCCCTAACAGCCCCCCCCCCCCCAAGTGCCCCCCTGACCCCCAATTCCCCCCCCAGGGCTGCCCCCCTGCCCCCTAACAGCCCCCCTGCCCGCCAAGTGCCCCCCTGACCCCCAATCCCCCCCCCAGGGCTGCCCCCCCGACCCCTAACAGCCCCCCCGTCCCCCCTGCCCCCCAAGTGCCACCCTGACCCCCAATTCCCCCCCAGGGCTGCCCCCCTGCCCCCTAACAGCCCCCCCGCCCCCCAAGTGCCCCCCGACCCCCAATTCCCCCCCCAGGGCTGCCCCCTGCCCCCTAACAGCCCCCCTGCCCGCCAAGTGCCACCCTGACCCCCAATCCCCCCCCCAGGGCTGCCCCCCTGCCCCCTAACAGCCCCCCCGCCCCCAAGTGCCCCCCTGACCCCCAATCCCCCCCCAGGGCTGCCCCCCCGACTCCTAACAGCCCCTCCCTGTCCCCCCTGCCCCCCAAGTGGCCCCCTGCCCCCCCAGACCCCCAATTCCCCCCCCCAAGGGCTGCCCCCCGACCCCTAACAGCCCCCCTGCCCCCGAAGTGCCCCCCTGACCCCCGATTCCCCCCCCCAAGGCTGCCCCCCTGCCCCCCCCCCGCCCCCCCCCCCCTGCCCCCCCCAACCCCAATTCCCCCCAAGGACTGCCCCCCCGACCCCTAACAGCCCCCCCGTCCCCCCCGCCCCCCAAGTGCCCCCCTGACCCCCAACCCCCCCCCAAGGCTGCCCCCCGCCCCCTAACAGCCCCCCCGCCCCCAAGTGCCCCCCTGACCCCCAATTCCCCCCCAGGGCTGCCCCCCGCCCCCTAACAGCCCCCCTGCCCGCCAAGTGCCCCCTGACCCCCAATCCCCCCCCAGGGCTGCCCCCCGACCCCTAACAGCCCCCCCGCCCCCCAAGTGCCACCCTGACCCCCAATTCCCCCCCAGGGCTGCCCCCCCGCCCCCTAACAGCCCCCCTGCCCGCCAAGTGCCCCCCTGACCCCCAATCCCCCCCCCAGGGCTGCCCCCTGCCCCCTAACAGCCCCCCCGCCCCCCAAGTGCCCCCCTGACCCCCAATTCCCCCCCAGGGCTGCCCCCCTGCCCCCTAACAGCCCCCCCGCCCCCCAAGTGCCCCCCTGACCCCCAATTCCCCCCCAGGGCTGCCCCCCTGCCCCCTAACAGCCCCCCCGCCCCCAAGTGCCCCCCTGACCCCCAATCCCCCCCCAGGGCTGTCCCCCCGCCCCCTAACAGCCCCCCCGCCCCCCAAGTGCCCCCTGACCCCCAATCCCCCCCCAGGGCTGTCCCCCCGCCCCCTAACAGCCCCCCCTGCCCCCAAGTGCCCCCCTGACCCCCAATCCCCCCCCAGGGCTGTCCCCCCGCCCCCTAACAGCCCCCCGCCCCCAAGTGCCCCCTGACCCCCAACCCCCCCCCAGGGCACCCCCCCCGCTGCAGTCCCAGTTCCGCCTCACCTACCCCATGATCCTGAACCTGCTGCGGGCGCCGGGGCCGCGGGTGGAGGACGTGATGAGGGCCAGCTTCGGGGAGTTCCCCCTGCGCCGCCACGCCCCCGTGAGCCGGGGGGCACTGGGAGGCACTGGGAGGGCACTGGGGGCACTGGGAGGGCACTGGGAGGCACTGGGAGGGGATTCGGGGGGACTGAGAGGGGATTGGGGGGCACTCGGAGGCACTGGGAGGGGATTGGGGGGCACTGGGAGGGGACTGGGAGGCACTGGGAAGCACTGGGAGGGTATTGGGAGGCACTGGGAGGGACTGGGAGGGGACTGGGGGGCACTGGGAGGGGATTGGGAGGCACTGGGAGGGGATTGGGGGGGACTGGGAGGCACTGGGGGGCACTGGGAGGGGACTGGGAGGCACTGGGAAGCACTGGGAGGGTATTGGGAGGCACTGGGAGGCACTGGGAGGGGATTGGGAGGCACTGGGAGGGGATTGGGGGGGACTGGGAGGGGATTGGGGGGCACTGGGAGGCACTGGGAGGGGATTGGGGGGCACTGGGAGGGGACTGGGAGGCACTGGGAAGCACTGGGAGGGTATTGGGAGGCACTGGGAGGGACTGGGAGGGGACTGGGGGGCACTGGGAGGGGATTGGGAGGCACTGGGAGGGGATTGGGGGGGACTGGGAGGCACTGGGGGGCACTGGGAGGGGACTGGGAGGCACTGGGAAGCACTGGGAGGGTATTGGGAGGCACTGGGAGGCACTGGGAGGGGATTGGGAGGCACTGGGAGGGGATTGGGGGGGACTGGGAGGGGATTGGGGGGCACTGGGAGGCACTGGGAGGGGATTCGGGGGCACTGGGAGGGGATTGGGGGGCACTGGGAGGGGATTGGGAGGCACTGGGAGGGGATTGGGGGGCACTGGGAGGGGATTGGGGGACACTGGGCGGCACTGGGAGGGGATTGGGGGGCACTGGAAGGGGATTCGGGGGGACTGGGAGGCACTGGGGGGCACTGGGAGGGGACTGGGAGGCACTGGGAGGCACTGGGAGGGACTGGGAGGCACTGGGAGGGGATTGGGGGGGACTGGGAGGGGATTGGGAGGGGATTGGGAGGCACTGGGAGGGGATTGGGGGGGACTGGGAGGCACTGGGAGGCACTGGGAGGGGATTGGGAGGCACTGGGAGGCACTGGGAGGGGATTGGGGGGGACTGGGAGGGACTGGGAGGGAACTGGGAGGCACTGGGAGGCACTGGGAGGGGATTCGGGGGCACTGGGAGGGGATTGGGAGGCACTGGGAGGCACTGGGAGGGGATTGGGGGTTACTGGGAGGCACTGGGAGGGGATTGGGGGGCACTGGGAGGCACTGGGAGGGGATTGGGGGGCACTGGGGGGCACTGGGAGGGGACTGGGAGGGGATTGGGGGGGACTGGGAGGGGATTGGGAGGGGACTGGGAGGGACTGGGAGGGAACTGGGAGGCACTGGGAGGGACTGGGAGGGGATTGATGGGCACTGGGAGGCACTGGGAGGGGATTGGGGGGCACTGGGAGGGTCTTTGACCCCGTGACCTTTGACCCCATGACCTTTGACCCCCTGACCCCTGACCTTTGACCCCAGGCCCAGCAGCGCCGCGTGGCCGAGCTGCGGGCGGCGCTGGCGGCTCTGGGGGGGCCCGAGGAGCCGGGGGGGCCCGGGGGGGCCCTGTCCGACCTCCCCCAGTACTACAGAGCCGTGCAGGGGCTGCGCCGCGCCCGGGGGCTGCTCATGGTGAGCACTGGGGGGCACTGGGAGGCACTGGGAGGGACTGGGAGGGGACTGGGGGGCACTGGGAGGCACTGGGAGGCACTGGGAGGCAACTGGGAGTTAATGGGAGGGACTGGGAGGGGACTGGGAGGGGATTGGGGGGCACTGGGAGGGGATTGGGAGGGGATTGGGAGGCACTGGGAGGGACTGGGAGGGACTGGGAGGGACTGGGAGGGAGTGGGGGGCACTGGGAGGGACTGGGAGGCACTGGGAGGGGATTGGGAGGCACTGGGAGGGGACTGGGGGGCACTGGGAGGGACTGGGAGGGGATTGGGAGGGACTGGGAGGGGATTGGGGGGCACTGGGAGGGGATTGGGATGGGATTGGGAGGCGCTGGGAGGCACTGGGAGGGACTGGGAGGGGACTGGGAGGGGATTGGGAGGCACTGGGAGGCACTGGGAGGCACTGGGAGGCAACTGGGAGTTAATGGGAGGGACTGGGAGGGGACTGGGAGGGGATTGGGGGGCACTGGGAGGGGATTGGGAGGGGATTGGGAGGCACTGGGAGGCACTGGGAGGGACTGGGAGGGGACTGGGGGGCACTGGGAGGCACTGGGAGGGGAATGGGGGGCACTGGGGGGCACTGGGAGGCACTGGGAGGCACTGGGAGGCACTGGGAGGGGACTGGGGGGCACTGGGAGGGACTGGGAGGGGATTGGGAGGCACTGGGAGGGACTGGGAGGCACTGGGAGTTAATGGGAGGGGACTGGGAGGGGATTGGGGGGGACTGGGAGGGGATTGGGAGGGACTGGGGGGCACTGGGAGGGGACTGGGGGGCACTGGGAGGGACTGGGAGGGGATTGGGAGGCACTGGGAGGGACTGGGAGGCACTGGGAGTTAATGGGAGGGGACTGGGAGGGGATTGGGGGGGACTGGGAGGGGATTGGGAGGGACTGGGGGGCACTGGGAGGGACTGGGAGGCACTGGGAGGGGATTGGGAGGCACTGGGAGGGGACTGGGAGGGACTGGGAGGCACTGGGAGGGGACTGGGAGGGACTGGGGGGCACTGGGAGGGGATTGGGGGGCACTGGGAGCGGATTGGGGGTCACTGGGAGGGGACTGGGAGGCACTGGGAGGGGATTGGGAGGCACTGGGAGGGGACTGGGAGGGACTGGGAGGGCACTGGGAGGCACTGGGAGGGACTGGGATTTAATGGGTGGGGACTGGGGGGCACTGGGAGGGAACTGGGAGGGACTGGGAGGGGATTGGGAGGCACTGGGAGGGGACTGGGGGGCACTGGGAGGGACTGGGGGCACTGGGAGGGACTGGGAGGGGATTGGGGGGCACTGGGAGGGGATTGGGGGGCACTGGGAGGGACTGGGAGGGACTGGGAGGCACTGGGAGTTAATGGGAGGCACTGGGAGGAGACTGGGAGGGGACTGGTGGGTGTTGGTGCCATTGGCGGGGGGTTTGGGGGGGGGTCCCAGTTTTGGGGTCCCCCCTGACCCCCCTTTCCCCCCCTCCAGAGGCGGCTGCTGGAGGCCCCGGGGGGGCAGCGGGTTTTGGGGGGGTGGGGGGGGGGATGGGGGGGTGTTGGTGCCTTTAGGGGGGATCCCAGTTTTGGGGTCCCCCCTGACCCCCCTTCCCCCCCCCTCCAGAGGCGGCTGCTGGAGGCCCCGGGGGGCAGCGGGTTTTGGGGGGTGGGGGGGAGGGTGGTGGGGGGTTGTTGGTGCCTTTAGGGGGGGGTCCCAGTTTTGGGGTCCCCCCTGACCCCCCTTTCCCCCCCCCCTCCAGAGGCGGCTGCTGGAGGCCCCGGGGGGCAGCGGGTTTTGGGGGGGCGGGTGCTCCTGGTCAGGAACCGGCGACATCGCAACGCTCTGGGGGTGCTGCTGCAGGTACCCCCAAAAGACACCCCCGGGACACCCCCCCTCACCCCCCAGGGACCCCCCTGACCACCCCCAGGACCCCCAAAACCCATGGGACTCCCCTGAGACCCCCCTGGGACCCCCAAACCCCATCGGGACCCCCTGAGCCCCCCCCCAGGACCCCCAAACCCTCTGAGACCCCTGGGACCCCCAAACCCTCCTGGGACCCCCCTGAGACACCCCTGGGACCCCCAAACTCCTCGGGACCCCCCTGAACCCCCCCCAGGAGCCCCAAACCCCATGGGACCCCCCTGAACCCCCCCCTGAGCCCCCCTGGGACCCCCAAAACCCATGGGACCCCCCGAGCCCCTCCTGGGACCCCCGACAACCTCATGGGACCCCCAAACCCCATGGGGACCCCCCTGACCACCCCCGGGACCCCCAAAACCCATGGGACCCCCCTGACCCCCCCCCGACCCCCCTGAACCCCCTCCAGGACCCCCAAACCCCCCAGGACTCCCCTGAACCCCCCGAGCCCCCTGACCACCCCCGGGACCCCCAAAACCCATGGGACCCCCCTGAGCCCCCCGGGACCCCCCTGACCACCCCCGGGACCCCCAAAACCCATGGGACCCCCCTGAGCCCCCCGGGACCCCCCTGACCACCCCTGGGACCCCCAAACCCCCTGAGCCCCCTCGGGACCCCCAAAACCCATGGGACCCCCTGGGACCCCCAAACCTCATGGGACCCCCCTGAGCCCCCTAGGACCCCCCTGACCACCCCTGGGACCCCCAAACCCCCTGAGCCCCCCCGGGACCCCCAAACTTCTTGGGACCCCCCTGAGCCCCTCCCGGGACCCCCCTGGGACCCCCCAAAATACAACCCCGGGACCCCCAAACCTCCCGACCCCCCCAGGACCCCCTGACCACCCCCAGGAACCCCAAACCCCATGGGACCCCCTGGGACCCCTGGGACCCCCAAACCTCTTGGGACCCCCCTGTGCCACCCCAGCCCCCCAAATCCCCCCTCTCCACCCTCCCAGCCCCCCAAATCCCCCCCTCACCCCACCCTGCCCCCCCAAACCCCACCTCTCCCCCCTCCCAGCCCCCCAAATCACCCCCTCACCCCTCTAACCCCCCCAGCTCCCCCAAATCCCCCTCTAACCCCCCCAGCCCCCCCAAATCCCCCTCTAACCCCCCCAGCCCCCCCAAATCCCCCCTCTCACCCCTCTGTCCCCCCCAGCCCCCCCAAACCCCCTCTCCTCCCCCCACCCCCCTCTAACCCCCCCAGCCCCCCCAAACCCCCCTCTAACCCCCCCAGCCCCCCAAATCCCCCTCTCCCCCTCCTAGCCCCCCAAAACCCCCTTCTAACCCCCCCCAACCCCCCAAACCCCCTCTAACCCCCCCCAGCCCCCCCAACCCCCCCCCCCCCCCGCCCCCCCCCCCCCTCACCCCTCTGCCCCCCCCCAGGTGACCCCCGAGGGCCCCGGCCGGGCGCTGCTGGTGCTGGTGCTGAGCGAGAAGCCCCCCGAAGAGGGGGGCCCCCCCAACCCGCGACCCCCCCCCCAGACGCCCCCCACCCCGAGGACGAGCTGCTCACCCGCCTCTTCCTGCCTGAGGGTCTGTGGGGGGGGGGGGAACCCCAAAATACCCCCCTGGACCCCCCCAAATACCCCCCAAACCCCCTGAACCCCCCCAAACCCCCCCCCCCCCCCCAAAAAAAACCCCCCCCCCCCCCCCCCCAAACCCCCTGAACCCCCCCAAACTGCCCCCCCCCCAAAATACCCCCCATGACCCCCCCCAAATACCCCCCAAACCCCCTGAACCCCCCCAAAATATCCCCATGGACCCCCCCAAAATACCCCAAACCTCCCCTGGACCCCCCTGGACCCCCCCCCCAAAATACCCCCCTGGACCCCCCCCAAAAAAGCCCCCCTGGCCCCCCCCAAATATACCCCAAACCCCTGAAACCCCTCCCAACCCCCCCCCCAAATACCCCCCAAACCCCCTGAAACCCCCCCCAACCCCCCCCCCCCCACCCCCCACCCCCCAATACCCCCCAAAACCCCTGAACCCCCCAAAATATCCCCATGGACCCCCCCAAAATACCCCCAAACTCCCCCTGAACCTCCCCCCAAATACCCCCCTGGGGGGTATTTGGGGGGTTATTTGGGGGGGGTCCCTGATTTTGGGGGGAAAGTATTTGGGGGGGTCTCTGATTAAGGGGGGTTATTTGGGGGGGGTCCCTAATTTCAGGGGGGTTATTTGGGGGGGGGGGTGTCCCCTGATGTGGGGTGGGTTATTGGGGGGGTTATTTGGGGGGGTCTCTGATTAAGGGGGGTTATTTGGGGGGGGGGCCCTGATGTGGGGTGGGTTATTAGGGGGGTTATTTGAGGGGGGGGGGGGATGGTCCCTGATTTCGGGGTGCCCCCCCAGGCCCCTGTGGCTACGTGCTGGAGAAGCTGGAGCCGGGGGACATCGGGGGGTCACGACCAAGACCCTGAGGGTGAACCCCCAAACCCTGCTGCAGGAGCTGCGCCCCCCGGGGGGGCAAGAGGTGGGGGAGGGGGCTTAGGGGGGATTTTGGGGGGGTCCTGGGGGGGTATTGGGGGTCTGGAGGGGGATTTGGGGGCCTGGAGGGGATTTGGGGGTCCTGGGGGGGGTATTGGGGGTCTGGAGGGGGATTTGGGGGTCTAGGGGGGAAATAGGGGTCCTGGGGGGGGATTTGGGGGGATTAGGGGGGATTTTGGGGGTCCTGAGGGGGGAATTGGGGGGGTTAGGGGGATTTGGGGGTTCTGGGAGGGATTTGGGGGTCTGGGGTGGGAAATGGGGGGTCCTGAGGGGGATTTGGGGGTCCTGGGGGGGGTTGGGGGTTGGGGGGGATTTGGGGATCCTGAGGGGGGGAATTGGGGGTCTGGGGGGGATTTGGGGGTCTGCAGGGGGATTTGGGGGTCCTGGGGGGGAATTGGGGGTCTGGGGTGGGAAATGGGGGGTCCTGAGGGGGATTTGGGGGTCCTGGGGGGGGTTGGGGGGTCTGGGGGGGGATTTGGGGGTCTGGGTGGGGAAATGGGGGGTCTGGGGGTGAATTAGGGGGGTCCTGGGAGGGATTTGGGGGTCCTGGGGGGGGGATTTGGGGGTCTGGGGGGGATTTGGGGGTCCTGGGGGGGGAATTGGGGGTTAGGGGGGATTTGGGGGTTCTGGGAGGGATTTGGGGGTCGGGGGGGTGAATTGTGGGGGGGGTTGGAATTTGGGGTCCCCATATGTGGGGTGCCCCCCCCTCACCCCTCATTTCCCTCTCCCCCCCCCCCCCAGATCATCCCCCCCGGCCCGGCCGTGGGGGCTGCAGTGCAGGAGCTGCTGCGTTTGGCTGGGGGGGGGTCCCGGGGGGTTCTGGGGGTGCTGGAGGAGGGGGGGGATCCCCCTTTTGGATCCTTTGGGGGGGCTGCAGCTCCGGGACCCCGAAACCGTGGAGGCGGCGGCGGCGCTCAGGGAGCTCAGCAGCATCGTCAGGGGGCCCAGTGCGTGCACAGCCCCGCTTCCCGCAGCAGGTACCCCCGGGACCCCCGGGACCCCCGGGACCCCCCAATACCCCCTGACCCCCCCGACCCCTCCTGAGCCCCCCAACCCCCCCAGAGGCAGCCAGAGCCCCCCCGAAACACCCTGACCCCCCCAGTGCGTGCACAGCCCCCGCTTCCCGCAGCAGGTACCCCCCGGGACCCCCGGGACCCCCCGGGACCCCCTGACCCCCCCGACCCCCCTGACCCCCCTGACCCCTCCTGAGCCCCCTGACCCCCCCAGAGGCAGCCAGAGCCCCCCGAAACACCCTGACCCCCCCAGTGCGTGCACAGCCCCCGCTTCCCGCAGCAGGTACCCCCCCGGGACCCCCCGGGACCCCCAGGACCCCCTGACCCCCCTGACCCCCCTGACCCCCCTGACCCCTCCTGAGCCCCCTGACCCCCCCAGAGGCAGCCAGAGCCCCCCGAAACACCCTGACCCCCCCAGTGCGTGCACAGCCCCCGCTTCCCGCAGCAGGTACCCCCCGGGACCCCCCGGGACCCCCCGCCCGGACCCCCTGACCCCCCCTGACCCCCCCTGACCCCTCCTGAGCCCCCTGACCCCCCCAGAGGCAGCCAGAGCCCCCCGAAACACCCTGACCCCCCCAGTGCGTGCACAGCCCCCGCTTCCCGCAGCAGGTACCCCCCCCGGGACCCCCGGGACCCCCCAATACCCCCTGACCCCCCCCGACCCCCCCTGACCCCCCTGACCCCCCTGACCCCTCCTGAGCCCCCTGACCCCCCCAGAGGCAGCCAGAGCCCCCCCGAAACACCCTGACCCCCCCAGTGCGTGCACAGCCCCCGCTTCCCGCAGCAGGTACCCCCCCGGGACCCCCGGGACCCCCCGGGACCCCCCAATACCCCCCGACCCCCCCGAGCCCCCCTGACCCCCCTGACTCCCCTCAAATCCTTCTGCCCCCCAATCCCTTTGCCCCCTCCAACCCCCCCAACCCCCTGACCCCTCCCAACCCCTCTCCCCCCCCCGACCCCCCTGACCCCCCCAACCCCTCTGCCCCCCTGACCCCCCTGACCCCCCTGACCCCCCCAAACCCCTTGACCCCCGTGACCCCCCGACCCCTCCCAACCCCCCTGCCCCCCAACCCCTCTGCCCCCCAAACCCCCCTGACCCCCCCAACCCCCTGACCCCTCCAACCCCTCTCCCCCCCGACCCCCCCTGACCCCCCCAACACCTCTGCCCCCCTGACCCCCCTGCCCCCCCTGCCCCCCCCTCCCAGTACGCCCAGTTCGCCGCCCGCCAGGAGCTGCTGGAGCAACTGGAGCAGCTGCAGTTCCAGCTCTCGGACCGGTCGCTGCTGCTGCTGCCCGAGTACCGGCAGCGCCTCCAGGTCAGGGACCCCCCAAACCCCCAGGGACCCCCCCAAAACCCCTGGGACCCCCAGACCCCCCGGGACCCCCCAAAACCCCTGGGACCCCCCCAAATCCCCCGGGACCCCCCAAACCCCCTGGGACCCCCCCAAAACCCCTGGGACCCCCCCAAACCCCCCGGGACCCACCCAAACCCCCAGGGACCCCCCAGACCCCCAGGGACCCCCCCAAATCCCCCGGGACCCCCCAAACCCCCTGGGACCCCCCAGACCCCCAGGGACCCCCCAAATCCCCCGGGACCCCCCAAACCCCCTGGGACCCCCAGACCCCCCGGGACCCACCCAAACCCCCAGGGACCCCCCAGACCCCCAGGGACCCCCCCAAATCCCCTGGGACCCCCCCCAAAACCCCTGGGACCCCCCCAAACCCCCCGGGACCCACCCAAACCCCCAGGGACCCCCAGACCCCCAGGGACCCCCCCAAATCCCCCGGGACCCCCCAAACCCCCTGGGACCCCCAGACCCCCCGGGACCCACCCAAACCCCCAGGGACCACCCAAATCCCCAGGGACCCCCCAGACCCCCAGGGACCCCCCCAAATCCCCCGGGACCCCCCCAAACCCCCAGGGACCCCCCAGACCCCCAGGGACCCCCCCAAATCCCCCGGGACCCCCCAAACCCCCTGGGACCCCCCCCAAAACCCCTGGGACCCCCCCAAACCCCCCGGGACCCACCCAAACCCCCAGGGACCCCCCAGACCCCCAGGGACCCCCCCAAATCCCCTGGGACCCCCCCAAACCCCCCCCCCCCCCCCAAAAAAACCCCCCCCCCCAAACCCCCCGGGACCCACCCAAACCCCCAGGGACCCCCCAAACCCCCAGGGACCCCCCAAACCCCCTGGGACCCCCCAGACCCCCCGGGACCCACCCAAACCCCCAGGGACCCCCCAGACCCCCAGGGACCCCCCAAATCCCCTGGGACCCCCCCCAAAACCCCTGGGACCCCCCCAAACCCCCCCGGGACCCCCCAAAACCCCCTGGGACCCCCCCAGACCCCCCAAAACCCCCGGACCCCCCAAAACCCCTTGGGACCCCCCAAACCCCCCTGGACCCCTAATCACCCCCAGGACCCCCTGGGATGCCCCCAAAACCCCCCTGGACCCCTAAATCCCCCCAGGACCCCCCCCCCAGGACCCCCCCAAACACCCCCGGACCCTCAAACACCCCCAGGACCCCCCAAATCCCCCCTGGACCCCCAAACACCCCCGGACCCCCCTTTTCCCCCCCCAGGTGCTGCAGGACCTGGGGTCCCTGTCCCCATGGGGGGGTCCCTGTCCCCGTGGGGGGTCCCCATCCCTGTGGGGGGGTCCCCATCCCCATGGGGGGGTCCCCGTGCCCCCTGACCCCCCCAATTTCTCTCTGCCCCCCCCCAGGTGCTGCAGGACCTGGGGTCCCTGTCCCCATGGGGGGGTCCCTGTCCCTGTGGGGGGGTCTCTATCCCTGTGGGGGGGTCCCTGTCCCCGTGGGGGGTCTCTATCCCTGTGGGGGGGTCCCTGTGCCCCCTGACCCCCCCAATTTCTCTCTGCCCCCCCCCAGGTGCTGCAGGACCTGGGTTACGTGTCCGGGGGGGCTCGGTGGGGCTGGGGGGGGGGTCCCCATCCCCATGGGGGGTCCCCATCCCTGTGGGGGGTCTCTATCCCTGTGGGGGGGTCCCCGTCCCCATGGGGGGGTCCCCGTGCCCCCTGACCCCCCCAATTTCTCTCTGCCCCCCCCCAGGTGCTGCAGGACCTGGGTTACGTGTCCGGGGGGGCTCGGTGGGGCTGGGGGGGGGGTCCCCATCCCCATGGGGGGTTCCCTGTCCCCATGGGGGGGTCCCCGTCCCCATGGGGGGGTCCCCGTGCCCCCTGACCCCCCCAATTTCTCTCTGCCCCCCCCCAGGTGCTGCAGGACCTGGGCTACGTGTCCGGGGGGGGTCGGTGGGTCTTGGGGGGGTGTCCCCGTCCCCGTGGGGGGGTCCCTGTCCTGTGGGGGGGTCCCCGTGCCCCCTGACCCCCCCAATTTCTCTCTGCCCCCCCCCAGGTGCTGCAGGACCTGGGGTCCCTGTCCCCATGGGGGGGTCCCTGTCCCTGTGGGGGGGTCTCTATCCCTGTGGGGGGGTCCCTGTCCCCGTGGGGGGGTCCCCATCCCCATGGGGGGTTCCCTATCCCTGTGGGGGGGTCCCCGTGCCCCCTGACCCCCCCAATTTCTCTCTGCCCCCCCCCAGGTGCTGCAGGACCTGGGTTACGTGTCCGGGGGGGTCGGTGGGGCTGGGGGGGGGGTCCCCATCCCCATGGGGGGGTCTCTATCCCTGTGGGGGGGTCCCCGTGCCCCCTGACCCCCCCAATTTCTCTCTGCCCCCCCCCAGGTGCTGCAGGACCTGGGTTACGTGTCCGGGGGGGGCTCGGTGGGGCTGGGGGGGGGGGTCCCCATCCCCATGGGGGGTTCCCTGTCCCCATGGGGGGGTCCTGGTGCCCCCTGACCCCCCCAATTTCTCTCTGCCCCCCCCCAGGTGCTGCAGGACCTGGGGTCCCTGTCCCCATGGGGGGGTCCCTGTCCCTGTGGGGGGGTCTCTATCCCTGTGGGGGGGTCCCTGTCCCCGTGGGGGGGTCCCCATCCCCATGGGGGGTTCCCTATCCCTGTGGGGGGTCCCCGTGCCCCCTGACCCCCCCAATTTCTCTCTGCCCCCCCCCAGGTGCTGCAGGACCTGGGCTACGTGTCCGGGGGGGCTCGGTGGGGCTGGGGGGGGGTCCCCATCCCCATGGGGGGTTCCCTGTCCCCATGGGGGGGTCCCCGTCCCCATGGGGGGGTCCCCGTGCCCCCTGACCCCCCCAATTTCTCTCTGCCCCCCCCCAGGTGCTGCAGGACCTGGGTTACGTGTCCGGGGGGGCTCGGTGGGTCTGGGGGGGTGGGGTCCCCATCCCCATGGGGGGTTCCCTGTCCCCATGGGGGGGTCCCTATCCCTGTGGGGGGTCCCCGTGCCCCCTGACCCCCCCAATTTCTCTCTGCCCCCCCCCAGGTGCTGCAGGACCTGGGCTACGTGTCCGGGGGGCTCGGTGGGTCTGGGGGGCGGCTGGCGGCGGCGCTGTCCCAGCAGGAGCTGGTGCTGGCCGAGCTGGTGCTGAGCGGGGTGCTGAGCGCCCTGCGCCCCGAAATCAGCCTGGCCCTGCTCAGCGCCCTGCTCAGCCCCCCCGCCGCCTGCGGGGGGACCTGCCCCCCCCTGCGCGAGGTGAGGGCACCCCCACACCCCGCGAACCCCCCCCCCCAGACCCCCTGAGCCCCCCAATCTACCCCGAACCCCCTGAACTCCCCCCAAACCCCCCTGACCCCCCTGAACCACCCTGACCCCCCAAACCACCCCAACCACCCTGACCCCCCCTGAACCCCCCCCAAACCACCCTGACCCCCCTGAGCCCCCCAATCTACCCCGACCCCCATGAACCCCCCCCGAACCACCCCAACCCCCCTGAGCCCCCCCAATCTACCCCGACCCCCCTGAACCCCCTGAGCCCCCCGAACCACCCCAACCCCCCTGAGCCCCCTGAGCCCCCCAAACCACCCCAACCCCCCTGAGCCCCCCCAAACCACCTCAAACCACCCCAGCCCCCCGACCCCCCCTAAGCCCCCCAACCACCCTGACCCCCCCCGAGCCCCCCAAACCACCCTGACCCCCCTGAGCCCCCCCAAACTACCCCAACCCCTCTGAGCCCCCCTGACCCCCCTGAGCCCCCCAAATCACCCTGACCCCCCCGAGCCCCCCCAAACCACCCCAACCCCCCTGACCCCCCTGACCACCTCAAACTCCCCTGAACTGTCTGTCCCCCTGTCTGTCTGTTCTCCTGTCTGTCCGTCTGTCCCCCTGTCCCCCTGTCCGTCCCCCTGTCCGTCTGTCTGTCCCCCTGTCCCCCTGTCCGTCCGTCTGTCCCCCTGTCCCCCTGTCTGTCCCCCTGTCCCCCTGTCCGTCTGTCTGTCCCCCGTCGTCTGTCTGTCCCCCTGTCCCCCTGTCCGTCCCCCTGTCCGTCTGTCCGTCCCCCTGTCCGTCTGTCTGTCCCCCTGTCCGTCTGTCCCAGGGCGCCGAGCGGGTGCTGGGGGCGGCGCAGCGCGTGGGGCGGCTGGAGGCGCAGCGGGGGCTGGGGGGGGTCCCGGCTCCGACCCCCGGAGCAGCTGGGCTTCGGCCTGGCCGAGGTCGTCTACGAGTGGGCGCGGGGCATGGTGAGACCCCCACACCCCTGGGACCCCCCAAAACCCCCGGGGACCCCCTGGGACCCCCAAAACCACCCTGGGACCCCCAAAACCCCCCTGAACCCCCCTGGGACCCCCAAAACCCCCTGGGACCCCCCAGGAAACCCCCTGAGCCCCCTGGGACCCCAAAACCCCCCTGGGACCCCCAAACCCCCTGGGACCCCCAAACCCCCCTGAGCCCCCTGGGACCCCCAAAACCCCCTCTGGGACCCCCAAAACCACCCTGAGCCCCCGTGGGACCCCCTGAGCCACTGGGACCCCCTGAACCTCCCTGGGACCCGCAAAACCACCCTGAGCCCCCCTGGGACCCCTGAGCCCCCTCCCCACACCCCCTGGAACCCCCAAGAACCCCTCTGGGACCCCTGAACCCCCCCTGGGACCCCTGAACCCCCTCCCCACACCCCTGAACCCCCTCTGGGACCCCTGAATCCCCTTCCCCACACCCCTGAACCCCCCTGGGACCCCTGAACCCCCTCCCCACACCCCTGAACCCCCTCTGGGACCCCTGAATCCCCCACCCCACACCCCCTGGAACCCCCAGGAACCCACCTGGGACCCCTGAACCCCCTGGGACCCCTGATCCCCCTCTGGGACCCCTGAACCCCCCTCCCCACACCCCTGAACCCCCTCTGGGACCCCTGAACCCCCTCTGGGACCCCTGAACCCCCCTCCCCACACCCCTGAACCCCCTCTGGGACCCCTGAACCCCCTCTCCACACCCCTGAACCCCCTCTAGGACCCCTGAATCCCCCTCCCCACACCCCTGGAACCCCTCAGGAACCCTGAACCCCTCTGGGACCCCTGAACCTCCCTCCCCACACCCTCTGAACCCCCTCTGGGACCCCTGAACCCCCTTCCCCACACCCTTGAACCCCCTCTGGGACCCCTGAACCCCCTCCCCACCTCTGAGACCCCTCAGAGACCCCCTCTGGGACCCCTGAACCCCCTCCCCACACCCCTGAACCCCCTCTGGGACCCCTGAATCCCCTTCCCCACACCTCTGAACCCCCTCTGGGACCCCTGAACCCCCTCTGGGACCCCTGAACTCCCCTCCCCACACCCCTGAACCCCCTCTAGGACCCCTGAACCCCCTCTGGGACCCTTGAACCCCCTCCCACACTCCTGAACCCCCTCTGGGACCCCTGAACCCCCCTCCCCACACCCCTGAACCCCCTCTGGGACCCCTGAACCCCCTCCTCACACCCCTGGAACCCCCGAACCCCTCTGGGACCCCTGAACCCCTCTGGGACCCCTGAATCCCCCTCTGGGACCCCTGAACCCCCCTCCCCACACCTCTGAACCCCCTCTGGGACCCTTGAACCCCCTCTGGGACCCCTGAACCCCCTCCCCACACCCCTGAACCCCCTCTAGGACCCCTGAACCCCCTCTGGGACCCTTGAACCCCCTCTGGGACCCCTGAACCCCCTCCCCACACCCCTGAACTCCCTCTGGGACCCCTGAACCCCCTCTGGGACCCCTGAACCTCCCTCCCCACACCTCTGAACCCCCTCTAGGACCCCTGAACCCCCTTCCCACACCCTGAACCCCCTCTGGGACCCCTGAACCCCCTCTGGGACCCCTGAACCCCCCTCCCCACACCCCTGAACCCCCTCTGGGACCCTTGAACCCCCTCTGGGACCCCTGAACCCCCTCTGGGACCCCTGAACCCCCCTCCCCACACCCCTGAACCCCCTCTAGGACCCCTGAACCCCCTCTGGGACCCTTGAACCCCCTCTGGGACCCCTGAACCCCCTCTGGACACCTCTGAACCCCCTCCCGACACCCCTGAACCCCCTCTGGGACCCTTGAACCCCCTCTAGGACCCCTGAACCCCCCTCCCCCAACCCCCCTGAGCCCCCCCTTCCCCCCTCTCCCCCCTTCATTGTGCCCCCCCCCCCCCCAGCCCTTCTCGGAGCTGGCCCGCCTGGCGCCGGTGCCGGAGGGGGAGGTGGTTCGGTGCATCCAGCGGCTGGAGGAGACGTGCCGGGAGCTGCGCCAGGCCGCGCGCCTGGTGGGGGACCCCACGCTGGCCGCCAAGATGGAGGCGGCTTCCCAGATGATCAAGCGCGACATCGTCTTCACCGCCAGCCTCTACACCCAATAAACAGCCTCCTGGGACACCCCCCAGCCCTGGCCACGCGTGGGTCAGTCCATCTCCACCCCCCTCATAGGACACAAGTGGGTTCAGTCCAACCCCCCCCCATGGCACTCACAGTGGTTCCAGTCCAACTCCCTCCCATAGGACACAAGTGGTTTGGTGCAACCCCCCCATAGGACACAAATGGTTCAGTCCAAACACCCCCATAGGACACTAAGTGGGTCAGTCCAACCGCCCCCATAGGACACAAGTGGTTCAGTCCAACCCCCCCATAGGACACAAGTGGGTCAGTCCAACCCCCCCATGGCACTAAATGGGTCAGTCCAACCCCCCCTAGGACACAAGTGGGTCGGTCCAAACCCCCCCCCCCCATGGCCTCACATGGTTCAGTCCAACCCCCCCATAGGACACAAGTGGGTCAGTCCAACCCCCCCCTGGCACTAAGTGGTTCAGTCCAACCCCCCCCCCCCGCCAATTGCCCTACATGGTTCCATCCAACCCCCCATAGGACACAAGTGGTTCAGTCCAAACCCCCCCATGGCACTAAGTGGTTCAGTCCAACCCCCCATAGGACACAAGTGGTTCAGTCCAACCCCCCCCCATAGGACACAAATGGGTCAGTCCAACCCCCCCATAGGACACAAGTGGGTCGGTCCAACCCCCCCATGGCACTAAGTGGGTCAGTCCAACCCCCCATGGCACTAAGTGGGTCAGTCCAACCCCCCATAGGACACAAGTGGGTCAGTCCAACCCCCCCATGGCACTGATTGGTTCAGTCCAACCCCCCCCCATAGGACACAAGTGGGTCGGTCCAACCCCCCCCCCCATGGCCTCACATGATTCCATCCAACCCCCCTAGGACACAAGTGGTTCAGTCCAAACCCCTCCCCCCCCCATAGGACACAAATGGGTCAGTCCAACCCCCCCCCCATGGCACTACATGGTTCAGTCCAAACACCCCCATAGGACACAAGTGGTTCAGTCCAAACCCCCCCATAGGACACAAGTGGGTCAGTCCAACCCCCCCATGGCACTAAGTGGTTCAGTCCAACCCCCCCCCCCATAGGACACAAGTGGCTCAGTCCAACCCCCCTATGGACACTGAGTGGCTCAGTCCAACCCCCCCATAGGACACAAGTGGGTCGGTCCAACCCCCCCATGGCACTAAGTGGGTCAGTCCAACCCCCCCATGGCACTAAGTGGGTCAGTCCAACCCCCCCATAGGACACAAGTGGGTCGGTCCAACCCCCCCAATAGGACACAAGTGGGTCGGTCCAACCCCCCCATAGGACACAAGTGGGTCGGTCCAACCCCCCCCATGGCACTCACATGGTTCAGTCCAACCCCCCCATAGGACACAAGTGGGTCAGTCCAACCCCCCCTGGACACTAAGTGGTTCAGTCCAACCCCCCCCCTGCCAACTGCCCTACATGGTTCCAGTCCAACCCCCCCATAGGACACAAGTGGTTCAGTCCAAACCCCCCCATGGCACTAAGTGGTTCAGTCCAACCCCCCCATAGGACACAAGTGGTTCAGTCCAACCCCCCCCCCATAGGACACAAATGGGTCAGTCCAACCCCCCATAGGACACAAGTGGGTCGGTCCAACCCCCCCATGGCACTGATTGGTTCAGTCCAACCCCCCCCATAGGACACAAGTGGGTCGGTCCAACCCCCCCCCCCCATGGCCTCACATGATTCCATCCAACCCCCCTAGGACACAAGTGGTTCAGTCCAAACCCTCCCCCCATAGGACACAAGTGGTTCAGTCCAACCCCCCCCCCCGCCAATGGCACTACATGGTTCCAGTCCAAACACCCCCATAGGACACAAGTGGGTCAGTCCAACCCCCCCCCCATAGGCCTCACAGTGGGTCAGTCCAACCCCCCCATGGACACTAAGTGGGTCGGTCCAACCCCCCCCCCCCCCAATTGCCCTACATGGTTCCGCTCCAACCCCCCCATGGCACTGATTGGTTCAGCCCAACCCCCACCCCCCAAGGTTCCCTCCACCCCCATCCCCCACTATGGTTCAGCCCAACCCCCCCACCCCCATGGTTCCCTCCACACACACCCCCTCCCCCTCCCCTTCCCAGCGTCGCGCCTCCTCCCTCATCTCCCTGCGCCGTCGCTCCGCTCTGACGTCACTCCCCAGAGCCGCCACTACCGGCTTCCCCCCTCCCTCCCCCATCTCCCTGCGCCGTCGCTCCGCTCTGACGTCACTCCCCAGAGCCGCCACTACCGGCTTCCCCCTCCTCCCTCCCCATCTCCCTGCGCCGTCGCTCCGCTCTGACGTCACTCCCCAGCGCCACCACTACCGGCTTCCCCCCTCCTCCTCCCCCCTCCCTCCATGAGCCGCCGCGACCCGCCGGTTCCCGGGAGGCTCCGCCCGGCCCCGGCCCCGGCCCCGGCCCCGGCCCTTCCCTCTCCCGGAGCCTGCGGGGAGGAGGCTGCGGAGCTGCTGAGGCGCTGGCGGGGGAAGGGCCCGACCCGCGGCCCGTGCCCGGGGCCCGGCGCGGTGGAGGCGGCTCTGGCCGCTCTGGCCTCGCTCTTTCCCCGGAGCCTCTTCGGGGACTCGCTGCCGCCTCTCGTCCTCCGACACCAGCTCTACAGCCTGCTCGGAGACCGCACGGCGGTGGACCGGCACCTGGTGAGGGGCAACGGGGCCCCCCGGGCCCCTCTGAGCCCCCCCGGGCCCGCTGAGCCCCCCCGGGCCTGCTGGGACCCCCCCCCGGGCCCGCTGAGCCCCCCCGGGCCTGCTGGGACCCCCCGGGCCCCGCTGACCCCCTCCCCCCGGGTCTCCTGACCCCTCTCCCCCGGGCCCCGCTGAGACCCCCCCGGGCCCCTCTGAGCCCCCCCGGGCCCCTCTGAGCCACCCCCCGGCCCCGCTGGGACCCTCCCGGGCCCCTCTGACCCCCCTCCAACCCCGCTGACCCCCCCCCCGGGCCCCTCTGACCCCCCCCCCGGGCCCGCTGAGACCCCCCCGGGCCCGCTGAGACCCCCCCGGGCCCCTCTGACCCCCCCCGGGCCCGCTGAGCCCCCCCGGGCCTGCTGGGACCCCCCGGGCCCCTCTGACCCCCCCCCCGGGCCCGCTGAGACCCCCCGGGCCCCTCTGACCCCCCCCCCGGGCCCGCTGAGACCCCCCGGCCCCGCTGGGACCCCCCGGGCCCGCTGAGCCCCCCCCGGGCCCGCTGAGCCCCCCCGGGCCCGCTGGGACCCCCCCCGGGCCTGCTGGGACCCCCGGGCCTGCTGGGACCCCCCCGGGCCCCCTGACCCCCCCCCCGGGCCCCCTGACCCCCCCGGGCCCGCTGAGCCCCCCCGGGCCTGCTGGGACCCCCCGGGCCCGCTGAGACCCCCCGGGCCCCGCTGAGACCCCCCTCGGGCCCCTCTGACCCCACTCCAACCTCTCTGACCCCCCCCCCGGGCCCCGCTGAGCCCCCCTGGGCCTCCTGACTCCCCCCACGGGCCCCTCTGACTCCTTTCCGGGCCCCGCTGGGACCCCCCCCCGGGCCTCCTGACACCCCCCGGGCCCCTCTGAGCACCCTTCAACCCCTCTGACCCCCCCCGGGCCTCCTGCCCCCCCTCCAACCCCTCTGCCCCCCCCCTGCCCCCCTCTCCCCAGGAGCGGCTGCGGGCCGAGGGCCGGGTGCGTCTGCTGCACCTGGGGCTGGGAGGGGACACGCTGGGGGTGGTCGGAGCTGAAGCCTTCAGGGAGAAGGTGGGGGCTGGGGGGGGGATTGGGGGGGTCTGGAGGGGGTTTGGGGGGTCTGGAGGGGGTTTGGGGGGGTTAAAGGGGGTTGGGAGGGGGCTGGAGGGGGTTTGGGGGGGGTCTGGAGGGGATTTGGGGGGGTTAAAGGGGGTTGGGAGGGGTCTGGAGGGGGTTTGGGGGAGTTAAAGGGGGGTTGGGAGGGGGCTGGAGGGGGGTTTGGGGGGTTAAAGGGGGGTTGGGAGGGGGCTGGAGGGGGGTTTGGGGGGTTAAAGAGGGGTTGGGAGGGGGCTGGAGGGGGTTTGGGGGGGTTAAAGGGGGTTGGGAGGGGGCTGGAGGGGGTTTGGGGGGGGTCTGGAGGGGATTTGGGGGGGTTAAAGGGGGTTGGGAGGGGCAGGGGGGTTTTAGGGGGGTTAAAGGGGGGTTGAGGGGGGGTCTGGAGGGGGGTTGGGAGGGGGTTAAGGGGGGGGTTTGGGGGGGCTGGAGGGGGGCTTTGGGGGGGTTAGGGGGGAATGTTGGGGGGGGGTGGGGGGGTCTGGAGGGGGTTTGGGGGGGTTAAAGGGGGGTTTGGGGGGCTGGAGGGGGGCTTTAGGGGGGTAAAGGGGAGTTTGGGGGGGGTCTGGAGGGGGGCTTGGGGGGGTTAAAGGGGGGTTTGGGGGGGTTAAAGGGGGTTGGGGGAGTCTGGGGGGGCTGGAGGGGGTTTGAGGGGGTCTGAGGGGCTCTGGAGGGGAGTTGAGGGGGGTTAAAGGGGGGTTGGGGGGGTCTGGTGGGGGTTTAAAGGGGGGTTGGGGGGGGCTGGAGGGGGGTTTTGGGGGGGTTAATGGGAATTTGGGGGGGGGGGGTCTGGAGGTGGGGTGGGAGGGTATGAGGGGGTGGGGGTGGGGGGGCAGGGGGGTTTTTGGGGGGGGGTTGGGGGGCAGGGGAATAGGAGGGGGTTGGGGGGGTCCGGGGGGGTTGGGGGGGGTCCAGGGGGGGTCCCCATCCCCTCTTTTTCCCCCCCCCCCCCCAGGTGCTGCTGTCGGTGGCCGGGACCCCCCGGCTGGGGCTGGTCCGGAGCTTCCTGGAGGCGACGGGGCCGGAGCTGAGCTGGGACAGGGGCCGCCTGGGGGGGCGGGGCTTCCGGGACAGTGACGTCACGTAGGGGGAACCCCCTGACCCCCCCAAACCTGCCCTGACCCCCCCAACCGCCCCGAGCCCCCCAGACCCATCCTGAGCCCCCAGACCCATCCTGACCCTGAGCTGGGGGAGGGGCCGCCCTGGGGGGAGGGGCTTCCGGGACAGTGACGTCACGTAGGGGGAACCCCCCAAACCCCCCTGACCCCCCCAAACCTGCCCTGACCCCCAGACCCCCCAACCCCCCTGAGCCCACCAGACCCATCCTGACCCCCCCAGACCCACCCTGACCCTGAGCTGGGGGAGGGGCCTGCCCTGGGGGAGGGGCTTCCGGGACAGTGACGTCACGTATGGGGACCCCCCCAAACCCCCCCTGACCCCCCCAAGACCCGACCCCCTGACCCCCCCAGACCCCCCCCGAGCACCCCCTGGACCCCATCCAGACCCCATCCCCTGACCCCCGACCCCTGAGCCCCCCCAGAGCCCCGACCAGACCCCCCGACCCTGAGCTGGGGGGACGGGGGCCTTCCGCGACAGTGACGTCACGTATGGGGAACCCCTGACCCCCCAAACCCCCCTGACCCCCCCAGACCCGTCCTGACCCTCCCCGACCCCCCCGAGCCCCCAGACCCATCCTGAGCCCCCAGACCCACCCTGACCCTGAGCTGGGGGAGGGGCCGCCCTGGGGGAGGGGCTTCGGGACAGTGACGTCACGTAGGGGGAACCCCTGACCCCCCCAGACCCATCCTGACCCCCCGACCCCCCCAAACCCACCCTGAGCCCCCCAGACCCCCCCAATCCCCCCCCAGACCCCCAATCTCCCCCCCGTGCCCCCCCAGCCCCCCAATTCCCCCCTGAGCCCCCCCAGACCCCCAATCTCCTCCCCCAGACCCCCAATCTGCCCCCCAGTGCCCCCCCGACCCCCCCATCTCTCCCTCCCAAGCCCCCCAGTAACCCCCCAGACGCCCCCAGACCCCCAATCTCTCCCCACCAGACCCCCAATGTCCCCCCCAGTGCCCCCCCAGCCCCCCAATCCCCCCATCTCCCCCCCCCCAGACCCCCAATCCCCCCCAGTGCCCCCCTGACCCCCCAGCCCCCAATCTCCCTCTCAATCCCCCCTGCCCCCCCGACCCCCCCAATCCCCCCGTGCCCCCCAGCCCCCCAATCCCCCCTGACCCCCAATCTCCCCCCCAACCCCCCCCCCCGTGCCCACCCCGACCCCCCAATCCCCCCCTGACCCCCCCGTGCCCCCCCCCGACCCCCTCCAACCCCCCATCCCCCCTCTGCCCCCCCAGCCCCCCAATCTCCCCCCCGACCCCCCCATCCCCCCAATCTCCCCCCCCCGGTCCCTCTGACCCCCCTGACCCCCCCTGACCCCCCCTGACCCCCCCGTGCCCCCCCCAGGCAGTTGGTCTCCTCGGGGGTGCTGACCGTCCGTGACGCCGGCAGTTGGTGGGTGTCTCTGCCGGGGGCGGGGCGCTTCCTGCGCCTCCTGCACAGGGGTACGTGGGGCACCCCTCCCCCACCCTCCCCTCTGCCCCTCCCCCACCCCACCCTGACCCCCCTGACCCTCCCCCAACCCCCCTGACCCTCCCCCACCCCACCCCGACCGCCCTGACCCTCCCCCACCCCACACAGCCCCTCCCCCACCCTCCCCTCTGCCCCTCCCCCACCCCACCCAGACCCCCCTGACCCTCCCCCCACCCTCCCCCTGACCCTCCCCCACCCCACCCCGACCGCCCTGACCCTCCCCCACCCCACCCCGACCGCCCTGACCCTCCCCCACCCCACACAGCCCCTCCCCCCACCCTCCCCTCTGCCCCTCCCCCCACCCCCACCCAGACACCCCTGACCCTCCCCCACCCTCCCCCTGACCCTCCCCCACCCCACCCAGACCCTCCTGACCCTCCCCCACCCCACCCCGACCGCCCTGACCCTCCCCCACCCCACACAGCCCCTCCCCCACCCTCCCCTCTGCCCCTCCCCCACCCCACCCAGACCCCCCTGACCCTCCCCCACCCTCCCTCTGACCCTCCCCCACCCCACCCAGACCCTCCTGACCCTCCCCCACCCCACCCCGACCGCCCTGACCCTCCCCCACCCCACACAGCCCCTCCCCCACCCTCCCCTCTGCCCCTCCCCCACCCCACCCAGACCCCCCTGACCCTCCCCCACCCTCCCCCTGACCCTCCCCCACCCCACCCCGACCGCCCTGACCCTCCCCCACCCCACCCCGACCGCCCTGACCCTCCCCCACCCCACACAGCCCCTCCCCCACCCTCCCCTCTGCCCCTCCCCCACCCCCACCCAGACACCCCTGACCCTCCCCCACCCTCCCCCTGACCCTCCCCCACCCCACCCAGACCCTCCTGACCCTCCCCCACCCCACCCCGACCGCCCTGACCCTCCCCCACCCCACACAGCCCCTCCCCCACCCTCCCCTCTGCCCCTCCCCCACCCCACCCAGACCCCCCTGACCCTCCCCCACCCTCCCCTGACCCTCCCCCACCCCACCCAGACCCTCCTGACCCTCCCCCACCCCACCCCGACCGCCCTGACCCTCCCCCACCCCACACAGCCCCTCCCCCACCCTCCCCTCTGCCCCTCCCCCACCCCACCCAGACACCCCTGACCCTCCCCCACCCTCCCCCTGACCCTCCCCCACCCCACCCTGACCCTCCCCCAACCCCCTGACCCTCCCCACCCCACCCCGACCGCCCTGACCCTCCCCCACCCCAGCCTCCCCCAACCCCCTGACCCTCCCTGCCCCTCCCCCACCCCACCCAGACCCCCCTGCCACCCCCGACCCTCCCCCACCCCACCCTGACCCTCCCCCAACCCCCCTGACCCTCCCTGCCCCTCCCCCACCCCACCCAGACCCCCCTGCCACCCCCGACCCTCCCCCACCCCACCCTGACCCTCCCCCAACCCCCCTGACCCTCCCTGCCCCTCCCCCACCCCACCCAGACCCCCCTGCCACCCCCGACCCTCCCCCACCCCACCCTGACCCTCCCCCAATCCCCCTGACCCTCCCTGCCCCTCCCCCACCCCACCCAGACCCCCCTGCCACCCCCGACCCTCCCCCACCCCACCCTGACCCTCCCCCAACCCCCCAGCCTCCCTGCCCCTCCCCCACCCCGACCCCTCTGCCCCTCCCCCACCCCACCCTGACCCTCTCCCAACCCCCCAGCCTCCCTGCCCCTCCCCCACCCCGACCCCTCTGCCCCTCCCCCACCCCACCCTGACCCTCCCCTCCCCTTCTCCCGACCCTTCCCCACCCCGACCCCCCTGCCCCTCCCCCAACCTTCCTCTGATCCCCTCTGCCCCTCCCCCACCCCTCCCCCTGCCCCTCCCCCACCCCGACTCTCCCCCAACCCCCCATTGACCCCGACCCCTCTGACCCCGTTGACCCCTGACACCTCTGACCCCAGTGCCCTCCCCCCGACCCCCAACGCCTGACCCAGACCCCTCTGACCCCTGACCCCGTTGACCTCTGACCCCTAACCCCTCTGACCCACGCCCCCTTCCTCCCTGACCCCTGCCCCCTTCCCCCGACCCCTCTGACCCCAGACCCCATTGACCTTGACCCCTCTGACCCCTTACCCCAACCCCTCTGACCCCCTTGACCCCTGACCCCATTGACCTCTAACCCCTCTGACCCTGTTGACCTCTGACCTTTGATCTCTATGACCCCTGACCCCCTCCTCCCCCAGTGCCCTGACCCCCTGACCCCCGACCCCTCTGACCCCCAACCTCTCTGACCCCGTTGACCCCTGCCCCCTCTGACCCCAGTGCCCTCCCCCCGACCCCCAACCCCTGACCCAGACCCCCCTGACCCCGTTAACCTCTGACCCCTGAACTCTTTGACCCCTGACCCCCTCCTCCCCCGGTCCCCTGACCCCAACCCCTCTGACTCCAACCCCTCTGACCCCGTTGACCTCTGACCCCGTTTGACCCCTGCCCCCACTGACCCCAGTGCCCTCCCCCTCCGACCCCCAACTCCTGCCCCAGACCCCTCTGACCCCTGACCCCGTTGACCTGACCCCTGACCCAATTAACCCCTGCCCCCTCTGACCCTAGTGCCCCCCCGACCCCCAACTCCTGTCCCAGACCCCTCTGACCCCGACCCCGTTGACCTCTAACCCCTCTGACCCTGTTGACCTCTGACCTCTGATCTCTATGACCCCTGACCCCCAACCTCTCTGACCCCGTTGACCCCTGACCCCAGTGCCCTCCCCCCGACCCCCAACCCCTGACCCAGACCCCCCTGACCCCGTTGACCTCTGACCCCTGATCTCTTTGACCCCTGACCCCCTCCTCCCCCAGTACCCTGACCCCCCGGACCCCTGACCCCAACCCCTCTGACCCCGTTGACCCCTGACCCCGTTGACCTGACCCAATTGACCCCTGCCCCCTCTGACCCTAGTGCCCCCCCGACCCCCAACTCCTGCCCCAGACCCCTTTGACCCCTGACCCCACTGACCTCTGACCCCTGACCCCGTTGACCTGACCCCTGACCCAATTGACCCCTGCCCCCTCTGACCCTAGTGCCCCCCCAACTCCTGTCCCAGACCCCTCTGACCCCTGACCCCGTTGACCTCTGACCCCTGACCCCGCTGACCTCTGACCCTTGACCCCCGCAGGTCGCCGCGCGGTGCTGGGCCGCGTGCGGCGCTCGCGGCAGCGCGAGGTCCCCCTGCAGGAGCTGGGGCAGCGCCCGGCCCCGCCCGGCGCCCGCCTGGGGGTCCCCACATCCTGCACGACCTGCTGGGGGCGGGGCTGCTGCGCAGGTGACCTCACAGGCCCCGCCCCCTTGTGACCTCTGACCCCCTGTGACCTCTGACCCACCCTGTGACCTCTGACCCCCATCCCGATCCCATGGGACACCCCCCCTAGAACCAGCACTGTGACCTCTGACCCCCTCCTGTGGAGGGGACACACCCCCTCAGGACTCCCTTGTGACCTCTGACCCACCCACGTGACCTCTGACCCCCTGTGACCTCTGACCCCCCCGTCCTGCTCCCATGGGAGCACACCCCCCAGGACCCCCTTGTGACCTCTGACCCACCCCCCTCTGACCTCTGACCCCCCCATCCTACCCCCTGTGACCTCTGACCCCTTGGGGAGGAGGACACCCCCCTTCAGGACTCCCCTGTGACCTCTGACCCACCCCCTGTGACCTCTGACCCCCCAAATCCCAATCCCATGGGACCCAACCCCCTAGGACCCCCCTGTGACCTCTGACCCCCTGGAGGGGGAGGACACCCCCCCCCCCATCGTTATCCCATGGGACCCCCCCCAGGACTCCCCCTCACCTTTGACCCACCCCCCTGTGACCTCTGACCCCCTGGGGGGTGGAGGACACCCCACCCCCATCCTTATCCCATGGGACACACCCACCCCCAGGACCCCCCTGTGACCTTTGACCCACCCCCTGTGACCTCTGACCCCCTGGGGGGGCGAGGGAGGACACATCCCCCTCCCCCTCCCCCTTCCCAGCTGGGGTGACCCCTGACCCCCGGTGACCCCTGACCTCTCCCTGCCCCCACAGTGTCCCCACCCCCTCGGGCCCGATGCTGCGATTGGCCGACACCTGAGCTTCCCCCAGCCAATGGGATCCCCGGAGCCGGGGGGAGGGGCCAGGGGGCGTGTCCCCTGACCCCTCCCCCCTCACCCCACCCCCCCACTGCCGGGGGGCGTGGCCACAGTGCAATAAATGGGGGGGTGGGGGAGGGGCAGGAGAGGGAGACCCCCCTCTCCTCCCCCTCCCCCCCCAAATCCTCAGAGCCCGAGTGTGGCCCCGCCTCCTTTCACCCCATTGGCCCGTTAAGCCTTGGCCCCGCCCCTTGCCCCCTTAAGCCCCGCCCCTTTGCTCCTTCAGGCTGGGTGCCCCACCCATTGCCCTTTTAAGGCCGGGCCCCACCCCCCCCCGTTGCCCATTTAAGGTGTGACCCCACCCCATTGGCCCGTTAGGCCTTGGCCACGCCCCTTTCCCCTTTAAGCCCCGCCCCATTGACCGGTTCAGGCTTTCCCACGCCCCCCATTGGCTCTTTGCGCTTTGGCCCCGCCCCCCGGCCCTTGTAAGCCCCGCCCCATTGCCCCACTCAGGCTCCTCCCCCCCTCCCGTTGCCCCTTTAAGACCCGCCCCCTCCCTACCTGCCCGTCAAACTCCGGCCCCGCCCCTTTCACCCAGGCCCCGCCCACTCCGCTGCCCTTTTAAGGCTCCTCCTCATCCCATTGGCTCATCCCGCCGTTCCCACGCCGCCATTGGCCCGTTGAGCTTTGGCTCCGCCCTCCGTTGTCCATTTAAGGCGAGGCCACGCCCCCCCCCGCAGTCACGTGACCGCCATGGCGCCCGCCCGGGTCCTGTCGCTGCTGCCGCTGCTGCTCGCGCTGGGCGGCGCGCGCTGGGTGCCCACCCCCAACTCGGTACCGGGACCCCCACCCCCCCCCCAGGGACCCCCCATTGAGCCCCCCTGGGACCCCCTGAGCCCCCGGGACCCCCCCATAGGGACCCCCCCATAGGGACCCCCCGGGGACCCCCCCATTGAGCCCCCCTGGGACCCCCTGAGCCCCCGGGACCCCCCCCAGGGACCCTCCGGGACCCTCCCGGGGACCCCCCGGGACCCCCCCATAGGGACCCCCAGGCATCCCCTGAGCCCCCGGGACCCCCAGGGACCCCCAGGGACCCCCCCATAGGGACCCCCAGGGACCCCATGAGCCCCTGAGCCCCCGGGACCCCCCACTGAGCCCCCCTGGGACCCCCAGGGACACCCCATAGGGACCCCCTGGGACCCCCCCCACTGAGCCCCTGGCACCCCCAGGACCCCCCCATAGTGACCCCCCATAGGGACCCCCGGGACCCCCTGAGCCCCCGGGACCCCCCGACTGAGCCCCCCCAGGGACCCTCTGACCTCCTGCGACCCCGGGGACCCCCCATAGTGACCCCCCATAGGGACCCCCACATAGGGACCCCCATAACCCCCCCATAACCCCCCTAAGCGCTCCTGGGACCCCCAGTGCCTCCAGTCTCCCCCCCAGCACCCCCAATCCCCCTGTATCCCCCTCCCCAGCCCCCTAATCCCCTCCCCAGCCCCCCAATCCCCCTGTACCCCCCTGTATCCCCCTCCCCAGCCCCCCAATCCTCCTGTATCCCCCTCCCCAGCCCCCCAATCCTCTCCCAGGCCCCCTCATCCCCCTCCCCAGCCCCCCACTCCCCCTTGTATCCCCCTGTATCCCCCTCCCCAGCCCCCCCAATCCCCCTGTATCCCCCTGTATCCCCCTCCCCAGCCCCCCCACTCCCCCTGTATCCCCCTGTATCCCCCTCCCCAGCCCCCCCAATCCCCCCTGTACCCCCCTGTATCCCCCTCCCCAGCCCCCCCACTCCCCCTGTATCCCCCTGTATCCCCCTCCCCAGCCCCCCAATCCCCCTGTACCCCCCTGTATCCCCCTCCCCAGCCCCCCCACTCCCCCTGTATCCCCCTGTATCCCCTCTCCCCAGCCCCCCAGTCCCCCTGTACCCCCCAAATCCCCCTCCCCAGCCCCCCCATCACCCTGTATCCCCCTGTATCCCCCTCCCCAGCCCCCCAACCCCCTCCCCAGCCCCCCAGATCCCCCCTGACTCCCCCCCCATGTCCCCCATCCCCCCCCCCAGGTTCGGCCGCGGGTGGTGCGGGAGCAGGCGCTGTGGGTGAGCGGGGAGGGGCGGGGGGGGTCCACACCTTCCGGGTGCCGCTGCTGGTGCTGACCCCGGGGGGGCTCTGCTGGCCTGTGCCGAGGGGCGCAAGGGCTCGGCCGCCGACGTGGGGGCCAAGTTCATCGCCTGCCGCCGCTCCCCCGACGGAGGTGGGGGGGCTGGGGGGGCTGGGGGGGGCTGGGGAAGGGGATTTGGGGGGATTTGGGGGGCTGGGTGTGCTGGGGAGGGGTCCCAGGGGCTGGGGAAGGGGATTTGGGGGTTGGGGGGCTGGGGGCTGGGAGGGGTCCCAGGGCTGGGGAAGGGATTTGGGGGTGGGGGGGCTGGGGGGCTGGGGAGGGGTCCCAGGGGCTGGGGAAGGGGATTAGGGGGATTTGGGGGATGGGGGTGCTGGGAGGGGAATAGGGGGTTTGGGGGTCTAGGGGCTAGGGAAGGGGATTTGGGGGGATTTGGGGGGCTGGGTGGGCTGGGGAGGGGTCTCAGGGGCTGGGGAAGGGGGTTTGGGGGGATTGGGGAGGCTGGGGGTGCTGGGGAGGGGTCCCAGGGGCTGGGGAAGGGGATTAGGGGGGATTTGGGGGGTGGGGGTGCTGGGAGGGGAAATAGGGGGGTTTGGGGGGTCCTAGGGGCTAGGGAAGGGGATTTGGGGGGATTTGGGGGGGCTGGGTGGGCTGGGGAGGGGTCTCAGGGGCTGGGGAAGGGGGTTTGGGGGGGATTGGGGAGGCTGGGGGTGCTGGGGAGGGGTCCCAGGGGCTGGGGAAGGGGATTAGGGGGGATTTGGGGGGTGGGGGTGCTGGGAGGGGAAATAGGGGGGTTTGGGGGGGTCCTAGGGGCTAGGGAAGGGGATTTGGGGGGGATTTGGGGGGCTGGGTGGGCTGGGGAGGGGTCTCAGGGGCTGGGGAAGGGGACTTGGGGGGATTGGGGGGCTGGGGGTGCTGGGGAGGGGTCCCAGGGGCTGGGGAAGGGGATTAGGGGGGATTTGGGGGGATGGGGGTGCTGGGAGGGGAAATAGGGGGGTTTGGGGGCGTCCTAGGGGCTAGGGAAGGGGATTTGGGGGGGATTTGGGGGGCTGGGTGGGCTGGGGGAGGGGTCCCAGGGGCTGGGGAAGGGGATTTGAGGGGGACTTGGGGGGTGGGGAAGGGGATTTGAGGGGGATTTGGGGGGCTGGGGAGGGGTCCTAGGGGCTGGGGAAGGGGATTAGGGGGGCTGGGGGGTGGGGAAGGGGATTTGAGGGGGATTTGGGGGCTGGGGGGCTGGGGAGGGGTCCTAGGGGCTGGGGAAAGGGATTTGGGGGGGCTGGGGGTCCTGGGGAAGGGGATTTGGGGGGATTTGGGGGGTTAGGGCAGCTGGGGAGGGGTCCCAGGGGCTGGGGAAAGGGATTTGGGGGGCTGGGTGGGTATTGGGGGGTGTGGGGGGATCCTGTATCGCTGGGGGGGCCAGGGTGGATATTTAGGGGTCCCAAGGGGGGTCTCTAACCCCCTAACCCCCCAACCCCCCCCCCAGGTGCCACGTGGGGTTCTGGGTCCCTGGGGGGTCCCTGGGGGGTCTCTGGGGGTGCTGGGTGGGTACTGGGGGGATCCCTGGGGGGGTTCTGGGTTCCTGGGGGGTCCCTGGGGGGCTGGGTGGGTACTGGGGGTCCTCGGTGGGGGTCCCTGGGGTGGGGGTCCCTGGGGGGTTTCTGGGTCCCTGGGGGTCTGGGTAGGTATTGGGGGGTCCCTGGGGGGTTTCTGGGTCCCTGGGGGGGCTGGGTGGGTACTGGGGGGTCCCTGGGGTGGGGGTCCTGGGGTGGGGGTCCCTGGGGGGGTCCCTGGGGGGGCTGGGTGGGTACTGGGGGTCCCTGGGGTGGGGTCCCTGGGGGTTCTGGGTTCCTGGGGGGGCTGGGTGGGTACTGGGGTCCTGGGGGGGGTCCTTGGGGTGGGGGTCCCTGGGGGTTTCGGGTCCTGGGGGCTGGGTGGGTATTGGGGGGTCCTGGGGGGCTGGGTGGGTATTGGGGGTGGGGGATTCTGTATCCCTGGGGGGGCCAGGGTGGATATTTAGGGGTCCCAAGGGGGGGTCTCTAACCCCCCAAACCTCCCCCCCCCCAGGTGCCACGTGGGGCCCCACGCGGGTGGCGGCCGACGACGGCTCGGGGGGGACGGGCTGAATTTGGGGTCCCTGGGGGTGACCCGGGGGGGGAGGTGCTGCTGCTCTTCGCCCGCTGCGCCCACCCCCCCAGCGCCTGCGGCCCCCCAGCACCCACCTGCTGCGCAGCCGCGACGACGGCCGCTCCTGGGACCCCCCCCCAAAACCTCTCGGGGGTGCTGGGGGGGAGGTGTTCGCCCCCGGCCCCGGGTACGGCATCCAGGTACCTTGGGGGGGGGAATTGGGGGGCTAGGGGAGGTTTGAGGGGGTCTGAGGGGGGTTTGGGGGGGATTTGAGGGGGTTTTGAGGGGGTTCTGAGGGGGGTTTGGGGAGAGATGAGGGGTTTTGGGGGGGTTGAAGGGGGTTTGGGGGGTGTGGGGGGCTTTTGGGGGGGCTTGAGGGGGGTTTGAGGGGGTTCTGAGGGGGGTTTGGGGGGATTGAGGGGGTTTTGGGGGGGTTTGGGGAGGGTTTGAGGGGGGATTTGAGGGGGTTTGAGGGGGGTTTGGGGGGTTTAGAGGGGGTTTTGAGGGAGTGTGGGGGGGTTTGGGGGTGCTGGGGGGAGGTGTTCGCCCCCGGCCCCGGGTACGGCATCCAGGTACCTTGGGGGGCGAAATTGGGGAGCTAGGGGGGGTTTGAGGGGGTCTGAGGGGGGTTTGGGGGGATTTGGGGGGGGGCTGAAGGGGCTTTGGGGGGGTTTGAGGGAGGTTTGGGGGGGTTGAGGGGGTTTGAGGGGGTTTTGGGGGGGGTTGAAGGGGGTTTGGGGGGTGTGAGGGGGGTTCTGGGGGGGTTTGAAGGGGGTTTGAAGGGGGTTTAGGGGGTGTGGGGGGGTTTTGGGGGGGTGTGGAGGGGTTTGGGGGGGGAGGTGTTCGCCCCCGGCCCCGGGTACGGCATCCAGGTACCTTGGGGGGGGGATTTGGGGGGCTAGGGGGGGTTGAGGGGGTCTGAGGGGGGTTTGGGGGGGTTTGGCGGGGGGCTGAAGGGGTTTTGGGGGGTTTTGGGGGGCTGGGGGGGCTTGAGGGGGTTTGAAGGGGGGTTGGGGGGGAGATGAGGGGGCTTTGGGGGGGTTTGAAGGGGGTTTGGGGGTCTGGGGGGGTTGAGGGGGTTTTGAGGGGGGCTGAAGGGGGTTTGGGGGGTGTGTGGGGGTTTTGGGGGGGTCTGAAGGGGGTTTTGGGGGCTGGGGGGGGCTTGAGGGGGTTTGAAGGGGGTGGGGGGGGGGTTTGGGGGGGCTTGAAGGGGGTTTGGGGGGTTTGGGGGTGCTGGGGGAGGGGGTGTTCGCCCCCGGCCCCGGGTACGGCATCCAGGTACCTTGGGGGGCGAAATTGGGGGGCTAGGGGGGTTTGAGGGGGTCTGAGGGGGGTTTGGGGGGGTTTGAGGGGGTTTTGAGGGGGTTCTGAGGGGGGTTTGGGGAAGAGATGAGGGGGTTTTGGGGGGGTGAAGGGGTTTTAGGGGGGTTGAAGGGGGTTTGGGGGGTGTGGGGGGCTTTTGGGGGGGCTTGAGGGGGGTTTGAGGGGGTTCTGAGGGGGGTTTGGGGGGATTGAGGGGGTTTTGGGGGGTTTGGGGAGGGTTTGAGGGGGGATTTGAGGGGGTTTGAGGGGGTTTGGGGGGGTTTAGAGGGGTTTTGAGGGAGTGTGGGGGGGTTTGGGGGTGCTGGGGGGAGGTGTTCGCCCCCGGCCCCGGGTACGGCATCCAGGTACCTTGGGGGGGGGGATTTGGGGGGCTAGGGGGGGTTTGAGGGGGTCTGAGGGGGGTTTGGGGGGTTTGAGGGGGTTTTGAGGGGGTTTTGGGGGGGTTTGGGGAGGGTTTGAGGGGGGATTTGAGGGGGTTTGAGGGGGGTTTGGGGGGGTTTAGAGGGGGTTTTGAGGGAGTGTGGGGGGTTTGGGGGTGCTGGGGGGGAGGTGTTCGCCCCCGGCCCCGGGTACGGCATCCAGGTACCTTGGGGGGGCGAAACTGGGGGGCTAGGGGGGGTTTGAGGGGGTCTGAGGGGGGTTTGGGGGGGTTTGGGGGGGGCTGAAGGGGTTTTGGGGGGGTTTGAGGGAGGTTTGGGGGGGTTGAGGGGGTTTGAGGGGGTTTTGGGGGGGTTGAAGGGGGTTTGGGGGGTGTGTGGGGGGTTTTGGGGGGGTCTGAAGGGGGTTTTGGGGGCTGGGGGGGCTTGAGGGGGTTTGAAGGGGGGGGGGTTTGGGGGGCTTGAAGGGGGTTTGGGGGGTTTGGGGGTGCTGGGGGAGGTGTTCGCCCCCGGCCCCGGGTACGGCATCCAGGTACCTTGGGGGGCGAAATTGGGGGGCTGGGGGAGGTTGAGGGGGTCTGATGGGGGTTTGGGGGGGTTTGGAGGGGGGCTGAAGGGGTTTTGGGGGGTTTTGGGGGGCTGGGGGGGACTTGAGGGGGTTTGAAGGGGGGTTGGGGGGGAGATGAGGGGGTTTTGGGGGGTTTGAAGGGGGTTTGGGGGTCTGGGGGGGTTGAGGGGGTTTTGAGGGGGGCTGGAAGGGGGTTTGGGGGGTGTGTGGGGTTTTGGGGGGGTCTGAAGGGGGTTTTGGGGGCTGGGGGGGGCTTGAGGGGGTTTGAAGGGGGGGGGGGGTTTGGGGGGCTTGAAGGGGGTTTGGGGGGTTTTGAGGGGGTTGAAGAGGGTTTTGGGGGGGTTGAGGGGGTTTTGAGGGGGTTTTGGGGGGGTTGGGGGGTTTGAAGGGGGTTTGGGGGTGTTGAGGGAGGTTTTGGGGGGTGTGGGGGGGTTTAAGGGAGTTTGGGGGGGGTTGGGTGGCTTTAGGGGGGCTGGGCTTGTTTTGGGGGGGGGTTTGGGGAGGATTGGGGGGGTTGGGGGGGTTTTAGGGGCTGGGCAGTTCCAGGGTGTATTTTAAGGGGGGTTATAATTTTGGGGTGCCCCCCCCCAAACAGAAGCAGCTCCCCCCAGCCCGGGGGCGCCTGGTGTTCTGTGGGCACGGGACCCCCCGGCGGGACGGGGTGACGCTGCTGCTGAGCGATGACGGGGGGGCAGCTGGCGCAGGGGGGGGTCCTGCCCTCCATCCCCTTTGGGGAACCCCCCGGCCCAGGGACTTCACCCCCGATGAGTGCCAGGTGCCCCCCCCAACTCACCCCCCCCCCTCAGACCCCCAGAGCCCCCCACCTAGAGCCCCCACAGAGCGCCCCCCCTCCCATAACCCCCCCACTCTGGGACCCCCCCACCGACTCCCCCTCAGACCACCCCCCCACCATAACACCCCCCACTCCGGGACCCCCCCTCAGAGCCCCCTCCTAGAGCCCCCACACAGCCCCCCCAACCCAGAGCCCCCCCTAGAGCCCCCACACAGCCCCCCCAACCCAGAGCCCCCCTTCCCATAACCCTCCCACTCTGGGACCCCCCCACCAACCCCCCTCAGACCCCCCCCCACATAACCCCCCCTGGAGCCCTCACACAGCCCCCTCCCCCCCCAGAGCCCCCCTCCCATTAACCCCCCACTTTAGACCCCCCCCAGACCCCCCCCCCCATACCACCCCTCAGAGCCCCCACAGCCCCCCCACAGAGCCCCCCCCATAACCCCCCACTTGGGACCCCCAACCACCCCCTCAGACCCCCTCCCGCAACCCCCCTAGAGCCCCCACAGCCCCTCCCATAACCCCCCCACTCTGGGACCCCCCCCAACCACCCCCCTCAGAACCCCCTCCCCATAACCCCCCCTAAAGCCCCCACACAGCCCCCACCCCCAGACCCCCCACCCTATGACCTCCCCACTCTGGGACCCCCCCAACCACCCCCCTCAGACCCCCCCCCCATAACCCCACACAGCCCCCCCCCATAACCCCCCACTCTGGGACCCCCCCAACCATCCCCTCTCAGATCCCCCTCCCCAGAGCCCCCCCCACCGTAGAGTCCCCACACAGCCCCCCCCAGAGCCCCCCCACTCTGGGACCCCCCCACCGACCCCCTTCAGACCCCCCACCCAGAGCCCCCCATAGAGCCCCCACACAGCCCCCCCGAGCCCCCCTCCCATAACCCCCCCACCCAGAGCCCCCCCATAGAGCCCCCACACAGCCCCCCCAACCACCCCCCCAGACCCCATCCCCCCAAGCCCCCCCCAATCCCCTCCTGCTCCCCCAAACCCCCCCGTACCCCTTCCAAAACCCCTCTGCTGACCCTCCCCGTGCCCCCCAGCCCCCCAACCCCCTCTAACCCCCCAAATCCCCCCTAACCCCCCCAATCCCCCCCCCCAGCCCTACGAGCTGCCGGACGGGTCCCTGGCCGTGAACATCCGGAACCAGAACGGGTTCCGGTGCCGGTGCCGGCTGGTGGCGCGGAGCTGGGACGGGGGGACACGCTGCCCCCCAGCAGCGTCACCCCCTCCCCCAGCTGCCCGACCCGGCCGTGGCCGCGGGGGTCCTGCTCACCCGGGGGGTCCTGTTCTTCAGCAACCCCGCCAGCACCAGCCAGCGTGAGGGGGGGGTCTAAGGGGGATTTGGAGGGAGTTTGGGGGGGTTTAAGGGGAATTTGGGGGGAGTTTGGGGGGGTTTAAGGGGGATTTGGGGGGTTTAAGGGGGAATTGGGGGGTTTAAGGGGGAATGGGGGGGTTAAGGGGGATTTGGGGGGAGTTTGGGGGGGTTTAAGGGGGAATTGGGGGGTTTGGGGGGAGTTTGGGGGGCTTTAAGGGGGATTTGGGGGGGTTTAAGGGGGATTTGGGGGGTTTAAGGGGGAATTGAGGGGGTTTAAGGGAGAATTGGGGGGTCTAAGGGGGATTTGGGGGGAGGTTGGGAGGGTTTAAAGGGGAATTGGGGGGTTTAAGGGGGAATTGGGGGGTTTAAGGGGGATTTGGGGGGTTTAAGGGGTAATTGGGGGGTTTTAAGGGGGAATTGGGGGGTTTAAGGGGGAATTGGGGGGTTTAAGAGGGATTTGGGGGAGTTTAAGGAGGAATTGGGGGGATTTAAGGAGGAATTGAGGGGTTTAAGGGGGAATTGGGGGGTCTAAGGGGGATTTGGGGCGAGTTTGGGAGGGTTTAAGGGGGAATTGGGGGGTCTAAGGGGGATTTAGGGGGTTTAAGGGGGAATTGGGGGGGTTTAAGGGGGAATTAATGGTTTTAAGGTGGAATTGGGGGGTTTAAGGGGGATTTGGGGGGTTTAAGGGGGAATCGGGGATGGTTTAAGGGGGATTTGGGGGGATAGAGGGGGAATCGGGGGTTTAAGGGGGATTTTGGGGGTTTAAGGGGGAATCAGGGGGGTTTAAGGGGGATTTGGGGGGTTTAAGGGGGAATTGGGGGGTCTAAGGGGGATTTGGGGGGTTTAAAGGGGGAATTGGGGGGTTTAAGGGGGAATTGGGGGGGTCTAAGGGGGATTTGGGGAGTCTAAGGGGGATTTGGGGGGTTTAAAGGGGGAATTGGGGGGTTTAAGGGGGATTTGGGGGGTTTAAGGGGGAATTGGGGGGGTTTAAGGGGGATTTGGGGGGAGTTTGGGGGGGTTTAAGGGGGAATTGGGGGGGTTAAAGGGGATTTGGGGGGGCTGTGTGGGGGTTGGGGTCTGGGGGGGAATTGGGGGGCTGTGGGGGGGGTTGGGGGGGATTGGGGGGATAATGGGGCCCTGGGGGGGCAATTGGGGGGGGGTGAGGGGGACCTGGGGCTACTGGGGGGCGGTTGGGGGGCTGGGGCGTGGCTGGGGGGCGTGGCCATCGTGGGCGTGGCCGGGGGCGTGTCCCAGCGGCCCCTCCCCCCCCAGGTGTCAACCCGACGCTGCGCTGGAGCTTCGACAACGGCAGCACGTGGTGGGGGCGGGGCCTGCGCGTGTGGGCGGGGCCCAGCGGCTACTCCTCCATGGCGGCCCCGCTCCCCGGCCCCGCCCCGCCGCTGCTCTACCTCATCTACGAGAAGGGGCGGAACCACCCCACGGAGACCGTCTCATTGGCCACCATCAGCCTGGCCGGCGACCCCTGAGCCCTGATTGGCCGCGCCCGCGGCCCGCAATAAACCCATTGGCTCTCGGCTGCCGCCCGTCATCGCTCGGCTCCGCCCGCTCCTGCTTCCCCGCCCCTTCTCGAGCCGTCGCTATGGAGACGGAGCGGGTTCTAGGCAGGGCACCCCGTCGCTATGGCGACGCCGTCCCGTGAGGACCCCGCTTTGACCCACAGCGGGGCTGCCCAGTGCGGTGCCTGAGCGGAGATCTGGAATCCAACCCGGCTCCTCCACACCCCTTACCCGAGGATCCGCCGGGGGAGCTCAGCGGTGGGACGGCGAGTGGGGAGGGGGACGCGGGGGAAAGAGCCAAAAAGAACCGTCCAGGCTATGCTTTTTCAGTGGTTGGGGGTGGGGAGTCAGGCGATCGCGAAGGGCAGCCCCGCCGCGAGAGAACCTGAAGGCGGGAAGAAAAAGGCGGGGAGGGGAGGAGAGGAGGGGTCCTCAAGCGAGCCGAGGCGGGCCCGGAAGTGACGCGCTGCTCAGCCCCGCCCACTCCCTCCCGCGGCGGCAGCAGCTCTCAGCGGTGAGTGATGGCGGCGCGGCCCGGCCCGGCCCGGCCATCGGCCGCCTATCGCCGCCCACACCGGCCATCGGGGCCCCGCGGCCCTTGATACCCAGCGGCGGGACCCGCCCGCTCCCGCCGGGCCCGTTCTGGCCGGGCGCTGGCGCTGGGAAGGGGGTGGGGGGGGGAGAAGGGGGGTGGGCGCCATTGTGGGCGCCAAGATGGCGGCTGCGGGGCCGGGGCCGGGCGGGGGGAGGGGATGGGGGAATGGGGGGGGGCGCGGAGCTTCTCCGGGACCCCTCCGGGACCCCCCAGGACCCCCCCAGGGCTCCTCCGGCCGCCGTTGGGCCGGGGGGGGGGGGAGAGGAGGGGGCGGGGCCGAGCGGGCGGTTGTTTTGGCGGGAAGGAACGGGATTGGCTGAGGCCGCCGGGGGGGTGGGGGGGGGATGGGGGGGGGATGGGGGACCCCCGGGGGGTGGGGGGCCTGGTGAGGGGGTGTCTGGGGTGTTGGGGGGGGGGGCTCCGAGCCTGCTGAGGGCGGCTGGGGGACCCCCGGGGAGGGGGGGCTCGGTAAGGGGGGGCCCTTTTGGGGGGAGGGGGGCTTGGGGACCCCCGGGGGTGGGGGGTCTGGTTAGGGGGTCCCCGGGTCCTGTTGGGGGACCCCTGGAATTGGGGTCCCCTATGGGGTGGGGGGGACCCCGGTTGGGGGGTCTCCCAGGGGTTGAGGGGGCGCAGGGTCCTGCTGGGGGAGGGGGCTGGGGCTGGGGGACCCCCTGGGGTGGGGGGGGCTCTGTAAGGGGGGGCCCTTTTTGGGGGGGGGGGGCTGGTTAGGGGGTCCCCGGGTCCTGCTGGGGGACCCCTGGAATTGGGGTCCCCTATGGGGTGGGGGGACCCCGGTAGGGGGGGTCTCCGAGGGGTTGAGGGGGCGCAGGGTCCTTCTTGGGGGGGGGAGGGCTGGGGATGGGGGACCCCCAGGCATGGGGGGTACTAGGTTCTTTTGGGGGTCCCCGAGTTCTGCTGGGGGTGCCCTAAAATTGGGGTCCCCCATGGTGGTGGGTTGGGGGGTCCTAGAGTTGGGGCCCTAATGGGGTTGGGGTCTCTCCTGAGACAAGGGGACCCCAGAAGCAGGGTCCCTGTAGGGTGGGGGGTCCCCAAATCCAGCCCTGGTTACCCAGGGGTTGGGGTCCCTCCTGGGACATGGGGCACCCAGATACAGGGGGGTCCCCAAATTTAGCCCTGGTTACCCAGAGGTTGGGGTCCCTCCTGGGACACTTGGAGCCCAGGTAGGGGGATCCCCATGTGCTGGGGGGTCCCCAAATCCTGCCCTGGTTACCCAGGGGATGGGGTCCCTCCTGGAACATGGGGCACCCAGATATAGGGGGGCTCCCCAAATCCAGCCCTGCTTACCCAGGGGTTGGGGTCCCTCCTGGGACAGGGGGCACCCAGATATAAGGGGGTCCCCAAATTTAGCCCTGGTTACCCAGTGGATGGGGTCCCTCCTGGGACACTGGGAGCCCGGATAGGGGGGATCCCCATGGGGTGGGGGCTCCCCAAATCCGGCCCTGCTTACCCAGGGGTTGGGGTCTCTCCTGGGACACTTGGAGCCCAGACAGGGGGATCCCCAAATCCAGCCCTGGTTACCCAGGGGTTGGGGTCCCTCCTGGGACACTGGGAGCCCAAAAAAGGGGATCCCCAAATTTAGCCCTGGTTACCCAGAGGTTAGGGTCCCTCCTGGGACACTTGGAGCCCAGGTAGGGGGATCCCCATGTGCTGGGGGCTCCCCAAATCCAGCCCTGCTTACCCAGGGGTTGGGGTCTCTCCTGGGACATGGGGCACCCAGATATAGGGGGTCCCCAAATCCGGCCCTGCTTACTCAGGGGTCGGGGTCCCTCCTGGGACAGGGGGCACCCAGATATAGGGGGTCCCCAAATTTAGCTCTGGTTACCCAGGGGATGGGTCCCTCCTGTGACACTGGGAGCCCGGATAGGAGGGGATCCCCATGGGGTGGGGGCTCCCCAATCCGGCCCAGCTTACCCAGGGTTGGGTCCCTCCTGGGACATGGAGCACCCAGATATAAGGGGCTCCCAAATCCTGCCCTGGTTACCCAGGGGATGGGGTCCCTCCTGGAACATGGGGCACCCAGATATAGGGGGCTCCCCAAATCCAGCCCTGCTTACCCAGGGGTTGGGGTCCCTCCTGGGACACTGGGAGCCGGGATAGGGGGCTCCCCAAATCCAGCCCTGCTTACCCAGGGGTTGGGTCCCTCCTGGGACACTGGGAGCCGGGATAGGGGGGCTCCCCAAATCCAGCCCTGCTTACCCAGGGGTTGGGTCCCTCCCGGGACAGGGGTTACCCAGCCACATTTGGGGTTCCCCCTCCCTCTTTTAACCCCCCTGTCCCCCCTGTCCCCCAGCCCGTCAGGATGGCGGAGAACGACGTGGACAACGAGCTGCTGGACTACGAGGACGATGAAGTGGAGAACGCGGCGGGGGGGACGGGGGGAGGCGCCCCCCAAAAAGGAGGTGAAGGGCTCCTACGTCTCCATCCACAGCTCCGGCTTCAGGGACTTCCTGCTCAAACCAGAGCTGCTCCGCGCCATCGTGGACTGTGGCTTCGAGCACCCCTCTGAAGGTACCCCAAAATCCACCCCCTGAACCCCCCTGGGACCCCCTGAACCCCCCTGAGCACCCCTGAGCACCTTGAGCCCCCCTGCTCAAACCGGAGCTGCTCCGCGCCATCGTGGACTGTGGCTTCGAGCACCCCTCTGAAGGTACCCCAAAATCCACCCCCTGAACCCCCCTGAACCCCTTTGAGCCCCCTGGGAACCCCTGAACCCCCCTGGGACCCCCTGAACCCCCCTGAGGCACCTTGAGCCCCCCTGAGGCACCTTGAGCCCCCCTGCTCAAACCGGAGCTGCTCCGCGCCATCGTGGACTGTGGCTTCGAGCACCCCTCTGAAGGTACCCCAAAATCCACCCCCTGAACCCCCTGAACCCCTTTGAGCCCCCCTGGGACCCCCTGAACCCCCCTGGGACCCCCTGAACCCCCCTGGAACCCCCTGAACCCCCCTGAGCACCCCTGAGCACCTTGAGCCCCCCTGCTCAAACCAGAGCTGCTCCGCGCCATCGTGGACTGTGGCTTCGAGCACCCCTCTGAAGGTACCCCAAAATCCACCCCCTGAACCCCCTTTGGAGCCCCCCTGGGAACCCCCTGAACCCCCCTGGGACCCCCTGGAACCCCCCTGAGCACCTTGAGCCCCCCTGCTCAAACCAGAGCTGCTCTGCGCCACTGTGGGATGATTTTTGGGGTGCTCATGGTTTGGGGTCCCTCCTGGGACAAGGGGTGTCCAGATACTGGGGTTCCCCTTGGGGTGGGGGCTCCCCAAATCCTCCTGTGAGTACCCAGGGACTGACATCCCTCTGAGGACCTGGGGAGCCTGGATACAGGGGGCTCCCCAAATCCTGCTGTGGGTCATAGCCAGCCAAGGTTCTACCCACCCATGGGATGATTTTGGGGTGCTCAAGGTTTGGGGTCCCTCCTGGGACAAGGGGTGTCCAGATACTGGGGTTCCCCTTGGGGTGGGGGCTCCCCAAATCCTGCTGTGGGTACCCAGGGGCTAGGCATCTCTCCCAGGACAGAGGAAGTTATCCAGATATAGAGGGGGCTCCCCAAATCCTGCTGTGGGTCATAGCCTGCAAGCTTCCACCCACACATGGGATGATTTTGGGGTGCTCATGGTTTGGGGTTCCTCCTGGGACAAGGGGTGTCCAGATACTGGGGTTCCCCTTGGGGTGGGGGCTCCCCAAATCCTCCTGTGAGTACCCAGGGACTGACATCCCTCTGAGGACCCGTGAAGCCTGCATACAGGGGGGCTCCCCAAATCCTGCTGTGGGTGCCTGGCCTTGGGGTGCTCATGGTTTGGGGTCCCTCTTGGGACAAGGGGTGTCCAGATACTGGGGTTCCCCTTGGGGTGGGGGCTCCCCAAATCCTCCTGTGAGTACCCAGGGACTAAGATCCCTCCGAGGACCTAGGAAGCTTGGATACAGAGGGGGGTCCCCAAATCCTGCTGTGGGTCATAGCCAGCCAAGCTTCCACCCACACATGGGATGATTTTTGGGGTGCTCATGGTTTGGGGTTCCTCCTGGGACAAGGGGTGTCCAGATACTGGGGTTCCCCTTGGGGTGGGGGCTCCCCAAATCCTCCTGTGAGTACGTAGGGACTAAGATCCCTCCGAGGACTTAGGAACCTTGGATACAGGGGGGTCCCCAAATCCTGCTGCTGTTTCCCAACGGTTCTACCCAGTTGAGGGATGATTTTTGGGGTACCCCCAGGTATGTAACCCCCCTTTTTGTGTGTGTCTCCCCTCCCTCAGTGCAGCACGAGTGCATCCCCCAGGCCATCCTGGGCATGGACGTGCTGTGCCAGGCCAAATCTGGGATGGGTAAGACAGCTGTCTTCGTCCTGGCCACCCTGCAGCAGCTGGAGCCCGTCACAGGGCAGGTAACCCCCCTTGAACCCCCAAAACCCCTGGGGGGGATGTTGAGGGGTGTATTGAGGGGCTGTGAGTGATTTTTGGGGGGCTGCAGGTGTCGGTGCTGGTGATGTGTCACACGAGGGAGCTGGCCTTCCAGATCAGCAAGGAGTACGAGCGCTTCTCCAAGTACATGCCCAGTGTGAAGGTGAGGGGGGGGGTTTGGGGGGGCCTGGAGGGGGTTTTGGGAGGGGCTGGAGGGGGTTTTGGGGGGCTTGGAGGTCTTTTGAGGGTCTGGTGGGGGTTTGGAGGTGTTTTGGGGGGCCTGGTGGGGGTTTGGAGGTGTTTTGGGGGGGCTGGTGGGGGTTTTGGGGGGGTTGGGAGGGGCTGGAGGGGGTTTTGTGGGGGCTGGAGGGGATTTTGGGGGGGTTGGGAGGGGCTGGAGGGGGTTTTGTGGGGGCTGGAGGGGGTTTTGGGGGGGTTGGGAGGAGCTGGAGTGGGTTTTGGGGGGGCTTGGAGGTCTTTTGAGGGTCTGGTGGGGGTTTGGAGGTGTTTTGGGGGGCCTGGTGGGGGTTTTGGGGGAGTTGGGAGGGGCTGGAGGGGGTTTTGTGGGGGCTGGAGGGGGTTTTGGGGGGGTTGGGAGGGGCTGGAGGGGGTTTTGTGGGGGCTGGAGGGGGTTTTGGGGGGTTGGGAGGAGCTGGAGTGGGTTTTGGGGGGGCTTGGAGGTCTTTTGAGGGTCTGGTGGGGGTTTGGAGGTGTTTTGGGGGGCCTGGTGGGGGTTTTGGGGGAGTTGGGAGGGGCTGGAGGGGGTTTTGTGGGGGCTGGAGGGGGTTTTGGGGGGGTTGGGAGGGGCTGGAGGGGGTTTTGTGGGGGCTGGAGGGGGTTTTGGGGGGGTTGGGAGGAGCTGGAGTGGGTTTTGGGGGGGCTTGGAGGTGTTTTGGGGGGCCTGGTGGGGGTTTGGAGGTGTTTTGGGGGGGCTGGTGGAGCTTTTGGGGGGGTTGGGAGGGGTTGGAGGGGGTTTTGGGGGGCCTGGTGGGGGTTTTGTGGGGGCTGGAGGGGGTTTTGGGGGAGTTGTGAGGGGCTGGAGGGGGTTTGGGGGGGTTGGAGGTGTTTTGGGGGGCCTGGTGGGGGTTTTGGGGGGGTTGGGAGCTGTGAGGCTCAGGGGTGTCAGGGGGGTTCAGGAGGGTGCTGACCATGTTTTGGGGTGCAGGTGGCGGTGTTTTTTGGGGGTTCAGTGGTTCAGGGGGTCCCGGGGGGGTTCAAGGGGGTGCTGACCGTGTTTTGGGGTGCAGGTGGCGGTGTTTTTTGGGGGTTCAGGGGGTTCAGGGGGGTGCTGACCGTGTTTTGGGGTGCAGGTGGCGGTGTTTTTTGGGGGGCTGTGAGGCTCAGGGGTGTCAGAGGGTCCCAGGGGGGTTCAAGGGGGTGCTGACCGTGTTTTGGGGTGCAGGTGGCGGTGTTTTTTGGGGGGCTGTGGGGCTCAGGGGTCCCAGGAGGGGTTCAGAGGGGTGCTGACCATGTTTTGGGGTGCAGGTGACGGTGTTTTTTGGGGGGCTGTGAGGCTCAGGGGTGTCAGAGGGTCCCAGGGGGGTTCAGAGGGGTGCTGACCGTGTTTTGGGGTGCAGGTGGCGGTGTTTTTTGGGGGGCTGTGAGGCTCAGGGGTGTCAGAGGGTCCCAGGGGGGTTCAGAGGGGTGCTGACCGTGTTTTGGGGTGCAGGTGGCGGTGTTTTTTGGGGGGCTGTGAGGCTCAGGGGTGTCAGAGGGTCCCAGGGGGGTTCAAGGGGGTGCTGACCGTGTTTTGGGGTGCAGGTGGCGGTGTTTTTTGGGGGGCTGTGAGGCTCAGGAGTGTCAGAGGGTCCCAGGGGGGTTCAGGGGGGTGCTGACCGTGTTTTGGGGTGCAGGTGGCGGTGTTTTTTGGGGGTTCAGTGGTTCAGGGGGTCCCGGGGGGTTCAGAGGGGTGCTGACCGTGTTTTGGGGTGCAGGTGGCGGTGTTTTTTGGGGGGCTGTGGGGCTCAGGGGTCCCAGGAGGGGTTCAGAGGGGTGCTGACCATGTTTTGGGGTGCAGGTGACGGTGTTTTTTGGGGGGCTGTGAGGCTCAGGGGTGTCAGAGGGTCCCAGGGGGGTTCAGAGGGGTGCTGACCGTGTTTTGGGGTGCAGGTGGCGGTGTTTTTTGGGGGGCTGTCCATCAAGAAGGATCGAGGAGGTGCTGAAGAAGAACTGTCCCCACATCGTGGTGCGGGACCTCGTGGCGCATCCTGGCGCTGGCCAGTGAACAAGAGCCTCAACCTCAGGCACATCAAGCACTTCATCCTGGACGAGTGCAGACAAGATGCTCGAGCAGCTCGGTGATGGGGGGCCTGGGGCGGTGTTTTTTGGGGGGTCCCAGAGGGATTTAGGGGGGTCCCAGGGGGCTGGGAGGCTGTGGGAGATCAGGGGGAAGCACCTTGGGGTGATGCTTGAGCACTTCGTCCTGGATGAAGGTGGGAAGATGCTCCAGCAGCTCAGTGTGGGGGTCTTGGGGGGCTCTTTGGGGTGCTTGGCGGTGCTCTTTGGGGTCTTGGCGGGGCTCTTTAGGATTTGGGGGGCTCCTGAAGGGGTTTAGGGGGGCTCTGGGGTCTGGAGGAAGCACCCCGAGGTGATCCTCGAGCAGTTCATCCTGGATGAAGGTGGGAAGATGCTCCAGCAGGCTCAGTGTGGGGGGGTCTTGGGGGGCTCTTATGGGGTCTTGGGGTGCTCTTTGGGGTCTTGGGGGGCTCTTTGGGGTCTTGGACGAGGGCTGCTTTAGAAGATTTGGGGGCGCATCGTGGAGGGGACCTTAGGGGGCATCCTGGGGTCTGGCCAGGAAGCGAGCCTCAAGCTCGAGCACATCGAGCAGTTCATCCTGGACGAAGGTGCGACAAGATGCTCCAGCAGCTCAGTGTGAGGGGCTTGGGGGCTCTTTGGGGTCTTGGGGGCTCTTTGGGGTCTTGGGGGTTCTAGAGGGATTTGGGGGGGCTCCCGAGGGGGTTTAGGGAGGCTGTGGGAGATCAGGAGGAAGCACCTTGGGGTGATGCTTGAGCACTTCGTCCTGGATGAAGGTGGGAAGATGCTCCAGCAGCTCAGTGTGTGGGGGTCTTGGGGGGCTCTTTGGGGTCTTGGGGGGCTCTTTGGGGTCTTGGCGGGGCTCTTTAGGATTTGGGGGGCTCCTGAAGGGGTTTAGGGGGCTCTGGGGTCTGGAGGAAGCACCCCGAGGTGATCCTCGAGCACTTCGTCTTGGATGAAGGTGGTAAGATGCTCCAGCAGCTCAGTGTGGGGGGGCTCTTTAGGATTTGGGGGGCTCTTTGGGGTCTTGGGGGGCTCTTTGGGGTCTTGGGGGGCTCTTTAAGATTTGGGGGGGCTCCTGAGGGGGGTTTAGGGGTGCTCTTGGAGGGGTTTGGGGTGGTGGGAGCCTCAACCTCAAGCACATCAAGCACTTCATCCTGGACGAGTGCGACAAGATGCTCGAGCAGCTCGGTGAGGGGGGCCTGGGGGGGCTTTTTTGGGGGGTCCCAGAGGGATTTGGGGGGTCCCAGGGGGCTGGGAGGCTGTGGGAGATCAGGGGGAAGCACCTTGGGGTGATGCTCGAGCACTTCGTCCTGGATGAAGGTGGTAAGATGCTCCAGCAGCTCAGTGTGGGGGTCTTGGGGGCTCTTGGGGTCTTGGGGGGCTCTTTGGGGTCTTGGGGGGCTCTTTGGGGTCTTGGCGGGGTTCTTTAGGATTTGGGGGGCTCCTGAAGGGGTTTAGGGGGGCTCTGGGGTCTGGAGGAAGCACCCCGAGGTGATCCTCGAGCAGTTCATCCTGGATGAAGGTGGGAAGATGCTCCAGCAGCTCAGTGTGTGGGGGTCTTGGGGGGCTCTTTGGGGTCTTGGGGGGCTCTTTGGGGTCTTGGGGGGCTCTTTGGGGTCTTGGCGGGGCTCTTTAGGATTTGGGGGGCTCCTGAAGGGGTTTAGGGGGCTCTGGGGTCAGGGGGAAGCACCCCGAGGTGATCCTCGAGCACTTCGTCTTGGATGAAGGTGGTAAGATGCTCCAGCAGCTCAGTGTGGGGGGCTCTTTAGGATTTGGGGGGGCTCTTTGGGGTCTTGGGGGGCTCTTTGGGGTCTTGGGGGGCTCTTTAAGATTTGGGGGGCTCCTGAGGGGGGTTTAGGGGGCTCTTGGAGGGGGTTGGGGTGGTGGGAGCCTCAACCTCAAGCACATCAAGCACTTCATCCTGGACGAGTGCGACAAGATGCTCGAGCAGCTCGGTGAGGGGGGCTGGGGGGCTTTTTTGGGGGGTCCCAGGGGGATTTGGGGGGGTCCCAGGGGGCTGGGAGGCTGTGGGAGATCAGGGGGAAGCACCTTGGGGTGATGCTCGAGCACTTCGTCCTGGATGAAGGTGGTAAGATGCTCCAGCAGCTCAGTGTGGGGGGGTCTTGGGGGGCTCTTTGGGGTCTTGGGGGGCTCTTTGGGGTCTTGGGGGGCTCTTTGGGGTCTTGGCGGGGCTCTTTAGGATTTGGGGGGCTCCTGAAGGGGTTTAGGGGGCTCTGGGGTCTGGAGGAAGCACCCCGAGGTGATCCTCGAGCAGTTCATCCTGGATGAAGGTGGGAAGATGCTCCAGCAGCTCAGTGGGGGGGGTCTTGGGGGCTCTTTGGGGTTTGGGGGGAGTCTGGGGTGTCAAATCCCCTCTATGCCCCCAAACCCCTCTCCAACCCCCCCAATTCCCCTCCAGCCCCCCTTGAACCCCCCCAATTCCTCTCCAAACCCCCCTTGAACCCTCTCCAACCCCCCCAATTCCCCTCCAACCCCCCCAAATTCCCCTCCAACCCCCCCAATTCCTCTCCAAACCCCCCTCAAACACCCCTTGAACCCCCCAACCCCCCCAGTTCTTCTCCAAACCCCCCTCAAACCCCCTCAACCCCCCTCGAACCCCCTCCAACCCCCCCAATTCCTCTCCAACCCCCCCTTGAACCCCCTCCAACCCCCCAACTCCCCTCCAACCCCCCCAATTCCTCTCCAAACCCCCTCCAACCCCCCCAATTCCCCCCCAATTCCTCTCCGACCCCCCCAATTCCTCTCCAAACACCCCTCCAACCCCCTCCAACCCCCCTCAATCCCCCCAATTCCCCCCAATTCCCCCCAATTCCCCTCCAACCCCCCAATTCCTCTCCAAACCCCCCTTGAACCCCCTCCAACCCCCCCAATTCCCCCCAATTCCCCTCAAACCCCCCTCGAACCCCCTCCAACCCCCCCAATTCCTCTCCAACCCCCCCAATTCCTCTCCAACCCCCCCAATTCCCCTCCAACTCTCCTCAAACCCCCTCGAACCCCCTCCAACCCCCCTTGAACCCCCTCCAACCCCCCAATTCCCCTCCAACCCCCCCAATTCCCCTCCAACCCCCCTTGAACCCCCTCCAACCCCCCTTGAACCCCCTCCAACCCCCCCAATTCCCCTCCAACCCCCCCAATTCCCCTCCAACCCCCCTTGAACCCCCTCCAACCCCCCTTGAACCCCCTCCAACCCCCCTTGAACCCCCTCCAACCCCCCCAATTCCTCTCCAACCCCCCCAATTCCCCTCCAACTCTCCTCAAACCCCCTCCAATCCCCCTTCAACCCCCCCAATTCCTCTCCAAACCCCCTCGAAACCCCTCAATCCCCCCAATTCCCCTCCAACCCCCCCAACCCCCCTCCAACTCCCCCCAAACCCCCTTTTCTAACCCCTTCCCCCCCTTTTCCCCCTTTCCCCCCCCCCCAGACATGCGCCGGGACGTCCAGGAGATCTTCCCTCCAACCCCCCCCAATTCCCCTCCAACCCCCCCAATTCCTCTCCAAACCCCCCTCAAACCCTCTCCAACCCCCCCAATTCCCCTCAAACCCCCCTCGAAACCCCTCAATCCCCCCAATTCCCCCCAATTCCTCTCCAACCCCCCTTGAACCCCCTCCAACCCCCCTTGAACCCCCTCCAACCCCCCCAATTCCTCTCCAAACCCCCCTCGAAACCCCTCCAACCCCCCCAACCCCCTCCAACCCCCCTTGAACCCCCTCCAACCCCCCAATTCCTCTCCAACCCCCCAATTCCCCTCCAACTCTCCTCAAACTCCCTCCAATCCCCCTTCAACCCCCCAATTCCTCTCCAAACCCCCTCGAAACCCCTCCAACCCCCCAACCCCCCTCCAACCCCCTTGAACCCTCTCCAACCCCCCAATTCCTCTCCAACCCCCCAATTCCCCTCCAACTCTCCTCAAACCCCCTCCAATCCCCCTTCAACCCCCCAATTCCTCTCCAAACCCCCCTCGAAACCCCTCCAACCCCCCAACCCCCTCCAACCCCCCTTGAACCCCCTCCAACCCCCCAATTCCTCTCCAACCCCCCAATTCCTCTCCAACCCCCCCAATTCGCCTCCAACTCTCCTCAAACCTCCTCCAATCCCCCTTCAACCCCCCAATTCCTCTCCAAACCCCCCTCGAACCCCCTCCAACCCCCCCAATCCCCTCCAACCCCCCCAACCCTCTCCAACCCCCTCCAACCCCCTCCAACCCTCCCAATCCCCCCTCCAAACCCCCCTCAACCCCTCAATCCCCTCCAAACCCCTCAACCCCTCCAACCCCCCTTGAACCCCCTCCAACCCCCCTTGAACCCCCTCCAACCCCCCCAATTCCTCTCCAACCCCCCCAATTCCTCTCCAACCCCCCCACTCCGCCTCCAACTCTCCTCAAACCTCCTCCAATCCCCCTTCAACCCCCCAATTCCTCTCCAAACCCCCCTCGAACCCCCTCCAACCCCCCCAATTCCCCTCCAACCCCCCCAACCCCCCTCCAACTCCCCCCAAACCCCCTTTTCTAACCCCTTCCCCCCCTTTTTCCCCCTTTTCCCCCCCCCCCCCAGACATGCGCCGGGACGTCCAGGAGATCTTCCCTCCAACCCCCCCCAATTCCCCTCCAACCCCCCCCAATTCCCCTCCAACCCCCCCAATTCCTCTCCAAACCCCCCTCAAACCCTCTCCAACCCCCCAATTCCCCTCAAACCCCCCTCGAAACCCCTCAATCCCCCCAATTCCCCCCAATTCCCCTCCAACCCCCTTGAACCCCCTCCAACCCCCCTTGAACCCCCTCCAACCCCCCCAATTCCTCTCCAACCCCCCCAATTCCTCTCCAACCCCCCCAATTCCCCTCCAACTCTCCTCAAACCCCTCCAATCCCCCTTCAACCCCCCCAATTCCTCTCCAAACCCCCCTCGAATCCCCCTCCCAACCCCCCCAACCTCCTCCTCCAAACCCCCTTCTAACCCTTCCCCCTCCAACCCCCCCAGACATGCGCGCCAGGAGATCTTCCCAACCCCCCCCCCCCTCCAACCCCCCATCTTCCAACCCCCTCAAACCCTCTCCAACCCCCAATTCCCCTCAACCCCCCTCGAAACCTCTCCCCCCAATCCCCCCATTCCCCTCCAACCCCCTTGAACCCCCTCCAACCCCCCTAACTCCCTCCAACCCCCCTCAACCCCTCTCCAACCCCCCCAATTCCCCTCCAACTCTCCTCAAACCTCCTCCAATCCCCCTTCAACCCCCCAATTCCTCTCCAAACCCCCTCGAAACCCCTCCAACCCCCCAACCCCCTCCAATTCCCTCTCCAACCCCCCCCAACCCCCATTCCTCTCCAACCCCCCCAATTCCCCTCCCCCTCCAACCCCTCAATCCCCTCAACCCCCCAATTCCTCTCCAACCCCCAATCCCTCCAATCCCCTCAACCTCTCAACCCCCCCAATTCCTCTCCAAACCCCCCTCGAACCCCCTCCCCCCAATCCCCCTCGAACCCCCCTCCAACCCCCCTTGAACCCCCTCCAACCCCCCCAATTCCTCTCCAACCCCCCAATTCCCCTCCAACTCTCCTCAAACCCCCTCCAATCCCCCTTCAACCCCCCCAATTCCTCTCCAAACCCCCCTCGAACCCCCTCCAACCCCCCAATTCCCCTCCAACCCCCCCCAAACCCCCTTCAACCCCCCATCCCCCCAACCCCCTCCAACCCCCCAATTCCTCTCCAACCCCCCCACCCTCCCAACCCCCCAATTCCTCTCCAACCCCCCCAACCCCTCTCCAACCCCCCAATTCCCCTCCAACTCCCTCAAGACCCCTCAATCCCCCTCAACCCCCCAATTCCCTCCAACCCCCTCCAACCCCTCCAACCCCCCAATCCCCTCCAACTCCCCAATTCCCCTCCAACTCCCCTCAACCCCTCCAATTCCCCTCCAACCCCCCATTCCTCTCCAAACCCCCTCGAATCCCCCCAATTCCCTCCAACCCCCCAATTCCCCCCAACTCCCCCCAAACCCCCTTTCTAACCCCTTCCCCCCTTTTCCCCCTTTCCCCCCCCCCCAGACATGCGCCGGGACGTCCAGGAGATCTCCCTCCAACCCCCTCCAACCCCCCAACTCCCCTCCAACCCCAACCCCCCAATTCCTCTCCAAACCCCCTCAAACCCTCTCCAACCCCCCCAATTCCCCTCAAACCCCCCTCGAAACCCCCCTCAATCCCCCCCAATTCCCCCCAATTCCCCTCCAACCCCCTTGAACCCCCTCCAACCCCCTTGAACCCCCTCCAACCCCCCAATTCCTCTCCAACCCCCCAATTCCTCTCCAACCCCCCAATTCGCCTCCAACTCTCCTCAAACCTCCTCCAATCCCCCTTCAACCCCCCAATTCCTCTCCAAACCCCCTCGAAACCCCTCCAACCCCCCAATTCCCCTCCAACCCCCCCAACCCCCCTCCAACTCCCCCAAACCCCCTTTTCTAACCCCTTCCCCCCTTTTCCCCCTTTCCCCCCCCCCCAGACATGCGCCGGGACGTCCAGGAGATCTTCCCTCCAACCCCCCCAATTCCCCTCCAACCCCCCCAATTCCCCTCCAACCCCCCAATTCCTCTCCAAACCCCCCTCAAACCCTCTCCAACCCCCCCAATTCCCCTCAAACCCCCTCGAAACCCCTCAATCCCCCCAATTCCCCCCAATTCCTCTCCAACCCCCTTGAACCCCCTCCAACCCCCTTGAACCCCCTCCAACCCCCCAATTCCTCTCCAACCCCCCCTCTCAACCCCCTCCAACCCCCTCAACCCTCTCCAACCCCCCCAACCCCCTTCAACCCCCCAATTCCTCTCCAACCCCCCCAATTCCCCTCCAACTCTCCTCAAACCCCCTCCAATCCCCCTTCCTCTCCAACCCCCCCAATTCCTCTCCAAACCCCCTCCCCTCGAACCCCCTCCAACCCCCCAACCCCTCAACCTCCCAACCCCTCCAACCCCTCCTCCCTCCAACCCCAATTCCCTCCAACTCTCCTCAGCCTCCTCCAATCCCCTTCAACCCCCCAATTCCTCTCCAAACCCCCCTCGAAACCCCTCCAATCCCCCCAATTCCCCTCCAACCCCCCCAACTCCCCTCCAACTCCCCCCAAACCCCCTTTTCTAACCCCTTCCCCCCTTTTTCCCCCTTTTCCCCCCCCCCCCCCCAGACATGCGCCGGGACGTCCAGGAGATCTTCCGCATGACCCCCCACGAAAAGCAGGTCATGATGTTCAGCGCCACCCTCAGCAAGGAAATCCGCCCCGTCTGCCGCAAATTCATGCAAGACGTAATTAACCACCCCCTTAATTACCCCCTTCTGCCCCCCCCCCGACCCCCCCTCACCCCCCTTCCTTCCCTCCCCTCCCCCCTTTGCGGAAGATCTCTCGGGTTGCTCCTCTTCCCCTCCCTCCTCTTCCTCCTCACGGGGCCGGTTTAACACCCCCTCCCCTAAATACATCATCACCACCACGAAGACCCCCCCCCCCCTTCAACTTGAAGCAGCTCTCAGCAAACCCCCCCAAAACCAACACCCCCCCCCCCAAAAAAAACCACAACGAAAGGCTGCCCCCCCACCCCCCACCTCCTCCCTACGTTGCCCCCCACCCCCCTGCTCCCCCTTCCCCCGGCGCTACCGGCAGACGGCGGCCAGGAGACGGCGGGACCCCCCCCCTGGATGGCAGCGGAGTGGATTCGGCTACAGCTCGGCCCCCCCCCCCGGATACCTCCAGGCGCCCCCCGGACCCGCTTCTCCCTTCCCTGGAGCCGGCGCAGAGCAGGAGTTGGGGGGGGGGGGGGGGGGGGGGGAGGGAGGGGGGAGGGAAAAGGGGGTGGTGGGGGGGGAATTTTGGGGAGGGAGTGGAATTCGGGGGTGGGGGGAAAAGTTGGGGGGGGGGATCAGGGCGGAGTTGTGCCCCCCCCCCAAGCCTTCCCACCCTCCCCGCTTTGGGGTGGGGGGCTCGGCTCCCCTGGAGATGGGGTGTTGGGGGGAGCCAAGGTTTTATTTTGGGGGGGGGGGGCTGAAGGTGTGTTAGGGGATGGAGAGCTTTTTTGGGGGGGGGGTCCTGAGGACCACGCTGACAGCCCAGGGATGGTAGTTAAGGTCCTGAGAGGGGTGTTTTGGGGGGTCCTGGGGGTCACAGTGACATGCCAGGGACCATACTTGGGGGCCCAGGAGCTGTTTTGGGGTCCCACTGGCTGTTTTGGGGGAGCAGAGAGCTGTTTTGGGGGTCCTGAGGACCACGCCGATGTCCCAGGGACCATATTTGGGGTCCCACTGGCTGTTTTGGGGGAGCAGAGAGCTGTTTTGGGGGTCCTGAGGACCACGCCGATGTCCCAGGGACCATATTTGGGGTCCCACTGGCTGTTTTGGGGGAGCAGAGAGCTGTTTTGGGGGTCCTGAGGACCACGCCGATGTCCCAGGGACCATATTTGGGGGCCCACTGGCAGTTTTGGGGGGACAGAGAGCTGTTTTGGGGGTCCTGAGGACCATGCAGATGTCCCAGGAACCATATTTGGGGTCCCACTGCCTGTTTTGGGGGGCAGAGAGCTGTTTTAGGGGGTCCTGAGTGCCGCATTGATATCCCAAGGACCATATTTGGGGTCCCAGGGACTGTATTTGGGGTCCCACTGCCTGTTTTGGGGGGCAGAGAGCTGTTTTGGGGGGTCCTGAGTGCCACATTGATATCCCAAGGACCATATTTGGGGGCCCACTGGCTGTTTTGGGGGGCAGAGAGCTGTTTTGGGGGGTCCTGAGTGCCACGCTGATGTCTCAGGGACCATACTTGGGGTCCCACAGGCTATTTTTGGGGGGATAAGGCCATTTTTGGGGGGATAAGGCTGGTTTTGGGGGGGTATAAGGCTATTTGGGGGGGGGGGCAGTGTGTTTTTGGGGAGTTAAGTCTATTTTTGGGGGGGCTAAGGCTGTTTTTTGGGGGTATAAGGCCAGTTTTGGGGTGATAAGTCCATTTTTGGGGGGATAAAGCCATTTTTGGGGGGGATAGTGGCAGTTTTTGGGGTGATAAGTCCATTTTAGGGGGGATAAGTGCATTTTGGGGGGAGCAGGGCCATTTTTGGGGGGATAAAGCCATTTTTTGAGGGGATAAGTGCATTTTTGGGGGGATAGGTGCATTTGTGGGGGGGGATAGGGCCATTTTGGGGGGACCAAGCCATTTTGGGGGGGATAAGGCCATTTTTTTGGGGTACAAAGCCATTTTTTGGGGAGATAAGGCTATTTTGGGGGGCTTAAGTCGATTTTTGGGGGGGATAAGTCCATTTTTGGGGGAATAAGTCCATTTTTTGGGGGTACAAAGCCATTTTTGGGGGGTACAAATCCATTTTTGGGGGGGATAGGGCCATTTTTTGGGGTACAAAGCCATTTTGGGGGGACAGGGCCATTTTTGGGGGAGATAGGGCCATTTTTGGGGGGATAGGGCCATTTTTTGGGGGTCCAAACCCATTTTTGGGGGGATAGGGCCATTTTTGGGGGGATAGGGCCATTTTTTGGGGGTACAAAGCCATTTTGGGGGGGACAGGGCCATTTTTGGGGGAGATAGGGCCATTTTTGGGGGGGATAGGGCCATTTTTTGGGGGTCCAAACCCATTTTTGGGGGGATAGGGCCATTTTTGGGGGGATAGGGCCATTTTTTGGGGGTACAAAGCCATTTTGGGGGGGGACAGGGCCATTTTGGGGGGGATAAGTCCATTTTTGGGGGGACCAAGCCATTTTTTGGGGGTACAAAGCCATTTTGGGGGGATAAGTCCATTTTGGGGGGATAAGTCCATTTTGGGGGGGACCAAGCCATTTTTTGGGGGTACAAACCCATTTTTGGGGGGGGCAAGTCCATTTTTGGGGGGATAGGGCCATTTTTGGGGGGGATAGGGCCATTTTTGGGGGTCCAAAGCCATTTTGGGAGGGGACAGGGCCATTTTGGGGGGATAAGTCCATTTTTGGGGGGACCAAGCCATTTTTTGGGGGTACAAACCCATTTTTGGGGGGGGCAAGTCCATTTTTGGGGGGATAGGGCCATTTTTGGGGGGATAGGGCCATTTTTTGGGGGTCCAAAGCCATTTGGGGGGCAAGTCCATTTTTGGGGGGATAGGGCCATTTTTTGGGGGTACAAAGCCATTTTGGGGGGGGACAGGGCCATTTTGGGGGGGACCAAGCCATTTTTTGGGGGTACAAACCCATTTTTGGGGGGGGGCAAGTCCATTTTTGGGGGGGATAGGGCCATTTTTGGGGGGGATAGGGCCATTTTTTGGGGGTCCAAACCCATTTGGGGGGGCAAGTCCATTTTTGGGGGAGATAGGGCCATTTTTTGGGGGTACAAAGCCATTTTGGGGGGGACAGGGCCATTTTGGGGGGACCAAGCCATTTTTTGGGGGTACAAACCCATTTTGGGGGGGGAAGTCCATTTTTGGGGGAGATAGGGCCATTTTTGGGGGGATAGGGCCATTTTTTGGGGGTCCAAACCCATTTGGGGGGGGCAAGTCCATTTTTGGGGGGATAGGGCCATTTTTTGGGGGTCCAAACCCATTTGGGGGGGACAGGGCCATTTTGGGGGGATAAGTCCATTTTTGGGGGGACCAAGCCATTTTTTGGGGGTACAAAGCCATTTTGGGGGGATAAGTCCATTTTTGGGGGGACCAAGCCATTTTTTGGGGGTACAAAGCCATTTTTGGGGGGCTGAGTCCATTTTTGGGGGGGATAGGGCCATTTTTTGGGGGTACAAAGCCATTTTGGGGGGGACAGGGCCATTTTGGGGGGGACAGGGCCATTTTGGGGGGACCAAGCCATTTTTTGGGGGTACAAACCCATTTTGGGGGGGGGGGCAAGTCCATTTTTGGGGGAGATAGGGCCATTTTTGGGGGGGATAGGGCCATTTTTTGGGGGTCCAACCCCATTTTTGGGGGGCACAAAGCCATTTTTGGGGGGGTCCAACCCCATTTTTGGGGGTCCAACCCCATTTTTGGGGGGCACAACCCCATTTTTGGGGGGCACAAAGCCATTTTTGGGGGGTCCAACCCCATTTTTGGGGGGTCCAACCCCATTTTTGGGGGGCACAACCCCATTTTTGGGGGGTCCAACCCCATTTTCCAGTGTCTGAAGCCGCTTGTTTTTGGGGGAGGGGGGTTGGGACAACACAACCAAGTCCATTTTGGGGGGGCTGAGCAGGGCCGTTTTTTGGGGGGGTCCCAGTGGGGTTTTTTGGGGGGGGGGGCTGAGTTCTATCCCCCCCCCCCCCACCCCGCTGCCCCCCTTCCCCGTGCCCCCCAGCCCATGGAGATCTTCGTGGACGACGAGACGAAGCTGACGCTGCACGGGCTGCAGCAGTACTACGTCAAGCTCAAGGACAACGAGAAGAACCGCAAGCTCTTCGACCTCCTCGACGTCCTCGAGTTCAACCAGGTCCGGGGGGGGGGCACCCCAAAATCGGGGGGGGCCCCCAAACCAAGGGGGACCCCCAAATCCCGGCGGGAGGGGGATGGAACTCAGGGATGGGCAGTGGAAGGGCTGGGAGTGGGTTAGAAGAGGGGGGTTAGAAGGAGATTGGGGGAGCTAGAGGAGGTTAAGGGGTCTGGGGAGTTCAGTCAGGTCGGGGAGGGGGCACCCCAAAATCGGGGGGGGCCCCCAAACCAAGGGGGACCCCGAAATCCCGGCGGGAGGGGGATGGAACTCAGGGATGGGCAGTGGAAGGGCTGGGAGTGGGTTAGAAGAGGGGGGTTAGAAGGAGATTGGGGGGGCTAGAGGAGTTTAAGGGGTCTGGGGAGTTCAGTCAGGTCGGGGAGGGGGCACCCCAAAATCGGGGGGGGCCCCCAATCCAAGGGGGACCCCCAAATCCCAGCGGGAGGGGGATGGAACTCAGGGATGGGCAGTGGAAGGGCTGGGAGTGGGTTAGAAGAGGGGGGTTAGAAGGAGATTGGGGGGGCTAGAGGAGGTTAAGGGGTCTGGGGAGTTCAGTCAGGTCGGGGAGGGGGCACCCCAAAATCGGGGGGGGCCCCCAAACCAAGGGGGACCCCCAAATCCCGGCGGGAGGGGGATGGAACTCAGGGATGGGCAGTGGAAGGGCTGGGAGTGGGTTAGAAGAGGGGGGTTAGAAGGAGATTGGGGGGAGCTAGAGGAGTTTAAGGGGTCTGGGGAGTTCAGTCAGGTCGGGGAGGGGGCACCCCAAAATCGGGGGGGGCCCCCAATCCAAGGGGGACCCCCAAATCCCAGCGGGAGGGGGATGGAACTCAGGGATGGGCAGTGGAAGGGCTGGGAGTGGGTTAGAAGAGGGGGGTTAGAAGGAGATTGGGGGGGCTAGAGGAGGTTAAGGGGTCTGGGGAGTTCAGTCAGGTCGGGGAGGGGGCACCCCAAAATCGGGGGGGGCCCCCAAACCAAGGGGGACCCCCAAATCCCGGCGGGAGGGGGATGGAACTCAGGGATGGGCAGTGGAAGGGCTGGGAGTGGGTTAGAAGAGGGGGGTTAGAAGGAGATTGGGGGAGCTAGAGGAGGTTAAGGGGTCTGGGGAGTTCAGTCAGGTCGGGGAGGGGGCACCCCAAAATCGGGGGGGGCCCCCAAACCAAGGGGGACCCCGAAATCCCGGCGGGAGGGGGATGGAACTCAGGGATGGGCAGTGGAAGGGCTGGGAGTGGGTTAGAAGAGGGGGGTTAGAAGGAGATTGGGGGGGCTAGAGGAGTTTAAGGGGTCTGGGGAGTTCAGTCAGGTCGGGGAGGGGGCACCCCAAAATCGGGGGGGGCCCCCAATCCAAGGGGGACCCCCAAATCCCAGCGGGAGGGGGATGGAACTCAGGGATGGGCAGTGGCAGGGCAGGGAGTGGGTTAGAAGGGGGGGTTAGAAGGAGATTGGGGGGGCTAGAGGAGTTTAAGGGGTCTGGGGAGTTCAGTCAGGTCGGGGAGGGGGCACCCCAAAATCGGGGGGGGCCCCCAAACCAAGGGGGACCCCCAAATCCCAGCGGGAGGGGGATGGAACTCAGGGATGGGCAGTGGAAGGGCTGGGAGTGGGTTAGAAGAGGGGGGTTAGAAGGAGATTGGGGGGAGCTAGAGGAGGTTAAGGGGTCTGGGGAGTTCAGTCAGGTCGGGGAGGGGGCACCCCAAAATCGGGGGGGGCCCCCAATCCAAGGGGGACCCCCAAATCCCAGCGGGAGGGGGATGGAACTCAGGGATGGGCAGTGGAAGGGCTGGGAGTGGGTTAGAAGAGGGGGGTTAGAAGGAGATTGGGGGAGCTAGAGGAGGTTAAGGGGTCTGGGGAGTTCAGTCAGGTCGGGGAGGGGGCACCCCAAAATCGGGGGGGGCCCCCAATCCAAGGGGGACCCCCAAATCCCAGCGGGAGGGGGATGGAACTCAGGGATGGGCAGTGGAAGGGCTGGGAGTGGGTTAGAAGAGGGGGGTTAGAAGGAGATTGGGGGGGCTAGAGGAGGTTAAGGGGTCTGGGGAGTTCAGTCAGGTCGGGGAGGGGGCACCCCAAAATCGGGGGGGGCCCCCAAACCAAGGGGGACCCCCAAATCCCGGCGGGAGGGGGATGGAACTCAGGGATGGGCAGTGGAAGGGCTGGGAGTGGGTTAGAAGAGGGGGGTTAGAAGGAGATTGGGGGGGCTAGAGGAGTTTAAGGGGTCTGGGGAGTTCAGTCAGGTCGGGGAGGGGGCACCCCAAAATCGGGGGGGGCCCCCAATCCAAGGGGGACCCCCAAATCCCAGCGGGAGGGGGATGGAACTCAGGGATGGGCAGTGGAAGGGCTGGGAGTGGGTTAGAAGAGGGGGGTTAGAAGGAGATTGGGGGGGCTAGAGGAGTTTAAGGGGTCTGGGGAGTTCAGTCAGGTCGGGGAGGGGGCACCCCAAAATCGGGGGGGGCCCCCAAACCAAGGGGGACCCCGAAATCCCGGCGGGAGGGGGATGGAACTCAGGGATGGGCAGTGGAAGGGCTGGGAGTGGGTTAGAAGAGGGGGGTTAGAAGGAGATTGGGGGGAGCTAGAGGAGGTTAAGGGGTCTGGGGAGTTCAGTCAGGTCGGGGAGGGGGCACCCCAAAATCGGGGGGGGCCCCCAATCCAAGGGGGACCCCCAAATCCCAGCGGGAGGGGGATGGAACTCAGGGATGGGCAGTGGAAGGGCTGGGAGTGGGTTAGAAGAGGGGGGTTAGAAGGAGATTGGGGGAGCTAGAGGAGGTTAAGGGGTCTGGGGAGTTCAGTCAGGTCGGGGAGGGGGCACCCCAAAATCGGGGGGGGCCCCCAAACCAAGGGGGACCCCCAAATCCCAGCGGGAGGGGGATGGAACTCAGGGATGGGCAGTGGAAGGGCTGGGAGTGGGTTAGAAGAGGGGGGTTAGAAGGAGATTGGGGGGAGCTAGAGGAGGTTAAGGGGTCTGGGGAGTTCAGTCAGGTCGGGGAGGGGGCACCCCAAAATCGGGGGGGGCCCCCAAACCAAGGGGGACCCCGAAATCCCAGCGGGAGGGGGATGGAACTCAGGGATGGGCAGTGGAAGGGCTGGGAGTGGGTTAGAAGAGGGGGGTTAGAAGGAGATTGGGGGGAGCTAGAGGAGGTTAAGGGGTCTGGGGAGTTCAGTCAGGTCGGGGAGGGGGCACCCCAAAATCGGGGGGGGCCCCCAAACCAAGGGGGACCCCGAAATCCCGGCGGGAGGGGGATGGAACTCAGGGATGGGCAGTGGAAGGGCTGGGAGTGGGTTAGAAGAGGGGGGTTAGAAGGAGATTGGGGGGGCTAGAGGAGGTTAAGGGGTCTGGGGAGTTCAGTCAGGTCGGGGAGGGGGCACCCCAAAATCGGGGGGGGCCCCCAAACCAAGGGGGACCCCCAAATCCCAGCGGGAGGGGGATGGAACTCAGGGATGGGCAGTGGAAGGGTTTGGAAGGGCAGGGAGGGGGTTAGAAGGGGGGTTAGAAGGGGTTTGGGGGGGTTTAAAGGAGCTTAAGGGGTCGGGGAGGGGCACCCCAAAATTGGGGGGGGGGGCCCAAATCCAAGGGGGACCCTGAAATCCCAGGGGGAGGGGGATGGAACCCAGGGATGGGCATGGGAAAACCCCTTTCCCCCCTAAACCCCTCTTCCCCCCCCCCAAACCCCCTCTTACCCCCTTTTCCCCCCTAAACCCCCTTTTCCCCCCCATACCCCCTCTGACCCCCCTTCTCCCCCCCCAAACCCCCTCTTACCCCCTTTTCCCCCCCTAAACCCCCTTTTCCCCCCCATACCCCCTCTGACCCCCCCTTTCCCCCCAAACCCCCTCTTACCCCCCCCTTTCCCCCCAATCCCCCCTGACCCCCCTTTACCCCCCCCAGGTGGTGATCTTCGTGAAGTCGGTGCAGCGCTGCATCGCTCTGGCCCAGCTGCTGGTGGAGCAAAACTTCCCAGCCATCGCCATCCACCGGGGCATGCCCCAGGAGGAGAGGTACCCTGACCCCCCCTGACCCCCCCAAAACCACCCCTGACCCCCCTGACCCCCCAAAACCACCCCTGACCCCCCCAAACCATCCCGAACCACCCTGCACCCCCCTGACCCCCCCACACCCAGCCATCGCCATCCACCGGGGCATGCCCCAGGAGGAGAGGTACCCTGACCCCCCCAGAACCCCCCTGACCCCCCCAAACCCCCCTGACCCCCAAAACCACCCCTGACCCCCAAAACCACCCCTGACCCCCCCTGACCCCCAAAACCACCCCTGACCCCCCCAAACCATCCCGAACCACCCTGCACCCCCTGACCCCCCCACACCCAGCCATCGCCATCCACCGGGGCATGCCCCAGGAGGAGAGGTACCCTGACCCCCCTGACCCCCCCAAAACCACCCCTGACCCCCCTGACCCCCCAAAACCACCCCTGACCCCCCAAACCATCCCAAACCACCCTGCACCCCCTGACCCCCCCACACCCAGCCATCGCCATCCACCGGGGCATGCCCCAGGAGGAGAGACGACTGAACCCCCTGACCCCCCCAGACACCCCCCCCCTGACCCCCCAAACCACCCTGCCCCCTGACCCCCCCACCAGACCCACCCCCTGACCCCGCCCCCAAAACCACCCCCTGACCCCCCCAAACCACTCCCCGAACCACCCCTGCACCCCCCTAACCCCACCCACGCCCAGCCATCGCCATCCACCGGGGCATGCCCCAGGAGGAGAGGTACCCTGACCCCCCAGAACCCCCCTGACCCCCCCAAACCCCCTGACCCCCAAAACCACCCTGACCCCCTGACCCCCCAAAACCACCCCTGACCCCCCAAACCACCCCGAACCACCCTGCACCCCCTGACCCCCCCCACACCCAGCCATCGCCATCCACCGGGGCATGCCCCAGGAGGAGAGGTACCCTGACCCCCCTGACCCCCCAAAACCACCCCTGACCCCCCTGACCCCCAAAACCACCCCTGACCCCCCCAAACCATCCCGAACCACCCTGCACCCCCTAACCCCACCCACGCCCAGCCATCGCCATCCACCGGGGCATGCCCCAGGAGGAGAGGTACCCTGACCCCCCAGAACCCCCCTGACCCCCCCAAAACCCCCCTGACCCCCCAAAACCACCCTGACCCCCAAAACCACCCCTGACCCCCCGAACCACCCCAAACCACCCTGCACCCCCCTGACCCCCCACACCCAGCCATCGCCATCCACCGGGGCATGCCCCAGGAGGAGAGGTACCCTGACCCCCCTGAACCCCCTGACCCCCCAAAACCACCCCTGACCCCCCTGAACCCCCCTTTTCCCACCCCAAGGCTGTCCCAGTACCATCAAACTCCCCCAAATTCCCCCTAAATGCCCCCTTTACCCCCCCAAATGGCCCCCCTTGACGCCCTAGACCCTCCCTGACCCCCAAATCTGCCCCCACAAGACCCCCAGACCCCCCTGACCCCCAAATCTGCCCCCCAAGACCCCCCCGACCCCCAAAATCCCCCCTGCCTCCCAGACTGTCCTGGTACCATCAAACTCCCCCCAAATTCCCCCCAAATGCCCCCTTTACCCCCCCAAATGGCCCCCCTTGACGCCCTAGACCTTCCCTGACCCCCAAATCTGCCCCCAAAACCCCCAGACCCCCCTGACCCCCAAATCCCCCCTGCCCCCCAGGCTGTCCCGGTACCAGCAGTTCAAGGATTTCCAGCGCCGCATCCTGGTGGCCACCAACCTGTTTGGGAGGGGGATGGACATTGAGAGGGTCAACATCGCCTTCAACTACGACATGCCTGAGGACTCCGACACCTACCTGCACAGGGTGGGCACGGGGGGGTCCTGGGGGGTCCTGGGGGGTCTAGAGGGGGTTTGAGGGGGTCTAGAAGGGATTTGGGGGGTCTAGAGAGGGTTTGAGGAGGTCTGGAGGGGGTTTGAGGAGGTCTGGAGGGGGTTTGAGGAGGTTTAGAGGGGGTTTGAGGGGGTCTAGAGGGGATTTTGGGGGTCAGGAGGAAACTTGGGGGGGGGTAGAGGAGATTTGGAGGGGTCTGGAGGGGGGTTGGGGGGGTATAGGGGGGATTTGGGGGGGTCTAGAGGGGTTTTGGGGGGTTGGGATGGACATTGAGAGGGTCAACATCGCCTTCAACTACGACATGCCTGAGGACTCCGACACCTACCTGCACAGGGTGGGCACGGGGGGTCCTGGGGGGTCCTGGGGGGTCTAGAGGGGGTTTGAGGGGGTCTAGAAGGGATTTGGGGGGTCTAGAGAGGGTTTGAGGAGGTCTGGAGGGGGTTTGAGGAGGTCTGGAGGGGGTTTGAGGAGGTTTAGAGGGGGTTTGAGGGGGTCTAGAGGGGATTTTGGGGGGTCAGGAGGAAACTTGGGGGGGGTAGAGGAGATTTGGGGGGGTCTGGAGGGGGGTTGGGGGGTATAGGGGGATTTGGGGGGGTCTAGAGGGGTTTTGGGGGTTGGGATGGACATTGAGAGGGTCAACATCGCCTTCAACTACGACATGCCTGAGGACTCCGACACCTACCTGCACAGGGTGGGCACGGGGGGGTCCTGGGGGGGTCCTGGGGGGTCTAGAGGGGGTTTGAGGGGGTCTAGAAGGGATTTGGGGGGTCTAGAGAGGGTTTGAGGAGGTCTGGAGGGGGTTTGAGGAGGTCTGGAGGGGGTTTGAGGAGGTTTAGAGGGGGTTTGAGGGGGTCTAGAGGGGATTTTGGGGGTCAGGAGGAAACTTGGGGGGGGTAGAGGAGATTTGGGGGGGTCTGGAGGGGGGTTGGGGGGCTATAGGGGGGATTTGGGGGGGTCTAGAGGGGTTTTGGGGGGTTGGGATGGACATTGAGAGGGTCAACATCGCCTTCAACTACGACATGCCTGAGGACTCCGACACCTACCTGCACAGGGTGGGCACGGGGGGGTCCTGGGGGGTCCTGGGGGGGTCTAGAGGGGGTTTGAGGGGGTCTAGAAGGGATTTGGGGGGTCTAGAGAGGGTTTGAGGAGGTCTGGAGGGGGTTTGAGGAGGTCTGGAGGGGGTTTGGAGGAGGTTTAGAGGGGGTTTGAGGGGGTCTAGAGGGGGATTTTGGGGGGTCAGGAGGAAACTTGGGGGGGTAGAGGAGATTTGGGGGGGTCTGGAGGGGGGTTGGGGGGGTATAGGGGGATTTGGGGGGGTCTAGAGGGGTTTTGGGGGGTTGGGATGGACATTGAGAGGGTCAACATCACCTTCAACTACGACATGCCTGAGGACTCCGACACCTACCTGCACAGGGTGGGCACGGGGGGGGTCCTGGGGGGTCCTGGGGGGTCTAGAGGGGGTTTGAGGGGGTCTAGAGGGGGTTTGAGGGGGTCTAGAAGGGATTTGGGGGGTCTAGAGAGGGTTTGAGGAGGTCTAGAGGGGAGTTGAGGGGCTCTAGAGGAGATTTTGGGGGCTCAGGAGGGAATTTTGGGGGGTGTAGGGAGGATTTGAGGGGGTTTGGGGGGGTCTAGAGGGGGTTTCAGGGGGTCTAGAGGGGGTTTGGCTGGTCAGGAGAGGGTTTGAGGGGGTCTAGAGGGGATTTGGGGGGGTCTGGAGGAGATTTGGGGGGGTCTGGAGGGGATTTGGGGGGATCTAGAGAGGATTTGGGGGGGTCTGGAGAGGGTTTTGGGGGTCTGGAGAAGGTTTGAGGGGGTCTAGAGGGGGTTTGAGGGGCTCTAGAGGAGATTTTGGGGGCTCAGGAGGGAATTTTGGGGGGTGTAGGGAGGATTTGAGGGGGTTTGGGGGGGTCTAGAGGGGGTTTCAGGGGGTCTAGAGGGGGTTTGGCTGGTCAGGAGAGGGTTTGAGGGGGTCTAGAGGGGATTTGGGGGGGTCTGGAGGAGATTTGGGGGGGTCTGGAGGGGATTTGGGGGGATCTAGAGAGGATTTGGGGGGGTCTGGAGAGGGTTTTGGGGGTCTGGAGAAGGTTTGAGGGGGTCTAGAGGGGGTTTGAGGGGCTCTAGAGGAGATTTTGGGGGCTCAGGGAATTTTGGGGGGTGTAGGGGGGATTTGGGGGGGTCTAGAGTGGATTTGGGGGGGTCTAGAGGGGGTTTGGGGGGTCTAGAGGAGGTTTGAGGAGGTCTGGAGGGGGGTTGAGGGGGTCTGGAGGGGATTTTGGGGGGTCAGGAGGGAATCTGGGGGGTGTAGGGGGGATTTGAGGGGGTTTGGGGGGTCTAGAGTGGATTTGGGGGGGTCTGGAGGGGGTTTGGGGGGGTCAGGAGGGGATTTGGGGGATTTGGGGGGTGTAGAGGAGATTTGGGGGGTCTAGGGGGGATTTGGGGGGGTCAGGAGGGGGTTTGGGGGGTCAGGGAGGGGGCTCAGTGGGAGCAGGAAGGGAGCTGAGGGCTCCAGCCGTCCCCATCCCCTGAGGTTTGGGGGTGTCACGGCCCCTTTGGGGGTGCAGAGGAGATGTAGGGGGGTCCCCCACCCCCTGACCCCCCTTTGCCCCCCACCCCCCATACCCCCCCAGCCCCCTTTGCCCCCCCATGCTCCCCCTGCCCCCCAGGTGTTGCAGGTGGGGCAGTTTGGTACCAAGGATGGGGAGGGGAATTGAGGGGGTCAGGGGGGTTATTGGGGGTCTGGGGGGGTTATTGGGGGTCGGGGGGGGAATTGAGAGTTGGGGGGTCTGGGGGGGTTATTGGGGGTCAGGGGGGTGAGTGGGGTTATGGGGGGGGGAATTGGGGGTGGGGGGGTCATGGGGGGGAGGTGAGTGGGGGTTGGGGGAGGTCTGGGGGGGTATTGGGGGTCAGGGGGTGCAATTGAGAGTTGGGGTGTCTGGGGGGGTTTATTGGGGGTCAGGGGGGTTATTGGGGATCTGGGGGAGTTATTGGGGGTCAGGGGGGCTCATGGGGTTATAGGGGGGGAATTGGGGGTGGGGGGGTCTGGGGGGGTTAAATGGGGTTTGGGGGGGTCTGGGGGGAATTAGGGGTGGGGGAGTCTGGGAGGGGGATGAGTGGGGGTTGGGGGGTATTGGGGGTCAGGGGGTGCAGTTGAGAGTTGGGGGGTCTAGGGGGGTTATTGGGGGTCAGGGGGGCTCATGGGGTTATGGGGAGGGAATTGGGGGTTGGGGGGGTCATGGGGGGGGCAGAATTGGGGGTGGAAGGGACCAGGAAGGGAGCTGGGGGCTCCAGCCGTCCCCATCCCCTGAGGTTTGGAGGTGTCAGGGCCCCTTTGGGGGTGCAGAGGAAGGTGTGGGGGGGTCCCCCAGCCCCCCTGACCCCCCCTTGCCCCCCCATACCCCCCAGCCCCCTTTGCCCCCCCTGCCCCCCAGGTGTTGCAGGTGGGGCAGTTTGGTACCAAGGATGGGGAGGGGAATTGAGGGGGTCGGGGGGGTTATTGGGGGTCAGGGGGGGAATTGAGAGTTGGGGGGTCTGGGGGGGTTATTGGGGGTCAGGGGGGTGAGTGGGGTTATGGGGGGGGGAATTGGGGGTGGGGGGGTCATGGGGGGGAGGTGAGTGGGGGTTGGGGGAGGTCTGGGGGGGGTATTGGGGGTCAGGGGGGTGCAATTGAGAGTTGGGGTGTCTGGGGGGGTTTATTGGGGGTCAGGGGGGTTATTGGGGATCTGGGGGAGTTATTGGGGGTCAGGGGGGTTATTGGGGGTCAGGGGGAGTTATTGGGGGTCAGGGGGGCTCATGGGGTTATAGGGGGGAATTGGGGCAAAGTGGGGGGGTCTGGGGGGGTTAAATGGGGTTTGGGGGGGGTCTGGGGGGAATTAGGGGTGGGGGAGTCTGGGAGGGGGATGAGTGGGGGTTGGGGGGTATTGGGGGTCAGGGGGGTGCAGTTGAGAGTTGGGGGGTCTAGGGGGGTTATTGGGGGTCAGGGGGGTTATTGGGGGTCAGGGGGGCTCATGGGGTTATGGGGAGGGAATTGGGGTTGGGGGGGTCATGGGGGGGGCAGAATTGGGGGTGGAAGGGACCAGGAAGGGAGCTGGGGGCTCCAGCCGTCCCCATCCCCTGAGGTTTGGAGGTGTCAGGGCCCCTTTGGGGGTGCAGAGGAAGGTGTGGGGGGGTCCCCCAGCCCCCCTGACCCCCCTTTGCCCCCCCATACCCCCCAGCCCCCCTTTGCCCCCCCTGCCCCCCAGGTGTTGCAGGTGGGGCAGTTTGGTACCAAGGATGGGGAGGGGAATTGAGGGGGTCGGGGGGTTATTGGGGGTCTGGGGGGGGAATTGAGAGTTGGGGGGTCTGGGGGGGTTATTGGGGGTCAGGGGGGGTTATTGGGGGTCAGGGGGTGCTCATGGGGTTATGGGGGGGGGGGGGGAATTAAGGGGGGGGGCAGAATTGGGGGTGGAGGGGGCTCAGTGGGACCAGGAAGGGAGCTGAGGGCTCCAGCCGTCCCCATCCCCTGAGGTTTGGAGGTGTCAGGGCCCCTTTGGGGGTGCAGAGGAAGGTGTGGGGGGGTCTCCCAGCCCCCCTGACCCCCCTTTGCCCCCCTGCCCCCCAGGTGGCGCGGGCGGGGCGCTTTGGCACCAAGGGCCTGGCCATCACCTTCGTGTCGGACGAGAACGACGCCAAGATCCTCAACGACGTCCAGGATCGCTTCGAGGTCAACATCAGCGAGCTGCCCGATGAGATCGACATCTCCTCCTACAGTGAGGGGGGCAGGGGTTTGGGGGGCTGGGGGGGGCTGGGGGGCAGTTTGGGGGGGGTACAGGGGGGTACAGGGGGGTATGAGGGGGTACAGGGTCCTGGAGGGGAATGGGAGCGGTTTAGGGTCAACATCAGCGAGCTGCCCGATGAGATCGACATCTCCTCCTACAGTGAGGGGGGCAGGGGTTTGGGGGGCTGGGGGGGTACAGGGGTGGTTTGGGGGGTATGAGGGGGTACAGGGGGGTATGAGGGGGTACAGGGTCCTGGAGGGGAATGGGAGCGGTTTAGGGTCAACATCAGCGAGCTGCTCGATGAGATCGGCATCTCCTCCTACAGTGAGGGGGGCAGGGTTTGGGGGGCTGGGGGGGGCTGGGGGCAGTTTGGGGGTGGTACAGGGGGGTACAGGGGGTATGAGGGGGTACAGGGTCCTGGAGGGGAATGGGAGCTGTTTAGGGTCAACATCAGCGAGCTGCCCGATGAGATCGACATCTCCTCCTACAGTGAGGGGGGCAGGGTTTGGAGGGCTGTCGGGGCTCGGGGGCAGTTTGGGGGGTGCAGGGAGGTATGAGGGGGTACAGGGTCCTGGAGGGGAATGGGAGCGTTTAGGGTCAACATCAGCGAGCTGCCCGATGAGATCGCCATCTGCCTCCCACAGTGAGGGGGGCAGGGGTCTGGGGGCTGGGGCGGTTTGGGCGGCCATGAGGGGCTACGGCCAGCGATTTTGCGGGGTACAGGGGCGTATGAGCGGCGCACAGGGAGGGTCAAGGGGCAGGGAGGGGGATGGGAGCGGTTTGGGGTCAACATCAGCGAGCTGCCCGATGAGATCGACATCTCCTCCTACAGTGAGGGGGGGCAGGGGTTTGGGGGGGCTGGGGGGGCTGGGGGGCAGTTTGGGGGGGTACAGGGGGGTACAGGGGGTATGAGGGGGTACAGGGTCCTGGAGGGGAATGGGAGCGGTTTAGGGTCAACATCAGCGAGCTGCCCGATGAGATCGACATCTCCTCCTACAGTGAGGGGGGCAGGGGTTTGGGGGGCTGGGGGGGGGTTTGGGGGGGCTATGAGGGGGTACAGAGGGATTTTGGGGGGTACAGGGGGGTATGAGGGGGTACAGGGAGGGTAAGGGGCAGGGAGGGGGATGGGAGCGGTTTGGGGTCAACATCAGCGAGCTGCCCGATGAGATCGACATCTCCTCCTACAGTGAGGGGGGGCAGGGGTTTGGGGGGGCTGGGGGGGGGGGTCTGGGGGGCAGTTTGGGGGGGTACAGGGGGGTATGAGGGGGTACAGGGTCCTGGAGGGGAATGGGAGCGGTTCGAGGTCAGCATCAGCTGCTGGATGAGATGGATATGTCCTCCTACAGTGGGGAGGGGGAAATGGGGCTGGGGGCTTCATGTGGGGGGGTTTGGGGGGGCTATGAGGGGGTACAGAGGGATTTTGGGGGGTACAGGGGGGTATGAGGGGGTACAGGGGGGTAAGGGGCAGGGAGGGGGATGGGAGCGGTTTGGGGTCAACATCAGCTGGGGGGGGGGGGTCCTGGGGGTCTTGGGGGGGGAGGGGATTAAAGGGGGGAGAAATGGGTCTGGGGGGTCCCGGGGGTCTTGGTGGGGGGGTCTGGGGGGTGGGCTGACATCTCCTCTTAGAGTCGGGGGGGGGGGAATTGGGGGGGCTGGGGGGGCCATGGGTCCGGGGTTTGGGGGGGCTGACATCTCCCCTTACAGTGAGGGGGGTTTAGGGGGGCTGGGGGGGGGCGGCTGCCTGACCCCTCCTCTTACAGTGAGGGGGGGGTTGGGGGGGGCTACAGGGGGTCTGAGGGGGGTTGGGGGGGCTGGGGGGGGTCTGGGGGAAGGTTAGGGGGCTGGGGGGGGGCTACAAGGGGCTGGGGGGTCTGTAGCACCCCTGGGGGGAGGGGCTGAGGGGGGTGGGGGTCTGGGGGGAGGTTGGGGGGGGCTACAGGGGTCTGGGGGGGGGGTTGGGGGGCCTGGGGGGGGGTCTGGGGGAAGGTTAGGGGGCTGGGGGGGGGGGCTACAAGGGGCTGGGGGGTCTGTAGCACCCCTGGGGGGAGGGGCTGAGGGGGGTGGGGGTCTGGGGGGAGGTTGGGGGGGCTACAGGGGTCTGGGGGGGGTTGGGGGGGCTGGGGGGGGCTACAGGGGTCTGGGGGGGGGTTGGGGGGGCTGGGGGGGGGTCTGGGGGAAGGTTAGGGGGCTGGGGGGGGGGCTACAAGGGGCTGGGGGGTCTGTAGCACCCCTGGGGGGAGGGGCTGAGGGGGGTGGGGGTCTGGGGGGGGGGGGTTTAAGGGGGAGCTGGGGTGAGGTTTAGGGGCTGGGAGGGGTGGGGGGTCTAAGGGGGGGTCTGGGGGGGGTTGGGGGGGCTTTACCCCCCCTGGGGGGAGGGGTCTGATGGGGGGGGGGGGTCCCCCACTGACCCCTCCCCCCCCCCCCCCTTCTCTCTTTGCAGTTGAACAGACCCGATAAACCCCCCTGGACCAGACCCCTCCCCCCCCTCGGAGCCTCCCCCTCCCCTCCCCCCGGCTGGATGGACGGACAGACAGACAGACAGACAGACGCCCCTCCCCCACCCCGCCCCTCCCCCACCCCCCGGGGGGGTTTTATAGAAAAAATTTTAAAAAAAAAACCCGGAAAAAGAAGAAAAAAAAATTTCAAAAAATCCCAATTCCCACGTGACCGGGGGGGGAGGGGAGGGGGAGGGGCGGTCACGTGCTGCTGGAACCCCTCCCCCATCCTCCGCCCCTCCCCCCTTCCCCTCCCCCTCCCCCCGGCTGTACAATTAATGGTGTTTTTGGTAATAAAGTTGCCTGAACCGGCTGAGAGTGGGCGGGGCCTGAGGGGGCGGGGCCTGGGGAGGGGGAGGGGCCTGTGGGAGGGGGAGGGGCTGGGGATGGGGTGGGGCTTGGAGAGGGGGAGGGGCTTGTGAAGGGGCCTAGGGAAGGGGGAGGGGTATGGGGTGGGGAAGGGGAGGGGCCTGGGGGAGGGGGATGGGGAGGGGGTGGGGGGGTCTGGGGAGGGGGGCATGGGGGGAGGGGCATGGGGTGGGGGAGGGGTCTGGGAAGGGGGAGGGGCTTGGGGAGGAGGAGGGGCCTGGGGGAGGGGTATAGAAAGGGGGAGGGGAGGGGTATGGGAAGGGGGAGGGGCCTGAGGGGAAGGGGCCTGGGGAGGGGCATGGGGAGGGGTCTGGGGGGGGGCTGGAGAGGGGGAGGAGTGTGGGGGGAGGGACATGGGGTGGGGGAGGGGTCTGGGGAGGGGGATGGGGAAGGGGAGGGGTGGGGGAGGGGAGGGACCGGGGGAGGGGCATAAGGAGGGGTGGGGGAGGGGGGAAGGGCATGGGGGGAGGGGTCTGGGGGAGGGGTGGGGGAGGGGGCTGAAGGAGGGAGGGGGCTGAAAAGGGGGAGGGGCTGAGGGGGGAGGGGTCTGAGGGGGGCGGGGCCTGGGGCGGAGCTACTGCCTATGTGGAGCGGGCGTGGCTTGTGGTGATGGCCGGACCAATAGCCTTTGAGGGTGGGCGGGGCTTAGCGAGGGGGCGGGGCTTTGCGGAGCTGCGTGTTGCGCCGCAGCCAATGGGGCGGAGTGGCTGGAGAGTGGGCGTGGCCCCGCAGGGGGCGTGGCTCAGCGCTCGAGCGTTTTCCCGCCTTTCCGGCCGCGCGGGGAGGGGGCGTGGCTCGTGGCGCGCATGCGCGAGTTGGGGGGGGGGCGGAGTGGGGCATGACCGGAAGTGGGCGGTGCCTCCCGCCGAGTGGGCGTGGCCTGGGGCTATAAAAGGCGCCGCGAGGGCTGCGCGCGGCCTCTTCCCGCCGGGCCGGGGGTGAGTGGGGGAGGGGAGGGGATGGGGATGGGGGGGGGTTTGGGGGGTGGGGGAGGGGGGGATGTCCGTCTGTCCGTCCGTCGCGGTGATGACACCCAGGACTAGAGTCTCCGACCCCCCTGAGGACACCCCAGGGCTGAGCGACGCCCCCTCCCCCCACCCATCCTCCCCCCCCTTAGATCCCCCCCAACCCCTCCCCCTCCCCAAGACCCCCCCACCCCATGCCCCCCCCCCTCACACCCCCCATGCCATCCCCTCTCCTCCGACCCCCCCAAACACCCCCACCCCCCCCCCCCCCCCTCCCCCCCTCCTCAGATCCCCCCACCCCCCACACCGCATCCCCCCTCCCCGGCCCCCCCACCCCATCCCCCCTCTTCAGCTCCCCTTACCCCCCACCCCATCCTCCCCATCTCAGACCCCCCTCAAACCCTCCCCCCAACCCATCCCCCCCCCAGACCCTCCCTCCCCATCCCCACGTCCTCAGATCCCCCCAACCACCCCCCCATCCCCCCCCCCAAGACTCCCCAACCCCATCCCCCTTTTAAGACCCCTCCCCCCACCCCATCCCCCTCCTCAGACCCCCCCAACCCCTCCCCCTCTTCCCCAGGCCCCCCACCCCCCCACCCCATCCCCCCCTTCCTCAGACCCCCAATCCCCCCCTGCACTACACCCCATCCCCCCTCCTCAGCTCCCCCAACCCCTCCCCCCAACCCCTCCCCCCACCCCATCCTCCCCCTCCCCAGACCCCCCACCCCATCCCCCCTCCTCAGCTACCCCCAACCACCCATCCCCTCCCCATCCATCCCCCCCAAGACCCCCCACCCCACCTACCCCCACCCAAACCCCCCAACCCCTCCCATCACCCCATCCCCCCACCTCAGATCACCCCCCTCCCCCCATCCCCCTCCTCACCCCTCCCCCTCCCCCCACCACACCCCATCCCCCCACCTCAGACCCCCCTCAACCCCTCCCCCCACCCCATCCCCCCCCCATCTCAGACCCCCCTTATCCCCCTCCTCACCCCTCCCCCTCCCCCTTAAACCCATCCCCCCCTCAGACCCCCCAACCCCTCCCCCCACCCCATCCCCCCTCCCATCTCAGACACCCCCCCATCTCCCCATCCCCCTCCTCACCCCCTCCCCCTCCCCCCACCACACCCCATCCCCCCACCTCAGACCCCCCCAACCCCTCCCCCCACCCCATCCCCCCTCCCATCTCAGACACCCCCCCATCTCCCCATCCCCCTCCTCACCCCTCCCCTCCCCCCACCCCATCCCCCCCATCTCAGACCCCCCCTCCCCCCACCCCCCTCACCCCTCCCCCTCCCCCCACGTGTCTCGCAGGAGGCGGCAACCGCCGGGACCGGGATTTCTGCGGTAAGACCCCCTCCCCCCCCCTGCGCGTGACACCCCCCCCCCAATTTCCCCTCCCCCCACCCCCGGGGGCGATGAGGAATCCGGATTAAACCGGATTAAACCCCCTCGGAGCGCACGTGACGACACAACTCGCAGCGCACTGAGCCCCCCCCCTGCCCCTCCCCCCCTCACCCGGGGCCCATCCCCCCCCCACCCCCTCCCCCACACACTGACACCCCTCCCCCCCCCCCGTTTGTCTCTTCCAGCCCCGCACGAGGCCACCGGAGCCAGAAGATGGGGGGGGGGAGGGGGGAAGTTGGGGGAGGGAGGGGGGGAGTGGGGGGAGGGGGATGGGGAGGGAGGGGGGGGGTGGGGGGAGGGGAAAGGGAGGGGTTATAGATGCAATTTGGGGGGGGTATGGAATTTGGGGGGGGTGGGGGGAGGAAGTTGGGGGGTGGGGAGGGGGATTTTGGGGGTGGGGGAGGGGAATTAATGGGTGGGGGAGGGGATTTGGGGGTCCTTAGGGGGGTAGGGGAGGGGATTTAGGGGGTGGGGGAGGGGATTTGGGGGGTCTGTAGAGGGTGGGGGGAGGGGATTTTGGGGTCTTTGGGGGGTGGGGGGAGGAGATTTTGGGGGTGGGGAGGGGATTTAGGGGGTGGGGGAGGGATTTTGGGGTCCCCCCTCCCCCTCTTTCAATAAACTCGCTGTTGCTTTGAACCCCGCGTGTTCTTTGGCCGCCAGGGGGCGCTGGGGCGTGATCACGTGGTGGAGGCCACGTGCCCCTCCCCCTTTTCCGCCGCCGCCATCTTTGATGAGGGCAAAAAGGGGGGGGGGGGAGGGGAGGGGAGGGGCACGAGCCCTGCGTGTGATTGGCGGGTCCGGACGGGAGGGGGGGGAGGGGCTGCGCGAGCTCCTCCCCTTCCTTCTCCCCTCCCCCCTCCCCCCTTCGCCCCTCCCCCCATCCCCAGGGCCGGGTCCGGCTCCTACCAAGGACGGAGGGAGATTTGGGGCACCCCCCTCCCCCCACCCCACCCCACCCCTCCCCCACCTCAGCGGTCGGATTTCCCCCTCCCCCTCCCCCCACCCGCGTGCAGGTGAGATTTGAGGGGGGTGGGGGGTGGGGGAGGGGTTGAGTTCCACACCCCCCTCTTGGTGGAGGGGCGGTTTAGGGGGGTGGGGGAGGGGCGGTTTAAGGGGGTGGGGGGAGGGGGGGGGGGGGATTCGTGGGGAGGGGGGTGGGGGGGGGAGGGGTTTTCACCCCTTTTTGAGGGGGTGGGGGAGGGGGTATTAAGGGGGTGGGGGAGGGGGTAGGGGGTGGGGGGGGGTTTAAGGGGGTGGGGATTTTGGGGGTGGGGGAGGGGGTATTAAGGGGGTGGGGGAAGGGTTTTCCCCCCCCCCTTTGTGAAGGGGAGATTTTTGAGGTGGGGGAGGGGGGTTTTAGGGGGTCTGTCCATCCCCCCCCCCCCCAACTTTGCCATGTGGGGCTGGGTTCGTGTCCCCCCTGGGCTCGGGGGTCCCTTTACCCCCCTCCCCCAAGCCCCAGGAGCCCCCCAGGACCCCCTGGAGATCTGCCTGGCTCTGGCCCGGCACCTCCTGGCTCTGCTGGTTTTGGGGTGCCTGGGGGTTGCTCGGGCCCTTTTAGGGGTGACGGGGGTTCGGGGGGCTCTGGGGGCGCTGGGGTTGGGGGGGCCTGGCTCCAGGGCTTGGCCAGTTTCTTACTGGGGTTACTGGGGCTGCGCCTGGTGCTGGGGGTGCTCCTGGGGCACCTCCTGCCCCTGGCCGGGCTCTACGGGGCCCTCCAGGCCCTGGTCCTGGCAGCCAGCCTGAGGGGGGACCCCCCCCAGAAGGGCGGGGACCCCCCCACCCTGAGGGGGTGGGGGAGGGGGGGACCCCCCAGAAGAAGGGGAGGGGGAAGGGGGAGGGGAGACCCCGATGGGCGCGAACCGGGGGAGGGGAAGGAGCCCTGGGAGGGGGAGGGGGAGGGCGCAGCCCAGCGGCTCTGAGACCCCAGACCCATCCCCCCCACCCCCTAACCCCAACCCAGGGACCCCCCCCAACCCAGGACCCCCCCTCTCTCCCTGGGGAGAATGGGGGAGGGGAAGAAGCCTGGGGAGGGGGAAGGGAGACCCCCCCCCCCTCCAGAGCTCTGAGGGAGACCTCAGCCCCCCCCCCCCCATCCCATCCTGGGACCCCCCCCCAACCCAGGACCCCCCCCTCTCCGGGGGGAAGGGGGAGGGGAAGAAGCCTGGGGAGGGGGAAGGGAGACCACCCCCCCCTCCTGGAGCTCTGAGGGAGACCCCAGCCCCCCCCCCCCCATCCCACCCTGGGACCCTCCCCCAACCCAGGACCCCCCCCAAAGGGAGGGGAGGAGGGGACAGAGCCCCCCTCCCCCCCCCCCCAGGAGCTCTAAGAGAGACCCCAGACCCTCCCCTCCCCCCCCCAAACCCTGGGACCCCCCCAAAGGGAGGGGGAGGGGCTGGAGCCCCGCCCCTGGGGTGTGGGGGAGGGTGGCCCCACCCTCTGAATGGCTCAGCCAATGGGGGGGCCTTCAGCCAGCGGTGGCTCCGCCCACTGAGCACTACAGCCAATGGACAGCTGCAGCCTGTGTGTGGCTCCGCCCACTGGATGGTTCCAGCCAATCAGCTGCTTTGGCCCCGCCCAGTGAAGGGACTCAGCCAATGGGTGGCCCCAGCCGAAGGATGGCTCCGCCCACTCAGCGCCTACAGCCAATGAACAGCTCCGCCCATGGAATGGCCCCACCCAATGGATGGCCACGACCAACGGGAGGCTCCGCCCACTGACCACGCCAGCCAATGACCGGCTCCGACCAAGGACAAGCCCCTCCCACTGACCACGCCAGCCAATAGGCAGCTCCTCAGGCCAAGGACTGGCTCCGCCCACTGGATGGCTCCAGCCAATCAGCAGCTCTGACCAAGGGGTGGCCCCGCCCACTGCACGGCTCCAGCCAATGGATGGCCCAAGCCAAGGGGTGGCCCCGCCCCCCTCAACACTACAGCCAATGAACGGCTCCAGCTACGGGATGGCTCCGCCCACCGGCTGCCTGCGGCCAGCAGATGGCCCCGCCCACCCTGTGGATCCAGCCAATCAGCAGCTCCGCCCGCCGGGTGGCCCCGCCCACTGACTGCACAGCCAAGGGCTGGCTCCGCCCACTGCCCGGCTCCAGCCAATCAGCAGCTCTGACCAATTACCGGCCCCGCCCAACCCCCGGCCCCGCCCCCCGCCACCATATAAGGACCGAAGCCCCGCCCCCACGCCCCAAGGCCCCCTCCCCCGCGGCAAACCCCGCCCACTCAGCCTGCCCCGCCCCTCTTTCAGGCCCCGCCCCTTCCGTTTCCGGTCAATAAACGGCGTTTGGGCCTCGCGCAGCCGGTACCGGTCACTCCGGGGGGGGGGGAGGGGGGGGGGGGGTGTAATCTGCCCTCACCCAACATGGCGGCGCCCACACGGGAAAATGGCGCCCTGCGGCGTCGCCATTTCGCGCCTCCACCACCACCGCGCATGCGCCGCTCATGAAGGACCCCGCTCCCTTCACCACCGCGCATGCGCCGCGAACGAAGGACCCCCCCCCCCCCCCTCCCTTCTTCACCCCACCTCCCCTCCGCTCTTTCTATTAGGGGGCTGCCCTCCGCGTTCGCCTGATCCTTCCACCCCACTCCCCTCCTCTACCTCTCCTCTACCTCTCCTTTCCCACCCCCTCCGCCCACCCTCCCCCCTCCTCTTTCCCCTCCGCTCCTTATATTAGGGGGCTGCCCACCGCGTTCGCCTGATCCTTCCACCCCACTGCCCTCCTCTACCTCTCCTTTCCCACCCCCTCCTCCTCCCCCTCTCCCCCTCCTCTTCCCCCCCCCCCCCCCTTCCCCTTCACTCCCCATTCCCACCCCTCCCCCTAAACCCTTTCACCACCCACAGGCGGCGCAGCGGACACCTATTCCCTCAGCGGGCCAATCAGCGTGAAGGAAAGGGGAGGGGGGGAAGGAGGAGGAGGAGGAGGAGGAGGGGGGTCCTTACGCTCCGCGCATGCGCAGCTCCCACCACCGGACGCCCCGGCTGAGGCGTTTAGGCCGCACCGGAGCCGCCGCCGTCGGAGGCCCCGAGAGCCCCGGGACAGGTCGGGGAAGGGCCCAGGCTGGGTTAAACCCCGGTGGGGGAGGGGTAGCAAGGGGAAGGGCGGGGGTGGGGAGGCGGTATTAACCTCCCCCGCCCGGTTTTAGGCCTCCCCCCCTCTCCCGGTTCTAGGCCTCTCCCCTCCCCCCCCCCCCCCCGGTGTAGGCCGCGATGGCGGAGGAGCGGCTGGAGGTGCTGGTGAAGACCCTGGACTCGCAGACCCGCAGCTTCCAGGTGGAACCGGAGGTGATACCACCCCCCTTTCCCCTCCCCCCCCCCAAATTCCCCTCCCCCCCGTTAAACCCCCTCCCCCCCGTTATAACACCCCCCCCCCCCGGTTATTTAACCCCCCCCGGGGTAGATCTCGGTCCGGGAGTTCAAGGAGCGGATCGCGGGCGCCGTGAGCATCCCGGCGGAGAAGCAGCGCCTCATTTACCAGGGGAGGGTGCTGCAGGATGAGCGGCGGCTGAAGGAATACAGTGAGGGGGGGGGGGGATTGGGGGGGCTGGGGGGGATTGGGGAGGTTGGGGGGGAGTTAGGGGGCTGGGAGGTCAATTGGGGGGGTTTGGGGGGGGAGTTGGGGGGGTTGGGGGGCTTGGGGGGGGTGGGGGGAATGGGGGGCTTGGGGGGAATTGGGGGGGTTGGGGGGGAGTTAGGGGGCTGGGAGGTGAATTGGGGGGTTTGGGGGGAGTTGGGGGGGTTGAGGGGGAATTAGGGGGGCTTGGAGGGGGATGGGGGATTGGGGGGGAATTGGGGGGTTGGGGGGCTTGGGGGGGGAGGGGGATTGGGGGGCTGGGGGGAGGATTGGGGGGCTGGGGGGGAGGGGGGGAGGGGTTGGGGGGTTTGGGGGGAGTTGGGGGGTTGGGGGGAGATTAGGGGGCTTGGAGGGGGGAATTGGGGGGAGTTGGGGGGCTTGGGGGGGGGTGTGGGGGGGTTGGGGGGGAATTGGGGAGATTGGGGGGTAGAATTGGGGGGGTTGGGGGGCGTGGAGGGGGAAATTGGGAGGCTAGGGGGAGAATTGGGGGGTTGGGGGGAATTGGGGAGGTTGGGGGGTAGAATTGGGGGGTTGGGGGGAATTGGGTGGCTGGGGGGGAATTGGGGGGGTTGGGGGGAATTGGGGGGCTGGGGGAGGATTGGGGGGCTGGAGGGGGAATTGGGGGGTTTGGGGGGAGTTGGGGGGTTGGGGGGGAATTAGGGGGCTTGGAGGGGGAATTGGGGGGAATTGGGGGGCTTGGGGGGGGGAGTGGGGGGGCTGGGGGAGGATTGGGGGGCTGGGGGGGGGTTTGGGGGGGAGTTGGGGGGGTTGGGGGGGGAGTGGGGGGGCTGGGGGAGGATTGGGGGGCTGGGGGGGGAATGTGGGGGGAGTTGGGGGGGTTGGGGGGAGTTGGGGGGCTTGGAGGGGGGAGTGGGGGGAATTGGGGGGCTTGGGGGGGGAATTGGGGGGCTGGGGGAGGATTGGGGGGCTGGGGGGGGAATTGGGGGGGTTTGGGGGGGAGTTGGGGGGGTTGGGGGGAATTAGGGGGCTTGGAGGGGGGAATTGGGGGGAGTTGGGGGGGCTGGGGGAGGATTGGGGGGCTGGGGGGGTTTGGGGGGGAGTTGGGGGGGTTGGGGGGGGAGTTGGGGGGGCTGGGGGGAGGATTGGGGGGCTGGGGGGGGGAATTGGGGGGAGTTGGGGGGGTTGGGGGGGAATTAGGGGGCTTGGAGGGGGGAGTGGGGGGAATTGGGGGGCTTGGGGGGGGAATTGGGGAGGCTGGGGGGAATTAGGGGGCTTGGAGGGGGGAATTGGGGGGAATTGGGGGGCTTGGGGGGGAATTGGGGGGGCTGGGGGAGGATTGGGGGGCTGGGGGGGAGTTGGGGGGGTGGGTGGGGGGAATTAGGGGGCTTGGAGGGGGGAGTTGGGGGGAGGTGGGGGGCTTGGGGGGGAGTTGGGGGGCTGGGGGAGGATTGGGGGGCTGGGGGGAGGGGGGTTGGGGGGGTTTGGGGGGGGGGGAGTTGGGGGGTTGGGGGGGAATTAGGGGGCTTGGAGGGGGAATTGGGGGGAATTGGGGGGCTTGGGGGGGAATTGGGGGGGTTGGGGGGAATTGGGGAGATTGGGGGGTAGGATTGGGGGGGTTGGGGGGCGTGGAGGGGGAAATTGGGAGGCTAGGGGGAGAATTGGGGGGTTGGGGGGAATTGGGGAGGTTGGGGGGTAGAATTGGGGGGGTGGGGGGAATTGGGTGGCTGGGGGGGGAATTGGGGGGGTTGGGGGGGATTGGGGGGCTAGGGGGGAGTTAGGGGGCTGGGAGGTGAATTAGGGGGGTTTGGGGGGGAGTTGGGGGAGTTGGGGCGGAATTAGGGGGCTTGGAGGGGGGAATTGGGGGCTGGGAGGGCTCTCAGGGGGGAAGTGGGGGGCTTGGAAAGGGGAATTGGGGGTTGGGGGCTTGGAGGGGGGAATTGGGGGGGCTGGAGGGGGGAATTGGGGGGCTTGGGGGGGAGTTGGGGGGCTTGGAAAGGAATTGAGGGTTGGGGGGCTTGGAGGGGGAGCTGGAGGGGGGAATTGGGGGGGTTGGGGGGTAATTAGGGGGCTTGGAGGAGGGAATTGGGGGGCTGGGGGGAATTAGGGGTCTGGAAGGGGAGCTTAGGGGGCTGGAGTGGGGAATTGGGGGGCTGGGGGGGAGTTGGGGGGGCTGGGGGGAATTGGGGGGGTTTGGGGGGGAGTTGGGGGGGAATTAGGGGGCTTGGAGGGGGGAATTGGGGGGAATTGGGGGGCTTGGGGGGGGAATTGGGGGGCTGGGGGGGAATTGGGGGGGTTTGGGGGGAGTTGGGGGGTTGGGGGGGAATTAGGGGGCTTGGAGGGGGGAGAGGTTGGGGGGCTTGGGGGGGAATTGGGGGGGCTGGGGGGAGGGATTGGGGGGGCTGGGGGGGGAATTGGGGGGGTTTGGGGGGGAGTTGGGGGGGTTGGGGGGGGAATTAGGGGGCTTGGAGGGGGGGAAGTTGGGGGGAATTGGGGGGCTTGGGGGGGAATTGGGGCTGGGGGGAATTGGGGAGGTTGGGGGGTAGAATTGGGGGGTTGGGGGGAGTTGGGGGAGTTGGGGCGGAATTAGGGGGCTTGGAGGGGGGAATTGGGGGGCTTGGGGGGTTTGGGGGGTAGAATTGGGGGGGTTGGGGGGAATTGGGTGGCTGGGGGGGAATTGGGGGGGAATTGGGGGGGTTGGGGGGATTGGGGGGCTGGGGGGGGATTGGGGGGCTGGGAGGTGAATTGGGGGGTTTGGGGGGGAGATTGGGGGGTTGGGGGGAGTTCAGGGGCTGGGGGGAGAATTGGGGGCTGGGGGAGAATTGGGGGGGTTGGGGGGGAATTGGGGTTGGGGGGAATTGGGGGGCTTGGAGGGGGGAATTGGGGGGTTGGAGGGGGGAATTGGGGGGCTTGGAAAGGAATTGAGGGTTGGGGGGCTTGGAGGGGGAGCTGGAGGGGGGAATTGGGGGGGTTGGGGGGTAATTAGGGGGCTTGGAGGAGGGAATTGGGGGCTGGGGGGAATTAGGGGTCTGGAAGGGGAGCTTAGGGGGCTGGAGTGGGGAATTGGGGGCTGGGGGGAGTTGGGGGGGCTGGGGGGAATTAGGGGACTTGGAGGGGGGAATTGGGGATTTGGGGGGCTTGGAGGGGGGAATTGGGGGGTTGGGGGGAATTAGGGGGCTGGGGGGGCTGGGGTCAAATTGAGGGGGAATTGGGGGGCTGGGGGGAGAATTGTGGGGGTTGGGGGGAAATGGGGGTCTGGGGGGGCTTGGGGGGCTTGGAGGGGGAATGGGGAGGGGTTGGGGGGAGTTGGGGGGCTGGGGGGAATTGGGGGGTTGGGGGCTGGGGGGATTTGGGGGGGTTCTCAGGGGGAATTGGGGGGCTGGGGGGGCGATTGGGGCTGGAGGGAGGTCGGGGGCCTATGGGGGTCTTATGGGGTGGGGGCCTTGGGGAGGGGGTGTTGGGGGGCTGTAAGGGTTTGGGGGGCTCTGGGGGGGTCAGTGGAGTTGCAGGTAGCTGATGCCCCCCCCAATTTCTCCTCCCCCCCCCCCCAATTCCCCTCTCTTCCCCCCCCCCACCCCCCCCCTCTCTCCCCCCCCCCCATATTCTCCTCCCCCCCCCAACCTCTCCTCCCCCCCCCAATTTCTCCTCCCCCCCCCACCTCTCTCCTCCCCCCACCATTCTCCTCCCCCCCCCAATATTCTCCTCCCCCCCCCCAATATTCTCCTCCCCCCCAATATTCTCCTCCCCCCCCCAATATTCTCCTCCCCCCCCAATATTCTCCTCCCCCCCCCAATATTCTCCTCCCCCCCCCCCCACCCCTCCTCCCCCCAATATTCTCCTCCCCCCCCCAATATTCTCCTCCCCCCCCCAATATTCTCCTCCCCCCCCCAATTTCTCCTCCCCCCCCCCCAATTTCTCCTCCCCCCCCCCCCTCCTCCCCCCCCCCCCCCCCCCCCCCCCCACCCCATCTCTCCTCCCCCCCCCACCTCTCCTCCCCCCCCCCATCTCTCCTCCCCCCCCCAACTCCTCCTCCCCCCCCCATCCTCTCCTCCCCCCAATTTCTCCTCCCCCCCATTTCTCCTCCCCCCCCCCATTTCTCCCTCCCCCCCCCATTTCTCCTCCCCCCCCCCTCTCCTCCCCCCCCACTTTCTCCTCCCCCCCCCCACCTCCTCCTCCCCCCCCCCCCATTTCTCCTCCCCCCCCCCAATATTCTCCTCCCCCCCCAATATTCTCCTCCCCCCCCCCATCTCCTCCTCCCCCCCAACCCCCCAGACGTGGGGGGCAAAGTGATCCACCTGGTGGAACGAGCCCCCCCCAGGCTCAACCTCCCCCTTCGGGGGGTCCCTCAAGTTTGGGGGGGCCACCTCCTCCTCCTCCTCCCCCAAACCCCCACCCCGGGGGGGCCCCCGCGGCCCCGAGCGCAACGCCAACAGCTACGTGATGGTGGGGACCTTCAACCTGCCGGTGAGGGGGGTTTGGGGGGGCTGGGGGGGGGTTTGGGGGGGCTCTGGGGCTGGGGGGCTTGGGGAGGGGAGTTTGGGGGGGGCTCTGGGGGTGAGGTGGCTGGGGGGGCTTGGGGAGGGGAGTTTTGGGGGGTTAGGGGGGCTAGGCAAGGCTCTGGGGGTTGGGGGGGCTTGGGGAGGAGGGTTTGGGGGGGCTCTGGGGGTGGGGGGGCTTCGGGAGGGGAGTTTGGGGGGATTTTGGGGGGGTTTGGGGATGGGGGTGCTTGGGGAGGGGAGTTTGGGGGGGCTTGGGGGGCTTAGGGGGGGCTCTGGGGGTGGGGGGGCTTGGGGAGTGGGGGTTAGGGGGGGCAAGGGAGGGCTTTGGGGGTGGGGGGGCTGGGGGGGGCTTGGGGAGGGGAGTTTGGGGGGGCTGGGGGGGCTTGGGGAGGGGAGTTTGGGGGGGTTAGGGGGGCTTTGGGGGGTGGGGGGGCTTCAGGAGGGGAGTTTGGGGGGATTTTGGGGGGTGTTGGGGGGGGCTTGGGGAGGGGGATTTGGGGGGGTTGGGGGGGTTTGGGGAGGGGAGTTTGGGGGGGCTCTGGCAGTGGGGGGGCTGGGGGGGCTTGGGGAGGGGGTTTTGGGGGGGTTCTGGGGCTGAGGGGGCTTGGGGAGGGGGGTTAGGGGGGCTCTGGGAGTGGGGGGGGCTGTGAGGGTGTGATCCCCCCCTTCCCAGTAAGAAACTGGGCTGAACTGGGCTGAACTGGGGGGGTCTCTCCTTCCCCCCCCCCCCCAGATCGACGGCTCCTCAGTCGACGTCCACATCAACATGGACCAGGCACCCGTGCAGGTTTTGGGGGGGGGGGGGGCTGTTTTGGGGGGCTTTTAGGGTGCTAGCCCCCCCTTGGAGGGGTGTGACCCCCCTAATTTGGGGTGTGACCCCCCTCTTTATACCCCCCCCCCCCCAGAGCGAGCCCCGCATGCGGCTGCTGGTGGCCCAGTACATGCTGAGGGACATCCAGGGCATCCTGGCACGGCTGGAGGTGAGGGGGGGCACAGGGACCCCCCCAGGGACACCCCCAAACCCCCCGGGACCCCCCCACCCTCCACACCCCCCTGGCACCCCAAATTCCTTCTCAAATCCCTCCCTGGAACCCCCCCAAACCTCCCCGGACCCCCCAATCCCCCTCGGGATGCCCCAAACCCCCCCCCCCCAGGACCCCCCAATCCACCCCAGACCCCCCCAGGGACACCCCCAAACCCACACGGGACCCCCCCACCCTCCACACCCCCTGGCACCCCAAATTCCTTCTCAAATCCCTCCCTGGAACCCCCCAAACCTCCCCGGACCCCCCAATCCCCCTCGGGATGCCCCAAACCCCCCCCCCCAGGACCCCCCCAATCCACCCCAGACCCCCCCAGGGACACCCCCAAACCCACACGGGACCCCCCCACCCTCCACACCCCCCTGGCACCCCAAATTCCTTCTCAAATCCCTCCCTGAACCCCCCAAACCTCCCCGGACCCCCCAATCCCCCTCGGGATGCCCCAAACCCCCCCCCCCCCCAGGACCCCCCAATCCACCCCAGACCCCCCCAGGGACACCCCCAAACCCACACGGGACCCCCCCCACCCTCCACACCCCCTGGCACCCCAAATTCCTTCTCAAACCCCTCCCTGAACCCCCCAAACCTCCCCGGACCCCCCAATCCCCCTCGGGATGCCCCAAACCCCCCCCCCCCCCAGGACCCCCCCAATCCACCCCAGACCCCCCAGGGACACCCCCAAACCCCCCGGGACCCCCCCCACCCTCCACACCCCCTGGCACCCCAAATTCCTTCTCAAACCCCTCCCTGAACCCCCCAATCCACCCCAGAGACCCCCCCAAACCCCCCCCCAAGACCTCCAAACCTCCCCAGACCCCCCCAACCCCCTCAAGACCCCCCCAAACCCCTCCCAGACCCCCCCAGACCCCCCAAACCTCCCCAGACCCCCAAACCTCCCCAGACCCCCCTCCAACCCCCTCAAGACCCCCCCCCAGACCCCCAACCCCCCTCAGACCCCCCAAACCTCCCCAGACCCCCCTCCAACCCCCTCAAGACCCCCCCCAGACCCCCAACCCCCCTCAGACCCCCCAAACCTCCCCAGACCCCCCCAACCCCCTCAAGACCCCCCCAGACCCCCAACCCCCTCAGACCCCCCAAACCTCCCCAGACCCCCCCAACCCCCTCAAGACCCCCCCAAACCCCTCCCCAGACCCCCCCTGACCCCCCTTTCCCCCCCTCCCCCAGGGCACAGCGGGCGCCCGCTCCCCCTCCCAGCCTGAGGGTCCCCCCGAGGAGCCCCCCGCCCCCCTGCTGTGCCCCCCTCCCCCAGCTGAGGAGACTGAGACCCCCCCGGGGGCTACGGGCAGCGAGGAGCCCCCCCAGCCCCCCCAGAGCCCCCCCGGTGCCGGAGACCCCCCCAAGTAAGAGAGGGGGGGATTTTCGGGGGGGGGGGGGGAGGGAGAGATCGGAGGAGGGGGTTGGATTTTGGGGGGGGGCAAGGTGAAGGGGGGTCCCACTCTCAGTGTGCCCCCTCCCCAGACAGCCCCTCCTCCCCCCAGACAGCCCCCCCAACCTGGTGCCAGAGACCCCCCCCCCAAAATAAGATGGGGGGGGGGGGTATGGGTATGGGGGTAAGATGATGGGGGGGGGGAGGGGTTGGATTTGGGGGGGCCCAAGGGGAAGTGTTGGCACCAGGGGTTTTGGGGTGGGGGGTGCAGGTAGAGGGGGGTCCCTCTCTCACCCCACCCCCCGTGCCCCTCCCCAGCCCCCCCCAGTATTAGAGACCCCCCTGAATTGGGGATGGTGGGATGATGGGGATGGTGAGTTGATGGGGGGGGGGTGGATTTTGGGGGGGCTCAAGGGGAAGTGTTGGCACCAGGGGTTTTGGGGTGGGGGGTGCAGGCAGAGGGGGGTCCCTCTCTCACACCCCCCCGTGCCCCCCCCCAATATTAGAGACCCCCCTGAAATGGGGATGTTGGGATGATGGGGATGGTGGGATGGTGGATTGGGGGGGGGGTTGGATTTGGGGGGGCTCAGAGGGAAGTGTTGGCACCAGGGGTTTTGGGGTGGGGGGTGCAGGCAGAGGGGGGTCCCTCTCTCACCACACCCCCCGTGCCCCCCCCCAGCCCCCCCAGTATTAGAGACCCTCCTGAATTGGGGATGGTGGGATGATGGGGATGGTGGGTTGATGGGGGGTGTGGATTTTGGGGGGGCTCAAGGGGAAGTGTTGGCACCAGGGGTTTTGGGGTGGGGGGTGCAGGCAGAGGGGGGTCCCTCTCTCACACCCCCCCTGTGCCCCCCCCCAATATTAGAGACCCCCCTGAAATGGGGATGTTGGGATGATGGGGATGGTGGGTTGATTGGGGGGGGGTTGGATTTGGGGGGGGCCCAAGGGGAAGTGTTGGCACCAGGGGTTTTGGGGTGGGGGGTGCAGGCAGAGGGGGGTCCCTCTCTCACCACACCCCCCCGTGCCCCCCCCCAGCCCCCCAGTATTAGAGACCCTCCTGAATTGGGGATGGTGGGATGATGGGGATGGTGGGTTGATGGGGGGGTGTGGATTTTTGGGGGGGCTCAAGGGGAAGTGTTGGCACCAGGGGTTTTGGGGTGGGGGGTGCAGGCAGAGGGGGGTCCCTCTCTCACACCCCCCCTGTGCCCCCCCCAATATTAGAGACCCCCCTGAAATGGGGATGTTGGGATGATGGGGATGGTGGGTTGATTGGGGGGGGGGTTGGATTTGGGGGGGCCCAAGGGGAAGTGTTGGCACCAGGGGTTTTGGGGTGGGGGGTGCAGGCAGAGGGGGGGTCCCTCTCTCACCACACCCCCCCGTGCCCCCCCCCAGCCCCCCCAGTATTAGAGACCCTCCTGAATTGGGGATGGTGGGATGATGGGGATGGTGGGTTGATGGGGGGTGTGGATTTTTGGGGGGGCTCAAGGGGAAGTGTTGGCACCAGGGGTTTTGGGGTGGGGGGTGCAGGCAGAGGGGGGTCCCTCTCTCACACCCCCCCTGTGCCCCCCCCCAATATTAGAGACCCCCTGAAATGGGGATGTTGGGATGATGGGGATGGTGGGTTGATTGGGGGGGGGGTTGGATTTGGGGGGGGCTCAGAGGGAAGTGTTGGCACCAGGGGTTTTGGGGTGGGGGGTGCGGGCAGAGGGGGGTCCCTCTCTCACCACACCCCCCTGTGCCCCCCCCCAGCCCCCCTCCCCCTCAGAGCTGGTGGAGGTGCTGGGGGAGCTGAGGCGGCTGGAGGGGCGGCTGGAGCCCTTTCGGCAGCGCTACCAGGAGATCCTGGGCAGGGCTGGGACAGCTGACTACAACAACAACGTGAGACCCCCCCCAAAACCCCCCTGGGACCCCCCCAAAACCCCCTGACCCCCCTGGGACCCCCCCAAACCCCCTGAACCCCCCTGGGACCCCCCCAAAACCCCTGACCTCCCCTGGGACCCCTCTGACCCCCCTGAACCACTGGCCCCTCAGCACAGCTGACTACAACAACGAGACCCCCCCCCCCCAAAACCCCTGACCCCCTCCCCCCGGGATCCCCCCAACCCTGGGACCCCCTGAACCACTGACCTCCCCCCGGGACCCCCCCCAAACCCCCTGACACCCCCCCAGGAGCCCCCCAACCCTGGGACGCCCCCTGGGACCCCCTGGGACCCCCAGGTTTTGGGGGGTCGGGGGGTTCGGGGGGTCCCTCCCCTCCCCCAGTCTAGGGGCTGGGAGGGGGGGATCCCCAGGATTTGGGGTTGAGGGGGGGGTCAGGGGTCTGACCCCCATTTCAGGGGGTCCCCCAGGTTTTGGGGGAGGTGTTCAGGGGGTCCTAACCCCCTCTCCCCTCCCCCCAGTCGGAGGGCCGGGAGGCGGCGCAGCGGCTGGTGAACCTGGTGGGGGAGGGGCAGCGGTTGCTAGGCAACGCGCTGGTGGCGCTGTCGGAGCTGCGCTGTAATTTGGGGGGGCCCCCGCCCCGCCCCCTCCACCTGGCCCGGCCCCTCCCCCACTACGGGCCCCCCTCCTGCTGCAGCAGGCGGCCATCCCCATCCAGGTGGGGGAGGGGCTGGGGGGAGGGGAGGGGTGATAAGGGGAGGGGGAGGGGTGATAAGGGGAGGGGTGATGGGGGGAGGGGGAGGGAGTGGGGGAGGGGTGATGGGGGGAGGGGGAGGGGTGATAAGAGGGGGAGGGGTGATGGGGAGGGGGAGGGGCTGGGTAGTGGGGGAGGGATGATGAGGAGGGGGAGGGGGATGAGGGGAAGGGGTGATAACAGGAGGGGGGATGATGGGGAGGGGGAGGGGCTGGGGAGTGGTGGAGGGAGAGGGGGGAGTGGGGGAGGGGTGGGGGAGAGGGGGAGGGGTGGGGGAGAGGGGGAGGGGTGATAAGAGGAGGGGGAGGGGCTGGGGAGTGGGGGAGGGGGAGTGGGGGATGGGCTGGGGAGTGGAGGGGTTGATATGGGGTGGGGGAGGGGTGAGAGGGGGAGGGTCTGGTGAGAGGGGGAGGGGCGATATGGGGTGGGGGAGGGGCTGGGGAGTGGGGGATGGGCTGGGTAGTAGGGGAGGGGGAGAGGGGGAGGGGCTGGTGAGAGGGGGAGGGGCGATATGGGGTGGGGGAGGGGTGAGAGGGGGAGGGGCTGGGGAGTGGGGGATGGGCTGGGTAGTGGGGGAGGGGGAGAGGGGGAGGGGCCGGGGTGAATTGGGAGTGGGGGAGGGGCAAAAGGGGGAGGGGCAAATTGGTGAAGGGGGAGGAGTTCGATAAGGGAGGGGTGGGGGGGAGGGGGAGATTAGAAGGGGAGTGGGGGAGGGGCTGAGGGAGGGGGAGGGGCACTAACCCCCCCCTCCCCTCCCCCCCAGATCAACGTGGGCACCACGGTGACGATGACGGGCAACGGCACCCGCCCCTCCCCCACCCCCAGCGAGCCTCCCCCCTCCGGCCCCTCCCCCACCTCCCCCGGGGACCCTCCCGAGGGCTCCCCTCCCCACCCCCTCCTCAAGCCCCTCCCCCCGCCCCTCCAGGCCCCTCCCCTCCCCCGGCCCCTCCCCCCGCGTCATCCGCATCTCGCACCAGACGGTGGAGCCGGTGGTGATGATGCACATGAACATCCAGGGTGAGACCCCGGCACCCCTGGGACCCCCGGGACCCATAGAGACCCCCCGGGACCCATAGAGACCCATAGAGACCCATAGGGACCCATAGGGACCCATAGGGACCCCCTGGGAGTCATAGGGACCCCTGGGACCCCCTGGGACCCATAGGGACCCCCGGGACCCATAGAGACCCATAGGGACCCCCAGGGACCCATAGAGACCCACAGGGACCCATAGAGACCCATAGAGACCCCAGGGACCCATAGGGATCCCAGGGACCCATAGAGACCCATAGAGATCCCCAGGACCCGTAGGGACCCCCCGGGACCCATAGAGACCCCTGGGACCCATAGAGACCCATAGAGACCCATAGAGACCCTTGGGACGCAAAGAGACCCATAGAGACCCCAGGGACCCATAGGGACCCGTAGAGACCCCAGGGACCCATAGAGACCCCCTGGGACCCATAGAAACCGATAGGGATCCATAGGGACCCATAGAGACTCATAGAGACCTCAGGGACCCATAGGGATCCCAGGGACCCATAGAGACCCATAGAGATCCCCAGGACCCGTAGGGACCCCAGGGACCCATAGGGACCCATAGAGACTCCATGGACCCATCGGGACCCATAGAGACCCATAGGGACCCCGGGGACCTATAGAGACCCATAGGGACCCATAGAGACCCATAGGGACCCCCAGGGACCCATAGAGACCCATAGAGACCCCCGGGACCCATAGAGACCCATAGAGACCCCCAGGACCCGTAGGGACCCCCTGGGACCCATAGGGACCCATAGAGACCCTGGGACCCATAGGGACCCCCAGGGACTCATAGAGACCCATAGAGACCCCAGGGACCCATAGAGACTCATAGAGAACTCAGGGATCCATAGGGACTCATATTGACCCCCACGGACCCATAGAAACCCATAGGGACCCCTGGGACCCATAGAGACCCATAGGGACCCCCAGGGACCCATAGGGACCCCCAGGGACCCATGGGGACCACCTGGGACCCATAGAAACCAATAGGGATCCATAGGGACCCATAGAGACTCATAGAGAACTCAGGGACCCATTGGGACCCCAGGGACCCATAGAGACCCATAGAGACCCCCTGGGACCCATAGAGACCCATAGGGACTCCCTGGGACCCATAGGGACCTATAGAGACCCATAGAGACCTCCGGGACCCATAGGGACCCCAGGGACCCATAAAGACTCCATGGACCCATAGAGACCCATAGGGACCCCCCGGGACCTATAGAGACCCCAGGGACCCATAGGGACCCCCAGGGACTCATAGAGACCCATAGAGACCCCAGGGACCCATAGAGACCCATAGGGACTCGTAGGGACCCCAGGGACCCATAGAGACCCCAGGGACCCATAGGGACCCCCAGGGACCCATAGGGACCCATAGGGACCCATAGAGACCCATAGGGACCCACAGGGACCCATAGAGACCCCAGGGACCCATAGAGACCCCCTAGGACCCATAGGGACCCATAGAGACCCCCCGGGACCCATAGAGACCCATAGGGACCCATAGGGACCCCAGGGACCCATAGAGACCCCAGGGACCCATAGGGACCCCCAGGGATCTATAGGGACCCATAGGGAACTATAGGAACCCACAGAGAACTATAGCACCCCACCCTGGCCCCCCAACCTGCCCCCCAACCTGCCCCCCAACCCCCCTAACCCCCCGTCTCCCTCCCCAGATTCAGCCTCCCAGGGTGGGGGGCACCTCAGGCCCCCCGGGCACAGCCTGGGCGTGGGTGAGTACTGGTGGGGCTGGGGAGGGGTGCGGGGGGGATGTGTGGGGCTGGACCTGACCCACACCCTGCCCCACACGTTCTCCTCCCCCCACCCCCAGGAGGGGCCCCCCTGCAGCTGCCCCCGCTGCCCCCAGAGTTCCTGCAGGCCGTGGCCCATCAGATCACCCAGCAGGCTGTGGCTGCTGCCGCCTCTGCTGCCACAGGTACGACCCATAGCTGCCCCATAGCTGCCCCATGGCTGCCCCATAAGTAGCCCATGGCTGCCCCATAACTGCCCCATGGCTGCCCCATAACTGCCCCATGACTGACCCATAAGTGACCCACAGCTGCCCCATGGCTGCCCCATAGCTGCTCCATAATTGCCCTATAGCTGCCCCACGGCTGCCCCATAACTACCCTATGGCTGCCCCATAACTGCCCCATGGCTGTCCTGTAACTGCCCTATAACTGCCCCATAGCTGACCCATAACTGCCCCATAGCTGACCTATAACTGCCCCATAAGTGACTTACAGCTGCCCCATGGCTGCCCCATAACTACTCTATAGCTGCCCCACAGCTGCCCCATGGCTGCCCCGCCCCATAATTGCCCCATGGCTGCCCCATAACTGCCCCATAACTGCCCCATGGCTGCCCCATGGCTGCCCCATAGCTGCCCCACAGCTGCCCCATGGCTGCCCCATAATTGCCCCATGGCTGCCCCATAATTGCCCCATGGCTGCCCCGTAACTGCCCCGTAACTGCCCCATAACTGCCCCACAGTTGCCCCATAGCTGCCCCATAGCTGCCCCATAGCTGCCCCATGGCTGCCCCACGGCTGCTCTCACCCCTCTCCCCCCAGGGCAGCCCGTGGGGGGGTTCCAGCCCCCGGCCCGCGTGGTGATCGCCCGCCCCACGGCGCCGCCCCCGCGCCCCACACACCCCGGAGCCCCCCAGGCAGCGCCGGTGAGTGGGGGGAGGGGCGGGACCCCCTGTGACCCCATGACCCTCGGTGACCCTCTGACCCCTCCATGACCCCCTGTGGGACCCCTGTGACCCCCTCATGACCCCTTCATGACCCCCTGGGATCCCCTGTGGGACCCCCATGACCTCTGTGACCCCTCCATGACCCTCCCCTGACCCCCTGGGACACCCTCTGGGACCCCCCCCATGACCCCTTCGACCCCCCCGTGACCCCTGTGACCTGTCTGTGACCCTTCCATGACTCTCCCCTGACCCCCTGGCCCCCTCCCATGACCCCTGTGACCCCTGTGACCCCTCCATGACCCTCCCCTAACCCCCTGGGACCCCCCATGACCTCTGTGACCCCCATGACCCTTGTGACCCATCTGTGACCCCTCCATGACCCTCCCATGACCCCCTGTGGGACCCCCCATGACCCCCCTGGGACACCCTCTAGGTCCCCGCCCCATGACCCCTGTGACCCCCCATGACCCCTTCATGACCCCTGTGACCCCTCCATGACCCTCCTCTGACCCCCTGGGAACTATTGGGGGACCCCTGGGACACCCCCCGTAACCCCCCATGACCCTCCATGACCCTCGCCTGACCCCCCTGTGACCCCCATGACCCCCCTGGGACCCCCCCATGACCCATCTGTGACCCTCCATGACCCCCTTCATGACCCCCATGACCCATCTGTGACCCCTCCATGACCCTACCCTGACCCCCTGGGAACCCTTGGGGGACCCCTGGGACACCCATGACCCCTGGGACCCCTCCATGACCCCCCATGACCCTTGCCTGACCCCCCTGGGACCCCCCATGACCCCCCCTGTGACCCTCCATGACCCCTTCATGACCCCCATGACCCATCTGTGACCCCCCCATGACCCCTTCATGACCCCTGTGACCCCTTCATGGCCCTCCCCTGACCCCCTGGGAACCCCCCCATGACCCCCGTGACCCCCCATGACCCCCATGACCCCCCTGTGACCCCCAGGCCCCCGGGGGGCGTCGCTGGCGCAGGTGATCAGTGGCCTCGTGGGGCAACTCCTGATGCAGCCGCTGGTGCTGGGTGAGCGGCACTGGGAGCACTGGGAGGGACTGGGAGGGGATGGGGGGGACTGGAATGGACTGGGGGGCACTGGGAAGGGACTGGGAGGGACGGGGAAGGGCTGAGGGAGATTGGGGGGCACTAGGGGGAAACTGGGTGGTAGTGGGAGGGGCCTGGGGGGCACTGGGAGGGGACTGGGGGAGACTGGGAGAGGACTGGGGGCACTGGGGGGAACTGGGAGGGACTGGGGGGCACTGGGAAGGAGTAGGAAGGACTGTGGGGTACTGGGAGGGGACTGTGAGGGCACTGGGGGGAACTGGGAGAGAGCTGGGAGGCACTGGTAGTGACTGGGGGTTACTGGGAGGATATCTGACATGTTAATGGGAGTGACTGGTGGGCACTGGAAGGGACTGGGGGGCACTGGGGGGGTTACTGGGGGTGATTGGTGAGCATTGGGAGACACTGGATGTGTTACTGGGAGGCTACTGGGGGGTTACTGGATGGTTACTGGCAGGCACTGGGGGCGGTTACTGGGCGTTACTGGGTGGTTACTGGGAGGCACTGGGGGGAGTTACTGGGGGTTACTGGGGGTTACTGGGAGCACTGGGAGGGGTTACTGGGCATTACTGGGTGGTTACTGGGAGGCACTGGGGGGGTTACTGGGTGGTTACTGGGAGGCACTGGGGGGGTTACCGGGCGTTACTGGTGGTGACCATCCCCCTCCCCCCCCAGCCCAGGGCGCCCCCTCGGCCTCTCCTCCCCCTCCCCCTCCCTCCTCAGGCCCCGCCCCCGGCCCCGCCCCCTCCCCAGCAGTGGGCGGAGCTCCAGGTGCCCCGGTCCCCGCGGCTCCGCCCCCCGCCGCCGGCCCCGCCCCTTCCCCGGCAGGGGGTGGGGCTGAGGAGCCGGGCCTGGCTCAGCTATTGGCTGGGCTGCTGGGGGCGGGGCCAGCGCCCGCCGTTGCCGTGGCGATGCCCGGAGTTCCCGCCTTCCTGCAGGGCGTGGCCGACTTCCTGCAGGTGATGGGCGGGGCCAGGGGAGGGGGCGGGGCCACGGGAAGGGGTGGGGTCAGGGGATGGGGAGGGGCCAGGGAGGGGCGGGGCTTAGGCCACGGCATGAATGGGGGAGGGGGCGGGGCCAGGGGGAATGGGCGGGGCCAGGGGGAATGGGCGGGGCCAAGGGGATGGGGAGGGGCCAGGGAGGGGCGGGGCTTAGGCCATGAGGGTGAATGGGACGGGGCGGGGCCAGGGGGAGGGGCGGGGCTTAGTCCACGAGAGTAAACGGGGCAGGGGGCGGGGCCAGAGAAGGGGCGTGGTCTGAGAAGGGGCGGGGCCTGGGGGAGTGGGTGGGGCTCTGCATGGGGGGAGGGGCTTGGATGGTGGGCGGGGCTTTGGGGTGGGGCCGCGGGGTGAATGGGGGGGTCAGGGGAGGGGCGGGGCCAATGAGAGAGTGGGCGTGGCTTGTTGCAGAGGGGGCGGGGCTTGCTGTAAAGGGGCGTGGTCTGGGTGGGGTGATGGGGGGAAGGGGCGGGGCTTAATAGGGTGTGGCCACATGGGCGGGGGTCGGGGCTGTTCCCATGGGGGTGTGGCCATGGGGATGTGGGTGTGGCTTGGGGGGGGTGGGCTCTGAGGAGGGGGAGGGGCTTAGAGGGGGCGTGGCCACAGGGTGATGAGTGGGGGGGAGGGGCGGCTCTTTAAGGGTGTGTCCTCTCCGAGGGGGCGGAGCCTAATTCTCCCCCTCCCCCCCCCCCCTCAGGCCACCCAAGTCGCCGCCCCTCCCCCTCCCCCCACCTCTTCCTCCTCCTCCTCCCCCCTCCCCCTCCAGCACCCCATCCCCTCCCCCAACCTCCTCCCCCGCCCCTCCCCCATCCCCTCCCCCCTCCTCCTCCTCCTCCTCCCCCTCCCCCCTCCGACCCTTCCCCCTCCCCTCCCCCTCCCCCCTGGCCCCTCCCCCCAGCCGGGGGGTGTTGGGGGGGGGAGGGCCGCTGCCCCCGAGTTCTTCACCAGCGTGGTGCAGGGGGTGCTCAGCTCCATGTTGGGGTCCCTGGGGGCACCTCCCCCCCGGGCCCCCCGGGGCCCCCGAAAGTATCGCCGCCTTCCTGCAGCGCCTCAGCGGCGCCCCCGGCTTCCCCGAGGGGGGGCGACCGCGGCCCCGACGGTAAAGTGGGGGGGGGGGGGCACCCCAAAACTCCCTGGGGGGGGGGAGGGGGGGGCACCCCAAAACTCCCTGGGGGGGGGGAGGGGGCACCCCAAAATACCCTGGGGGGAGGGGCACCCCAAAACTCCCGGGGGGGGGGAGGGGGGCACCCCAAAACTCCCTGGGGGGAGGGGGCACCCCAAAATACCCGGGGGGGAACCCCAAAACACCCGTGGGGGGAGGCACCCCAAAACTCCCGGGGGGGGGAGGGCACCCCAAAACACCCTGGGGGGGTTGAAATACCCTGGGGGGATGAGATAATGGAAGGGGCCCAAAATCGGGGGGTGCACCCCAAAATATCCTGGGGGGGCACCCCAAAACACCCTGGGGAGGGCATCCGAAAACACCCTGGGGGGCACCCCAAAACATCCGGGGGGGCACCCCAAAATACCCTGGAGGGGCACTCCAAAATACCCGGGGGGGCACCCCAAAACACCCTGGGGGGGGCACCCCAAAACACCCTGGGGGGAGCACCCCAAAATACCCTGGGGGGGCTGAAATACCCTGGGGGGGATTTAACCCCTTAGACCCCAATTAAATGACATGGGGGGGTTGGGGGGGGTTGAAAGATGGGGTGCCCCCCTGACCCCCCCTTTTTTGCCCCCCAGGGTTCTTGGGGTGCTCTTGAGCCTCATAGTCCATCACCTCTGGGGTGATCTCTAAGGGTTTGGGGGGGTTGGTGGGGGGATTTAACCCCTTAGACCCCAAGTAAAGGACATGGGGGGTTAGGGGGGTTCAAAGATGGGGTGCCCCCCTGACCCCCCCTTTTTGCCCCCCCAGACTTCTTTGGGGCGCTGCTGGGGCTCATAGTCCATCAGCTCTGGGGTGATCTCCAAGGGTTTGGGGGGGATTTAACCCCTTAGACCCCAAGTAAAGGACATGGGGGGTTGAGGGGGTTCAAAGATGGGGTGCCCCCCCTGACCCCCCTTTTTTGCCCCCCAGACTTCTTTGGGGCGCTGCTGGGGCTCATAGTCCATCAGCTCTGGGGTGATCTCCAAGGGTTTGGGGGGATTTAACCCCTTAGACCCCAAGTAAAGGACATGGGGGGTTAGGGGGGTTCAAAGATGGGGTGCCCCCCCTGACCCCCCTTTTTGCCCCCCCAGACTTCTTTGGGGCGCTGCTGGGGCTCATAGTCCATCAGCTCTGGGGTGATCTCCAAGGGTTTGGGGGGGATTTAACCCCTTAGACCCCAAGTAAAGGACATGGGGGGTTAGGGGGGGTTCAAAGATGGGGTGCCCCCCCTGACCCCCCTTTTTGCCCCCCCAGACTTCTTTGGGGCGCTGCTGGGGCTCATAGTCCACCAGCTCTCCATGGTGGACGTGGTGCTGCTGCTGCACGGCCGCTGCCACCCGCTGCAGCGCCTGGCGCCCGCCCTGCGCCACTGCTTCCGGCAGCGCTACCTGGGGGGCGCGAGCCCACCGAGGCCAACGTCAGGGTGAGGGCACCCCAAAACCCAGGGAACCCCAAATCCCCCCTGGGAACCCCCAAAATACCCCTGGGAACCCCCAAAATCCCCCCAAGAACCTCCCAAATCCCCCCAAGAACCTCCCAAATCCCCTTGGGAACCCCCAAAATACCCCCTGGGAACCCCCCCAAACCAGCCCACCGAGGCCAACGTCAGGGTGAGGGCACCCCAAAACCCAGGGAACCCCAAATCCCCCCTGGGAACCCCCAAAATACCCCTGGGAACCCCCAAAATACCCCCAAGAACCTCCCAAATCCCCCCAAGAACCTCCCAAATCCCCCTGGGAACCCCCAAAATACCCCCTGGGAATCCCCCCAAACCAGCCCACCGAGGCCAACGTCAGGGTGAGGGCACCCCAAAACCCAGGGAACCCCAAATCCCCCCTGGGAACCCCCAAAATACCCCTGGGAACCCCCAAAATCCCCCCAAGAACCTCCCAAATCCCCCCAAGAACCTCCCAAATCCCCTTGGGAACCCCCAAAATACCCCCTGGGAACCCCCCAAACCAGCCCACCGAGGCCAACGTCAGGGTGAGGGCACCCCAAAACCCAGGGAACCCCAAATCCCCCCTGGGAACCCCCAAAATACCCCTGGGAACCCCCAAAATACCCCCAAGAACCTCCCAAATCCCCCCAAGAACCTCCCAAATCCCCTTGCGGAACCCCCAAAATACCCCCTGGGAACCCCCCCAAACCAGCCCACCGAGGCCAACGTCAGGGTGAGGGCACCCCAAAACCCAGGGAACCCCAAATCCCCCCTGGGAACCCCCCAAATACCCCTGGGAACCCCCAAAATACCCCCAAGAACCTCCCAAATCCCCCTGGGAACCCCCCAAGAGCCCACCCCAAACCAGCCCACCGAGGCCAACGTCAGGGTGAGGGCACCCCAAAACCCAGGGAACCCCAAATCCCCCCTGGGAACCCCCCAAATACCCCTGGGAACCCCCAAAATACCCCCAAGAACCTCCCAAATCCCCCCAAGAACCTCCCAAATCCCCCAAGAACCTCCAAAATCCCCCTGGGAACCCACCCAGAACCCCCCCAAACCAGCCCACCGAGGCCAACGTCAGGGTGAGGGCACCCCAAAACCCAGGGAACCCCAAATCCCCCCTGGGAACCCCCAAATACCCCTGGGAACCCCCAAAATCCCCCAAGAACCTCCAAAATCCCCCTGGGAATCCACCCAGAACCCCCCCAAACCAGCCCACCGAGGCCAACGTCAGGGTGAGGGCACCCCAAAACCCAGGGAACCCCCTAGAACCCCTGGGAACCCCCAAATCCCCCCAAGAACCTCCCAAATCCCCTTGGGAACCCCCAAAATACCCCCTGGGAATCCCCCCAAACCAGCCCACCGAGGCCAACGTCAGGGTGAGGGCACCCCAAAACCCAGGGAACCCCAAATCCCCCCTGGGAACCCCCCAAAATCTCCATGGGAACCTCCCAAATGCCCCTGGGAACCCCCCAAGAGCCCACCCCAAACCAGCCCACCGAGGCCAACGTCAGGGTGAGGGCACCCCAAAACCCAGGGAACCCCAAATCCCCCCTGGGAACCCCCAAAATACCCCTGGGAACCCCCAAAATACCCCCAAGAACCTCCCAAATCCCCCCAAGAACCTCCCAAATCCCCTTGGGAACCCCCAAAATACCCCCTGGGAACCCCCCCAAACCAGCCCACCGAGGCCAACGTCAGGGTGAGGGCACCCCAAAACCCAGGGAACCCCAAATCCCCCCTGGGAACCCCCCAAATACCCCTGGGAACCCCCAAAATCCCCCCAAGAACCTCCAAAATCCCCCTGGGAATCCACCCAGAACCCCCCAAACCAGCCCACCGAGGCCAACGTCAGGGTGAGGGCACCCCAAAACCCAGGGAACCCCAAATCCCCCCTGGGAACCCCCAAAATACCCCTGGGAACCCCCAAAATCCCCCCAAGAACCTCCAAAATCCCCCTGGGAATCCACCCAGAACCCCCCAAACCAGCCCACCGAGGCCAACGTCAGGGTGAGGGCACCCCAAAACCCAGGGAACCCCAAATCCCCCCTGGGAACCCCCAAAATACCCCTGGGAACCCCCAAAATCCCCCCAAGAACCTCCCAAATCCCCCCAAGAACCTCCCAAATCCCCTTGGGAACCCCCAAAATACCCCCTGGGAACCCCCCCAAACCAGCCCACCGAGGCCAACGTCAGGGTGAGGGCACCCCAAAACCCAGGGAACCCCAAATCCCCCCTGGGAACCCCCCAAATACCCCTGGGAACCCCCAAAATACCCCCAAGAACCTCCCAAATCCCCCCAAGAACCCCCCAAGAGCCCACCCCAAACCAGCCCACCGAGGCCAACGTCAGGGTGAGGGCACCCCAAAACCCAGGGAACCCCAAATCCCCCCTGGGAACCCCCCAAATACCCCTGGGAACCCCCAAAATACCCCCAAGAACCTCCCAAATCCCCCCAAGAACCTCCCAAATCCCCCTGGGAACCCACCCAGAACCCCCCCAAACCAGCCCACCGAGGCCAACATCAAGGTGAGGGCACCCCAAAACCCAAGGAACCCCAAATCCCCCCTGGGAACCCCCAAAATACCCCTGGGAACCCCCAAAATCCCCCCAAGAACCTCCCAAATCCCCCAAGAACCTCCCAAATCCCCCTGGGAACCCCCAAAATACCCCCTGGGAATCCCCCCAAACCAGCCCACCGAGGCCAACGTCAGGGTGAGGGCACCCCAAAACCCAGAGACCCCCCTAGACCCCCTCCTGGGACCCCAAATCCTCCTGGGAACCCCCAGAATCCCCCTGGGAACCCCCAAAATCACCCCCAGGACCCCGAACACCCCCATGGGTTGGGTTGGGGGGTGGGGGGGGCGCTCTGACGTCACTGTTGTGGGGGCTGTGACGTCACACTGTGGTTGGGGAGGGAGCTGTGATGTCACCTTGGGGGGTCTCTGATGTCACAGGGGGCTGTGACATCACAGGGGGCTGTGACGTCACGGGGGGGTCTCTGATGTCACCCTATGGAGGGGGAGCTGTGACGTCACATGGGGGGTCTCTGATGTCATCTGGGGGGGGGGCTGTGACGTCACATGGGGCTCTGATGTCACCATGGGGGGGCTGTGACATCACACTGGGGGCTCTGATGTCACAGGGGGCTGTGACATCACTGAGGGGCTGTGATGTCACAGGGGGGTGTCTCTGACGTCACGCTATGGGTGGGGGAGCTGTGATGTCACACAGGGGGCTCTGACGTCACGGGGGGGCTGTGACATCACACTTGGGGGGGCTGTGACGTCACAGGGGGTCAGTGATGTCACGGGGGGTCTGTGGCGTCACGGGGGGGGGGGTCCTGTGACGTCACAGGGGGGTCAGTGATGTCACGGGGGGTCTGTGATGTCACCGGGGGGGGGGGGGGTGTGTGTCCTGTGACGTCACAGGGGGGTCAGTGATGTCACGGGGGGTCTGTGACGTCACGGGGGGGGGGGGGGGGGTTGTCCGGTGACGTCACAGGGGGTCAGTGACGTCACGGGGGGGGGTCAGTGACGTCACGTGGGGGGGTCCTGTGACGTCACAGGGGGGTCTGTGATGTCACGGGGGGTCTGTGACGTCACGGGGGGGGGTGGGTCAGTGACGTCACGGGGGGTGTCTGTGACGTCACGGGGGGATCAGTGACGTCACGGGGGGTCTGTGACGTCACAGGGGGGTCTGTGATGTCACGGGGGGGTGTCTGTGACGTCACAGGGGGGGTCTGTGACGTCACGGGGGGTCTGTGACGTCACAGGGGGTCTGTGATGTCACGGGGGGGGTCTGTGACGTCACAGGGGGGGGTCAGTGACGTCACGGGGGGGTGTCTCTCTGTCCCCAGGCCGCCACCCACTCGCTGATCACGGGGCTGGAGGGGTTCATCCGTGAGAGCTTCGTGAGTGGGGGGGGGGGGGGCAGCACCCCAAAACCCCCTCCTCACCCCCCTGCAACCCCCTGACCCCCCAAACCCCCTCAAACCCCCCTGGACCCCCCTCAACACCCCCTGACCCCCCCAAGCCCCTCCTCGACCCCTCCCCGACCCCCCTGACCCCCCCTGCACCCCTCTGACCCCCCCAAACCCCCCTCAACACCCCCTGACGCCCCAAACCCCCCCCCCACAAGAGCTTTATGAGTGCTGGGGGGGGGCAGCACCCCCAAACCCCCCTCACCTCCCCCAAATCCCCCCAGACCCCTCCTAGACCCCCCCAAATCCCCTCAGACCCCCCAAACCCCTCCTAGACCCCCCCCCAGACCCCCTCAAACCCCCTCTGACCCCCCCAAACCCCTCCTAGAACCCCCCAGACCCCCCCAAACGCCCCCGACCCCCCCAAACCCCTCCTAGAACCCCCCAGACCCCCTCAAACCCCTTCTAGACCCCCCAAACCCCTCCACAACCCCAGACCCCCCAGACCCCCTCTGACTCTCCCAAACCCCTTCTAGACTCTCCCAGACCCCCCCAAACGCCTCCTAGACCCCCCCAGACCCCTCCTAGACCCCCCCAGACCCCCCCAAACCCCTCCTCGAGCCTCCCAGACCCCCCCAAACCTCCTCTGACCCCCCAAACCCCTCCTAGACCCCCCCAACCCCCTTCTAGACCCCTCCAAACCCCTCCTGGACCCCCCCCCCCAGACCCCCTCAAACCCCCTCTGACCCCCTCAAACCCCTCCTAGACCCCCCCAGACCACCCCAAACCGCTCCACGACCCCCCCCCAGACCCCCCAAACCCCCCCAGGCCCCCCCAAACCCCTCCTAGACCCTCCCAGACCCCCCCAAACCCCCTCTGACCCCCACAACCCCTCCTAGCCCCTAGACCCCCAAACCCCTGACACCCCTCCAAATCCCTCCTAGACCCTCCCAGACCCCCCAAACCCCTCCTGACCCCCCAAACCTCTTCTAGACCCCCTCAAACCCCTCCCAGACCCCCCCAGACCCCCCTCTGACCCCCCCTGTCCCCCCCCCCCCAGGCCGGGGTGCGCGTGGCCGACGGGGTCGACATCACCAGAACCAACGTGGAGTTTCTGCAGGAGCAGTTCAACCGCATCGCCCTGCACGTGCTGCGCTGCACAGGTACCCCCAGGGGCCCCCCCAAACCCCCCCGGGCCCCCCCAAACCCACCCACACCCCCCACACCCCCTGAGCCCCCCCAAACCCAGCCAGACCCACCCGCACCCAGCCAGACCCACCAGGACCCAGCCAGACCCCAGCCCAACCCCCCAGCCCTGCACGTGCTGCGCTGCACAGGTACCCCCAGGGGCCCCCCAAACCCCCCGGGCCCCCCCAAACCCACCCACACCCCCCACACCCCCCTGAGCCCCCCAAACCCAGCCAGACCCACCCGCACCCAGCCAGACCCACCAGGACCCAGCCAGACCCCAGCCCAACCCCCCAGCCCTGCACGTGCTGCGCTGCACAGGTACCCCCAGGGGCCCCCCCAAACCCCCCCGGGCCCCCCAAACCCACCCACACCCCCCCACACCCCCTGAGCCCCCCAAACCCAGCCAGACCCACCCGCACCCAGCCAGACCCACCAGGACCCAGCCAGACCCCAGCCCAACCCCCCAGCCCTGCACGTGCTGCGCTGCACAGGTACCCCCAGGGGCCCCCCAAACCCCCCGGGCCCCCCAAACCCACCCACACCCCCCCACACCCCCTGAGCCCCCCAAACCCAGCCAGACCCACCCGCACCCAGCCAGACCCACCAGGACCCAGCCAGACCCCAGCCCAACCCCCCAGCCCTGCACGTGCTGCGCTGCACAGGTACCCCCAGGGGCCCCCCAAACCCCCCGGGCCCCCCAAACCCACCCACACCCCCCCACACCCCCCTGAGCCCCCCAAACCCAGCCAGACCCACCCGCACCCAGCCAGACCCACCAGGACCCAGCCAGACCCCAGCCCAACCCCCCAGCCCTGCACGTGCTGCGCTGCACAGGTACCCCCAGGGGCCCCCCCAAACCCCCCCGGGCCCCCCAAACCCACCCACACCCCCCCACACCCCCCTGAGCCCCCCAAACCCAGCCAGACCCACCCGCACCCAGCCAGACCCACCAGGACCCAGCCAGACCCCAGCCCAACCCCCCAGCCCTGCACAGGCTGCGCTGCACAGGGACCCCCAGGGGCCCCCCCAAACCCCCCCGGGCCCCCAAAACCCACCCACACCCCCCACACCCCCCTGAGCCCCCCAAACCCAGCCAGACCCACCCGCACCCAGCCAGACCCACCAGGACCCAGCCAGACCCCAGCCCAACCCCCCAGCCCTGCACAGGCTGCGCTGCACAGGGACCCCCAGGGGCCCCCCCAAACCCCCCCGGGCCCCCCCAAACCCACCCACACCCCCCCACACCCCCTGAGCCCCCCAAACCCAGCCAGACCCACCCGCACCCAGCCAGACCCACCAGGACCCAGCCAGACCCCAGCCCAACCCCCCAGCCCTGCACGTGCTGCGCTGCACAGGTACCCCCAGGGGCCCCCCCAAACCCCCCCGGGCCCCCCAAACCCACCCACACCCCCCACACCCCCCTGAGCCCCCCAAACCCAGCCAGACCCACCCGCACCCAGCCAGACCCACCAGGACCCAGCCAGACCCCAGCCCAACCCCCCAGCCCTGCACGTGCTGCGCTGCACAGGTACCCCCAGGGGCCCCCCCAAACCCCCCCGGGCCCCCCAAACCCACCCACACCCCCCACACCCCCCTGAGCCCCCCAAACCCAGCCAGACCCACCCGCACCCAGCCAGACCCACCAGGACCCAGCCAGACCCCAGCCCAACCCCCCAGCCCTGCACGTGCTGCGCTGCACAGGTACCCCCAGGGGCCCCCCCAAACCCCCCCGGGCCCCCCCAAACCCACCCACACCCCCCCACACCCCCCTGAGCCCCCCCAAACCCAGCCAGACCCACCCGCACCCAGCCAGACCCACCAGGACCCAGCCAGACCCCAGCCCAACCCCCCAGCCCTGCACGTGCTGCGCTGCACAGGTACCCCCAGGGGCCCCCCCAAACCCCCCCGGGCCCCCCCAAACCCACCCACACCCCCCACACCCCCCTGAGCCCCCCAAACCCAGCCAGACCCACCCGCACCCAGCCAGACCCACCAGGACCCAGCCAGACCCCAGCCCAACCCCCCAGCCCTGCACGTGCTGCGCTGCACAGGTACCCCCAGGGGCCCCCCCAAACCCCCCCGGGCCCCCCAAAACCCACCCACACCCCCCTCAGCCCCCCCAGACCCACCCTCGACATTCCCTGACCCCCTGAGACCTCCCCAAAACCCCCCTAACCCCCCTTTCCTCCCCCCAGACCCCTCCCAAACCCTCCCTCAGCCCACCAGCCCCCCAAAACCCCTCCTGACCCCCCATTTCCCCCCCCAGACCCCTCCCAAACCCTCCCTGAGCCCCTCAGCCCCCCCAAAACCCCCCCCGACCCCCCCAAAACCCCCCTGACCACCCCAACACCCCCTGAGACCCCCCCTAAACCCCCATTTCCCCCCCCCCAGACCCCTCCCAAACCCTCCCTCACCCCCCCAGCCCCCCCAAACCCCCCCCCCCCCCAAAACCCCCCCCGACCCCCCTTTCCCCCCCAGATCCCCCCTGACCTCCCCAAAACCCCTTGAGACCCCCCCAAAACCCCTCTAACCCCCCGTTTCCCCCCCCAGACCCCTCCCAAACCCTCCCTGAGCCCCCCAGCCCCCCCAAAACCCCCCTGACCCCCCATTTCCTCCCCCCAGCCCCCCCAAACCCCCCCTGAGACCCCCCAAACCCCCTCCGACCCCCCTTTTCCCCCACCAGACCCCCCTGACCCCCCCAAAACCCCTCGAGACCCCCCCAAAACCCCCCTAACCCCCCGTTTCCCCCCAGACCCTTCCCAAACCCTTCCTGAGCCCCCCAGCCCCCCCAAAATCCCCCCTGACCCCTCCAACACGCCCAGACCCCCCTAAACCCTCCCTGAGCCCCCATTTCCCCCCTTAGACCCCCCCAAACCCTCCCTGACCCCCCCAAAACCCCCCTGACCTCCCCCAAAACCCCTCGAGACCCCCCCAAAACCCCCCTAACCCCCCATTTCCCCTCCCCTAGACCCCCCCCAAACGCTCCCTGAGCCCCCAGCCCCCCCAAACCCCTCCTGACCCCCCCAAAAACCCCCCTGACCCCCCTTTTGCCCCCCCAGATGGCACCTTCGGTCCACGGCTGCTGGAGCTCTGCAACCGGGGGCTGTTCGAGTGCCTGGCCCTGAACCTGCACTGCCTGAGGGGGGAGAGGGGGGCTCTGGGGGCCCTCATCAGCGACAGGATCGTGAGTGGGGGGTCCCCAAACCCCCTGACCCCCCCGGACCCCCCTGACACCCCTGACCCCCCTGACCCCCCCAAACCCCCCCATGCCCCTCTGACCCTCCCCCAGCCCCTGAACCTGCACTGCCTGAGGGGGGAGAGGGGGGCTCTGGGGGCCCTCATCAGCGACAGGATCGTGAGTGGGGGGTCCCCAAAACCCCTGACCCCCCCCCGGACCCCCCCAAACCTCCCTGACCCCCCCAAACCCATCCAAACCCCCCCATGCCCCTCTGACCCTCCCCCAGCCCCTGAACCTGCACTGCCTGAGGGGGGAGAGGGGGGCTCTGGGGGCCCTCATCAGCGACAGGATCGTGAGTGGGGGGTCCCCAAAACCCCCTGACCCCCCCGGACCCCCCCAAACCTCCCTGACCCCCCCAAACTCATCCAAACCCCCCCATGCCCCTCTGACCCTCCCCCAGCCCCTGAACCTGCACTGCCTGAGGGGGGAGAGGGGGGCTCTGGGGGCCCTCATCAGCGACAGGATCGTGAGTGGGGGTCCCCAAACCCCCTGACCCCCCCCGGACCCCCCCAAACCTCCCTGACCCCCCAAACCCCCCCAAACCCCCCCCATGCCCCTCTGACCCTCCCCCAGCCCCTGAACCTGCACTGCCTGAGGGGGGAGAGGGGGGCTCTGGGGGCCCTCATCAGCGACAGGATCGTGAGTGGGGGGTCCCCAAAACCCCTGACCCCCCCCGGACCCCCCTGACACCCCTGACCCCCCTGACCCCCCCAAACCCCCCCAAACCCCCCCATGCCCCTCTGACCCTCCCCCAGCCCCTGAACCTGCACTGCCTGAGGGGGGAGAGGGGGGCTCTGGGGGCCCTCATCAGCGACAGGATCGTGAGTGGGGGGTCCCCAAAACCCTCTGACCCCCCCCCGGACCCCCCCTGACGCCCCTGACCCCCCCAAACCCCCCCAAACCCCCCCCATGCCCCTCTGACCCTCCCCCAGCCCCTGAACCTGCACTGCCTGAGGGGGGAGAGGGGGGCTCTGGGGGCCCTCATCAGCGACAGGATCGTGAGTGGGGGGTCCCCAAAACCCCCTGACCCCCCCCCGGACCCCCCCAAACCTCCCTGACCCCCCCAAACCCCCCCAAACCCCCCCATGCCCCTCTGACCCTCCCCCAGCCCCTGAACCTGCACTGCCTGAGGGGGGAGAGGGGGGCTCTGGGGGCCCTCATCAGCGACAGGATCGTGAGTGGGGGGTCCCCAAAACCCCCTGACCCCCCCCGGACCCCCCCTGACACCCCTGACCCCCCCTGACCCCCCCAGACCCCCCCAAACCCCCCCATGCCCCTCTGACCCTCCCCCAGCCCCTGAACCTGCACTGCCTGAGGGGGGAGAGGGGGGCTCTGGGGGCCCTCATCAGCGACAGGATCGTGAGTGGGGGGTCCCCAAAACCCTCTGACCCCCCCCGGACCCCCCCTGACACCCCTGACCCCCCCAAACCCCCCCAAACCCCCCCATGCCCCTCTGACCCTCCCCCAGCCCCTGAACCTGCACTGCCTGAGGGGGGAGAGGGGGGCTCTGGGGGCCCTCATCAGTCACAGAATTATGAGGGGGGGTCCCCAAAACCCTCTGACCCCCCCCCGGACCCCCCCAAACCTCCCTGACCCCCCCAAACCCCCCCAAACCCCCCCCATGCCCCTCTGACCCTCCCCCAGCCCCTGAACCTGCACTGCCTGAGGGGGGAGAGGGGGGCTCTGGGGGCCCTCATCAGCGACAGGATCGTGAGTGGGGGTCCCCAAACCCCCTGACCCCCCCGGACCCCCCAAACCTCCCTGACCCCCCAAACCCATCCAAACCCCCCCCATGCCCCTCCAATTGCCCCCTGACCCCGAACCTGCACTGCCTGAGGGGGGAGAGGGGGGCTCTGGGGGCCCTCATCAGCGACAGGATCGTGAGTGGGGGGTCCCCAAACCCCCTGACCCCCCCCCCGGACCCCCCTGACACCCCTGACCCCCCTGACCCCCCCAAACCCCCCCCATGCCCCTCTGACCCTCCCCCAGCCCCTGAACCTGCACTGCCTGAGGGGGGAGAGGGGGGCTCTGGGGGCCCTCATCAGCGACAGGATCGTGAGTGGGGGGTCCCCAAACCCCCTGACCCCCCCCGGACCCCCCTGACACCCCTGACCCCCCTGACCCCCCCAAACCCCCCCAAACCCCCCCATGCCCCTCTGACCCTCCCCCAGCCCCTGAACCTGCACTGCCTGAGGGGGGAGAGGGGGGCTCTGGGGGCCCTCATCAGCGACAGGATCGTGAGTGGGGGTCCCCAAAACCCCCTGACCCCCCCCCGGACCCCCCCAAACCTCCCTGACCCCCCCAAACCCCCCCATGCCCCTCCAATTGCCCCCTGGCCCTGAACCTGCACTGCCTGAGGGGGGAGAGGGGGGCTCTGGGGGCCCTCATCAGCCACAGAATTATGAGGGGGGGTCCCCAAAACCCCCTGACCCCCCGCCCGGGCCCCCCCTGACCCCCCAAACCTCCTGAACCCCCTAATCCCTCCTGAAATCCTGCCCCCCCCACCCCAACTCCCCCCAGTCCACCCCAGTACCCCTGTCCCCCACCCCTGGCTGTCAGGTGTGGTGGGGATACCCCAGCCCCCCTGACCCCTGTGACCCCCATGACCCCTGTGACCCCCCATGACCCCTGTGACCCCCCCAGTGACCCCTGTGACCCCCCTGACCCCTGTGACCCCCCCAGTGACCCCTGTCCCCCCCCCAGCGCCATCTCTCGGCCACAGTGCCCCCCTCCCTGGTGGGCTGGCTCTGGGCTGGGGGGGGGATGCCCAGCTCCCCTTGACCCCTGTGACCCCCAGTGACCCCTGTGACCCCTGTGACCCCCAGTGACCACCCAGTGACCCCTGTGACCCCCCCTGTCCCCCCCCCAGCGCCGGCTCTCGGCCGCAGTGCCCCCCTCCCTGGTGGGCTGGCTCTGGGCTGGGGGGGGGATGCCCAGCTCCCCTTGACCCCTGTGACCCCCAGTGACCCCTGTGACCCCAGTGACCCCCCCTGTCCCCCCCCCAGCGCCGGCTCTCGGCCGCAGTGCCCCCCTCCCTGGTGGGCTGGCTCTGGGCTGGGGGGGGGATGCCCAGCTCCCCTTGACCCCTGTGACCCCCAGTGACCCCTGTGACCCCTGTGACCCCTGTGACCCCCCTGTCCCCCCCCAGCGCCGGCTCTCGGCCGCAGTGCCCCCCTCCCTGGTGGGCTGGCTCTGGGCTGGGGGGGGGATGCCCAGCTCCCCTTGACCCCTGTGACCCCCAGTGACCCCTGTGACCCCTGTGACCCCTGTGACCCCCCTGTCCCCCCCCAGCGCCGGCTCTCGGCCGCAGTGCCCCCCTCCCTGGTGGGCTGGCTCTGGGCTGGGGGGGGGATGCCCAGCTCCCCTTGACCCCTGTGACCCCCAGTGACCCCTGTGACCCCTGTGACCCCTGTGACCCCCCCTGTCCCCCCCCCAGCGCCGGCTCTCGGCCGCAGTGCCCCCCTCCCTGGTGGGCTGGCTCTGGGCTGGGGGGGGGATGCCCAGCTCCCCTTGACCCCTGTGACCCCCAGTGACCCCTGTGACCCCTGTGACCCCTGTGACCCCCCCTGTCCCCCCCCCAGCGCCGGCTCTCGGCCGCAGTGCCCCCCTCCCTGGTGGGCTGGCTCTGGGCTGGGGGGGGGATGCCCAGCTCCCCTTGACCCCTGTGACCCCCAGTGACCCCTGTGACCCCCAGTGACCCCTGTGACCCCTGTGACCCCCCTGTCCCCCCCAGCGCCGGCTCTCGGCCGCAGTGCCCCCCTCCCTGGTGGGCTGGCTCTGGGCTGGGGGGGGGATGCCCAGCTCCCCTTGACCCCTGTGACCCCCAGTGACCCCTGTGACCCCTGTGACCCCCAGTGACCACCCAGTGACCCCTGTGACCCCCCTGTCCCCCCCCCAGCGCCGGCTCTCGGCCGCAGTGCCCCCCTCCCTGGTGGGCTGGCTCTGGGCTGGGGGGGGGATGCCCAGCTCCCCTTGACCCCTGTGACCCCCAGTGACCCCTGTGACCCCTGTGACCCCTGTGACCCCCCCTGTCCCCCCCCCAGCGCCGGCTCTCGGCCGCAGTGCCCCCCTCCCTGGTGGGCTGGCTCTGGGCTGGGGGGGGGATGCCCAGCTCCCCTTGACCCCTGTGACCCCCAGTGACCCCTGTGACCCCTGTGACCCCCAGTGACCCCTGTGACCCCTGTGACCCCCCTGTCCCCCCCAGCGCCGGCTCTCGGCCGCAGTGCCCCCCTCCCTGGTGGGCTGGCTCTGGGCTGGGGGGGGGATGCCCAGCTCCCCTTGACCCCTGTGACCCCCAGTGACCCCTGTGACCCCTGTGACCCCCCCTGTCCCCCCCCCAGCGCCGGCTCTCGGCCGCAGTGCCCCCCTCCCTGGTGGGCTGGCTCTGGGCTGGGGGGGGGATGCCCAGCTCCCCTTGACCCCTGTGACCCCCAGTGACCCCTGTGACCCCTGTGACCCCTGTGACCCCCCCTGTCCCCCCCCCAGCGCCGGCTCTCGGCCGCAGTGCCCCCCTCCCTGGTGGGCTGGCTCTGGGCTGGGGGGGGGATGCCCAGCTCCCCTTGACCCCTGTGACCCCCAGTGACCCCTGTGACCCCTGTGACCCCCCTGTCCCCCCCAGCGCCGGCTCTCGGCCGCAGTGCCCCCCTCCCTGGTGGGCCCCCCCAGCGCCGGCTCTCGGCAGTGCCCCCCTCCCTGGTGGGCTGGCTCTGGGCTGGGGGGGGGATGCCCAGCTCCCCTTGACCCCTGTGACCCCCAGTGACCCCTGTGACCCCTGTGACCCCCCTGTCCCCCCCCAGCGCCGGCTCTCGGCCGCAGTGCCCCCCTCCCTGGTGGGCTGGCTCTCGGCCGTGGTGGGCATGCGGCTCCAGGCCGTGCTGGAGCAGATGCCGGTGACCCCGGAGCAGGTGCTGCCCTACGTGAGGCGCCTCGGGGACCCCACGGCCAGCGGGGTACGGGGGGTGGGGGGTGGGGGGATGGGGGATGAGGGGTGGGGGTGGGGGTGGGGGGATGGGGGATGGGGGGATGGGGGATGGGGGGTGGGGGGTGGGGGATGGGGGGATAGGGGGGTGGGGGATGGGGGATGAGGGGATGGGGGGATGGGGGATGGGGGGATGGGGGATGGGGGATGAGGGGATGGGGGGATGGGGGATGGGGGGGGGATGGGGGATGGGGGATGGGGGGATGGGGGATGGGGGATGGGGGATGGGGGGATGGGGGATGGGGGACGGGGGGATGGGGGGATGGGGGATGGGGGATGGGGGATGGGGGATATGGGATGGGGGGATGGAGGATGGGGGATGGGGGATGGGGGATGGGTGGGGGGATGGGGGATGGGGGGATGGGGGATGGGGGATGGGGGATGGGTGGGGATGGGGGATGGGGGATGGGGGATGGGGGGATGGGGGATGGGGGATGGGGGATGGGGATGGGATGGGGGATGGGGGATGGGGATGGGGATGGGGGATGGGGGGATGGGGGATGGGGGATGGGGGGATGGGGGATGGGGGATGGGGGATGGGGGATGGGGGATGGGGGATGAGGGGATGGGGGATGGGGGGATGGGGGATGGGGGATGGGGGGATGGGGGGATGGGGGGATGGGGGATGGGGGGTGGGGGATGGGGGATAGGGATGGGGGGATGGAGGATGGGGGATGGGGGATGGGGGATGGGGGACGGGGGACGGGGGGATGGGGGATAGGGGATGGGGGATGGGGGATGGGGGATGGGGGGATGGGGGTGGGGGATGGGGGGTGGGGGATGGGGGATGGGATGGGGAGGAATGGGGGGGATGGGGGATGGGGGGACAGGGGGGACGGGGGACGGGGAGACGGACGGATGGGGGGATGGGGGGACAGGGGGACAGGGGGGACAGGGGGATGGGGGATGGGGGAATGGGGGGACACACAGGGACGGACACATGGACATGGACACATGGGGACAGACACGGGGACGGGGGGGACGGGGGGATGGGGGACGGGGGGACAGGGACGGGGGATGGGGGGTGGACACGGGGACAGGGGGACAGACACAGGGACACAGGGACAGACCCAAGGATACAGACACGGGGACGGACACAGGGACAGGGGGGATGGGGGGACAGGGGGACAGACACACGGACACAGAGACAGGGGGGATGGGGGGACACAGGGACAGACACACGGACAGGGGGACAGACAGACCCAGGGACAGGGGGATGGACAGACACAGGGACAGATGGGGATGGACACAGGGACAGGGGGATGGACAGACACAGGGACAGATGGGGATGGACACAGGGACAGGGGGATGGACAGACACAGGGACAGATGGGGATGGACACAGGGACAGACCCACAGCCAGGACTCCAGCCCCATAGCCCCGCCCCCTCCCCATAAGCCCCGCCCCCAGTAACACCCCCCTCCTCCCCCCCCCAGCCTCTCCCTGAGGAGCCAATGGACGTGCAGGAGGCGGAGCCACCCCCGGAGGACGCCCAGGTGATTGGCGAGGGGGCGTGGCCTGGTGGGGACGTGGCCTAATGAGGAGGGGGTGTGGCCAGCGCAGGCCACGCCCCTTCCCTGACCTCCCTCCCCCCCCCCCCAAGCGTGATGCCGCCGCCTCCCCCGCCCCGGCCACCACGGCCGAGGAGGCGCTGCCCCCCCGGAGAGCGAACCCTGGGCGGCCGCCGTGCCCCCCGTGAGTGGGGGGGATGGGGGGGATGGGGGGGATGGGGGGGACCGGGGGTAGGGGGGTCTCTGGGGGTGGGGGTAGGATTGGGGGATGGGGGGGCAGGATGGAGGGGGGGCAGGATGGGGGAGGGGGGGGCTGGGGGGGGACCGGGGGGTGGGGGGGCTGGATGGGAGATGGGGGGGAACAGGGGTGGGGGGGGGGTCTGGGGGGGTCTCTGGGGGTGGGGGTAGGATTGGGGGATGGGGGGGCAGGATGGAGGGGGGCAGGATGGGGGAGGGGGGGGGCTGGGGGGGGACCGGGGGTGGGGGGCTGGATGGGAGATGGGGGGGAACAGGGGTGGGGGGGGGTCTGGGGGGGTCTCTGGGGGTGGGGGTAGGATGGGGGGAGGGGAGGGGGATGGGGGGTGGGGGTGGGGGGGGCTGGGGGCAGGATGGGGGGGACCGGGGGTGGGGGTATGATGGGGGGCTGGGGGGGACCAGGGGTGGGGGGTCTGGGGGGGTTTCTGGGGGTGGGGGTAGGATGGGGGAGGGGGGCCTGGGGGGGGACCGGGGGAGGGGGTAGGATGGGGGAGGGGGGACTGGGGGGGGCTGGATGGGGGAGGGGGGATCAGGGGTGGGGGTAGGGTGGGGGGGATGGGGGGGCTGGGGGGTGGGGCTGGGGGGACTGGGGGGTGGGGGTAGGATGGGGGGGGCAGGATGGGGGGGAGGGGGTGGGGGAGGGGAGCCTGATGGGGGTGGGGGGTGCTGGGGGAGGGGCTGCAGGGCAGGATGAGGGGCCAGGGGGAGGGGGTGGGGGTTGAGGGGAGGGGGTGGGGGGGGGGCCCCCCCCCTCACCCCCCTCCCCCAATGGCCCCTCCCCCCAGGAGTGGGTGCCCATCATCCGCGAGGACGCCCAGCGGCAGCGCAAGGCCAAGGCCCAGCCCCCCTGAGCGACGCCTACGCCAGCGGCATGCCGGCCAAGAGGCGCAAGGTGAGCGGGACCCACGGCGGGACCCACGGCGGGACCCATAGACTGACCCATAGACTGACCCATAGACTGACCCACAGCGGGACCCATAGCGGGACCCATAGACTGACCCATAGACTGACCCATAGACTGACTGACCCATAGACTGACCCACAGCGGGACCCACGGCGGGACCCATAGACTGACCCATAGACTGACTGACCCATAGATTGACCCATAGACTGACCCATAGCAGGACCCATAGACTGACCCATAGACTGACCCATAGACTGACCCACAGCGGGACCCACGGCGGGACCCATAGACTGACCCATAGACTGACCCATAGACTGACCCACAGCGGGACCCATAGCGGGACCCATAGACTGACCCATAGACTGACCCATAGACTGACCCATAGATTGACCCACAGCGGGACCCATAGACTGACCCATAGACTGACCCATAGATTGACCCATAGACTGACCCATAGACTGACCCATAGACTGACCCACAGCGGGACCCATAGCGGGACCCATAGACTGACTGACCCATAGACTGACCCATAGACTGACCCATAGACTGACCCACAGCGGGACCCACGGCGGGACCCATAGACTGACCCATAGACTGACCCATAGACTGACCCACAGCGGGACCCATAGCGGGACCCATAGACTGACCCATAGATTGACCCATAGACTGACCCATAGACTGACTCATAGACTGACCCACGGAGTGACCCATAGACTGACTGACCCGTGGACTGACCCACAGCGGGACCCACGGCGGGACCCATAGACTGACTCATAGATTGACCCATAGACTGACCCACGGAGTGACCCATAGACTGACTGACCCATAGACTGACCCATAGATTGACCCACGGAGTGACCCATAGACTGACTGGCCCATAGACTGACCCACAGCGGGACCCATAGCGGGACCCATAGACTGACCCATAGACTGACTGACCCATAGACTGACCCATGGACTGACCCACAGCGGGACCCATAGACTGACCCATGGACTGACCCATAGACTGACCCATAGACTGACCCATGGACTGACCCATAGACTGACCCATAGAGGGACCCACAGACTGACCCATGGACTGACCCATAGACTGACCCATAGACTGACCCATGGACTGACCCATGGACTGACCCATAGACTGACTGACCCATAGACTGACCCATAGACTGACCCATAGACTGACTGACCCATAGACTGACCCATGGACTGACCCATGGACTGACCCATAGACTGACTGACCCATAGACTGACCCACAGCGGGACCCATAGCGGGACCCATAGACTGACTCATAGACTGACTGACCCATAGACTGACCCATGGACTGACCCATGGACTGACCCATAGACTGACCCATAGACTGACCCATGGACTGACCCATAGACTGACCCATAGAGTGACCCATGGAGTGACCCATAGACTGACTGACCCATAGACTGACCCACAGCGGGACCCATAGCGGGACCCATAGACTGACTCATAGACTGACTGACCCATAGACTGACCCATGGACTGACCCATGGACTGACCCATAGACTGACCCATAGACTGACCCATGGACTGACTGACCCATAGAGTGACCCATAGAGTGACCCATAGACTGACCCACGGGCTGACCCATAGACTGACCCATAGACTGACCCATAGAGTGACCCATGGACTGACCCAAGGAGTGACCCATAGATTGACCTATAGAGTGATTGACCCATAGACTGACCCATAGACTGACCCGTAGCCTGACCCACAGCCTGACCTGTAGCCTGACCCACACCTCCCCTGGCTCTGCCCCACCCCCACCAGCCCCACAGCCCCCTCCAGCCCCCCCAGGCCCCTCCCCAACCCCACACCCGCTCCACAGAGCCCCCCCCCCCCAATTCCCCAGCCCCACATCTCCCCCCATAACCCCCAACCCACAACCCCCTCCAGCCCCCTCCCCCAGCCCCTCATCTCCCCCCACATCCCCCCCTGCCCCCCCATAGCCCCCTCCAGCGCCCCAACTCCCCAGCCCCCCCATTAACCCCCCTGCCCCCCCATAGCACCCCCCAACTCCCCCATTAACCCCCTTTTTGCTCCCCCATAGCCCCCTCCAACCCCCCCAACTCCCCATCTCCCCCCATTAACCCCCTTTCTGCCCCTCCAGTGCCCCCCAATTCCCTATCTCCCCCCACTAACCCCCCTGCCCCCCATAGCCCCCTCCAACCCCCCCAATTCCCCAGCCCCCTCCCCCATTAACCCCCTGCCCCCCCCCCAGACCATGCAGGCCGAGGGCCCCCCCTGCTGCTGGCAGAGGCCGTGGGTCGCGCCGCCCGCGCCGTGGGGGTCCGGCCCCTGGGACCCCCCGAAAACCTGAGCCGGGAGCTGAGCGAGGGGCCGCTGCAGGAGGGGTACAGGCAGCAGGTACCCGGGCTGGGGGGGCTGGGGGGAGCTGGGGTGGGGTGTGGGGCTGGGGGACGTGGGGTGCAGGGGGGAGGGGCTGGGGGGAGGGGTGCTGGGGAGTTGGGGGGCTGGGGGGAGTGATATGAGGAGAGGGGAGGATTGGGGGGATGTGGGGCTGGGGGGGCTGGGGGTGAGGGGGGATGGGGAGTTAGGGGGCTGGGGGGGAGGGATCAGGGGAGAGGGGAGGGGGTTGGGGGGATCTGGGGCTGGGGCTGGGGAGTTGGGGGGCTGGGGGGAGTGATAGGGGGAGAGGGGGGAATTGGGGGGGATATGGGGCTGGGGGGGCTGGGGGGCAGGATTGGGGAGCTGGGGGGGGGGCAGTGGGGCTGGGGGGTGTTGGGATTTGGAGGGGATGTGGGGTGCAGGGGGGAGGGGCTGGGGGTGAGGGGGGATTGGGGGGGATGTGGGGCTGGGGGGGGGGTCAGTGGGGCTGGGCGGGGGGGTCGGGATTTGGAGGAGGCTGAGGAAAGGGGGTTGGGGGGTGGGGGAGGGGGCTCAGTCCCCCCCACCTCACCCCTCCCCCACCTCTGCTCTCTCTCCCCTCCCCCGCTTCTCTCTCCCCTCCCCCACCCTCCTCTCTCCCCTCCCCCCTCCCCCTTCCCCTTGTCCCTCCCCTCCCCCACCCCTCCCTCCCCTCTCCCCCTCTCCCCTCCCCTCTCTCCCCTCCCCCTTCTCTCTTCCCCCCACCTTTTTCTCTCCCCTCCCCCACCTTACCCCCTCCCCCACCTCACCCCTCCCCCACCTCTCCCCTCCTCTCTCCCCTCCCCCACCTCCCCCCTCCCCCTTCTCTCTTCCCCTCCCCCCGCTTTTCTCTCTCCTCCCCTCCCCCACCCCTCCCCTCTCCCCTCCCCCTCTCCCCTCCCCCCCCCAGCTCCAGGCCGATTTGGGGCGGCGGCTGCGCGAGGACCCCGACTTCTCCCCCCGCCGCTTCCCCAACGCCCACCGGGCCTTCAACGAGGGGGCTCCCCCCCCCCTACCCCCCAATAAAGGCACCCCCTCCCCTCCCCCCCCATTAATTAACTCGCTGGATAATTAATTAATTAATTAATTAGTGATTTATTTCTCAGAGGGTTTTTTTTTTTTTTTTGCCTGTTTTTTTTTTAACAAAGTGGGGGGAGGGGCGGGGGGGGGGGGGGGCCCCCCCCCCAATTTAAAGGGGGGGGGGAGGGGTCACCCCCTCCCAACCCCTAAGTCGTCTTTTCCCCCTCCCCCCACCCCTCCCCCCAACCCTCATAAATAGCAGCCCCTCCCCCACCCCACCCCCCCCCAAGGTCACTGAGGGCGCTGGGGGGGTTCCATGGTGGGTGGGGGTGGGGGGAGCCCCCCACCCCCCTGGGGGGTCCCCAAGCCCCTGAGGGGCGTCGCGAGGCCGCTGGTAGTGGGGGAGGGGCGGCTCGCGGCGGGGGGGCCCGTGGGGGAGGGGCAGAGGAGGAAGAGGAAGGAGGAAGAAGAGGAGGAGGGGGGAGCCCCGGGGGTGGGGGGGCTCAGCTGGGCGGCCTCGGGACCCCCCCCGTAGCTCGGGGCGACCCCCGGGGGGGTTGGGGGGAAGGGGCGCCCCGGGGGGCCGCCAGGAGCCGGCCCAGGGGCAGCAGCGGCAGCGGGGGGGCGCCGGGGGGCCCCGAAATTCACCACGGGCGGCGGCACCGGCGGCTCCACCACGGGCAGCAGCACCTGGGGGCGGGGCCAGCGTCAGGGGGGCGGGGCTTAGCCCGGGGGGCGGGGTTTAGTCCATAAGGGGGCGGGGCTTAGCCCCCCCATGGAGCTTAACCACAGGGGGGTGGGGCCAAGCCCCTCCCGGGGGGCGGGGTTTGGATAAGGGGGCGTGGCTTAACGAAGGGGCGGGGCTTGGCCGGGGGCGTGGCTCGTACCTGTCCCTGCCCGTAGAAGTCCGAGGGGCCGCTCAGCTCCTGCCGCACCTGAGGGGGCGGGGCCTGTGTTAGCCACGCCCCCTTCCCCCTTTAGCCACGCCCCTTTCCTCATCACCCCGCCCAACAACCCCTCCCCCCCCCCAGCCCCCTTGTTACCCCCAAAACGAGCTCCCCAGTTCCACCCCAGTCCCCCCAGTCCCCCCAGTTCCACCCCAGTCCCATCCCAGTCCCATCCCAGTTCCACCCCAGTCCCCCCAGTTGCCCCCCAGTGCCCCCCAGTCCCCCCCAATCCCAACCCAGTTCCACCCCAGTACCCCCCAGTCCCATCCTGTCCCCCCAGTTCCACCCCAGTCCCATTCCAGTCCCTCCAGTTCCACCCCAGTACCCCCCAGTCCCATCCCAGTCCCCCCAGTTCTACCCCAGTCCCCCCAGTCTCATCCCAATCCCCAGTTCCACCCCAGTTCCATCCCAGTCCTCCAAGTCCCCCAGTTCCATCCCAGTTCCCCCAGTTCCACCCAGTCCCATCCCAGTTCCCAATTTCCCCCCCCAAAACCCCTAATCTCCCCCCAACTCCTCCCCCAACCCCAATCCCCCCTCCAGGGCCCCCCAGCTTGTCCCCTTCCCCCCCCAATTCACCCCCTGACCACAATTTCCCCTCCCCCCCCCCTTATCACCCCCCAACCCCCCCTTCCCCTCCCCCTCACCTGGAGCAGGGGGGCTCGGTGCAGAAGGGGGGCTGTAGAGGAAGGGGGGGCGGGGGGTAGAGCAGCCCCCGGCCCCCCCAGCTTGGCCAGGTCGGGCCCCCCAGGGGTGGGAACTCCAGGAAGGGGCCCTTGAGGGGGAGGGGGGCAGCCCCGCCCCCGCCACGAACAGGGGCCTGGGGGGGGGGAGGGGGGAAAGGGGGGTCAGAGGGGGCTCGGACATCGGGGGGGGGGGGGGATGTGGGGCTGGGGGGTTGTGGGGGCAGGATTGGGGGGCAGGGGGGAGGTTTGGGAGGGGGATGTGGGGGGCAGGGGGGACTTGGGGGGAGGCTTGGGGGGGATGTGGGGCAGGATGGTGGGGACAGGGGGATGGGGGGCAGGATGGGGGGGCAGGGGGATGGGGGGAGGAGGTTGGGGGGATGTGGGGCAGGGGGGAGGTTTTGGGGGGGCTGTGGGGCAGGGGGCCTGTGGGGCTGGATTGAGGGGGCAGGGGGGAGGTTTGGGGGGGGGATGTGGGGCAGGATGTGTGGGGCAGGGGGGATTTTGGGGGGGGGGGGCTTGTGGGGCAGGATTGAGGGGGCAGGGGGGAGGTTTGGGGGGGATGTGGGGCAGGATGGGGGGCAGGGGGATGGGGGGCAGGGCAGATTTTGGGGGGGGGTTGTGGGGCAGGATTGGGGGGGCAGGAGATTGGGGGGGATGTGGGGCAGGGGGGTTGTGGGGCTGGATTGGGGGGGGCAGGGGGAGGTGTGTGTGGGGGGGTGTTGTAGGGCAGGGGGTTTTGGGGTGCAGCCCTCCCCCCCCCCCCCAGGTACCTGTAGGGTGTCAGTGAGGGGGTCCCGGGCCGGAAGCTGCTGCCTGAGGGGTGGGGGGGCTCTGGGGGGCACTGGGCACCTGGGGGGGACCCACAGTGTGACCCACGGCTGCCCCCACCCCCCAGCCCCCCAAAACCCACCCTGTACCTGCCCCACAGCTGCCCCCACCCCCTATCCTCCCCCCAGCCCCCCCACCCCCTAATCCCCCACCCTCAGCCCCCCAAAACCCCACCTGTACCTGTCCCACAGCTGCCCCCACCCCCTACCCCCACCCAGCCCCTATTCCCCCCCCAGCCCCCCAAAACGCCCCCCGTACCTGCCCCACGGCTGCCCCCAACCCCTATTCCCCCCCACCCCCTACCCAACCCCCCAGCCCCCCCCAGCCCCCCAAAACCCCCCCTGTACCTGCCCCACGGCTGCCCCCACCCCCTATTCCCCCCCAGCCCCCTATTTCCCCCCCCAGCCCCCCAAAACCCCCCCCTGTACCTGCCCCACGGCGCCCCCCCCCCATAGAACATCTCCTGGTAGAGCTGCTGCCCGGAGCTGGGGGGGTCCCCAGGTTGGGGGGCTGGGGGGCCCTTGGGGGTCTCGTGGCTATTTTGGGGTAGCACCTCCCAGTCCCGGGGGGCAACATCCAGCTGTGGGGCAGAATTGGGGGGAGGGGTGAACACCAGGACCCCCCCAAACCCCCCTCCCAAACCCCCCCCCCCATCCCTTCACCTACCCCATCCTCGCCGGGGGGTCCCGGCGCCTCCTTCTCCATCCCCCCACGCCCCCCCAGCGCTGCACCCACGGGGGGTCTCTATCCGCCGGGGGGGCACCCAGGTATCACTTGGGGTCCCCCCTTGCCCCACGGGTGGGGGGAGGGGTGGGATTTGGGGGGGGGCTCCAAGCATCCCTCACCCCTCCTCCTCCTCCTCGGTCCTCGGTCGGGGGGGGGCTTTGGCTTTTGGGACCTCTCCGTGCCGATGGGATCCGGGGGGGCCACGGGGGGGGACACCCCTAAAGAAGAGAGGATGAAGGATCAATCCCTGCCCCCCCCATCCCCCTCCACCCCTTTGTTTTTGGGGTGCCCCCCCCCCAAAAAAAAACCACCCCCACCTTCTCCTCATCGTGGGGGCCCAACCGGCGCCTTGGGGGTTCTTTGGGTCCCTCTGGGGGGGTTTTAGGGTTGGGGGGGGTCCTGGTTGAGTAGTCCCGGGATCCTGAGGGGTGTTACCCCCCCCCCGGTGGGATTTTGGGGGGGGTCGTTGTTTTGAGCCCCCCATCTGGGGAGCTGCGCTGGCTGCAGGCGGCTGAGGACGAGCGCGAGTCCCCGCTCAGCTCCACGCCGCTGTCGGGGGGGCTCATCTAAGAAAAGGGGGGAGGGGGGGTTAGAAAGGGTGGGGGCACCCCAAAAAAGGGGTGAGACCCCCTTAGAACCCCCCCAGACCCTTCCCCACTTTGTTGAGGGGGGGGGTGTCTCACCTCAGTGCTGGTTGGATCCTGGAAGGGGGTGAGAGGCTCCAGCCAGGGTTGTCCAGGGGGGAAGGGTTTTGGGGGGGCAGCTGAGGGGGGGATAAAAGGGGGTGATGGGGGGTTAGGTGTGCCCCCCCCACCCCTAAACCCCCTCCCCCTTCCCCCCTTTCCCAGTGCCTTACTGGTTTGTAGGTGGTTCCAGATGTGGGGGGTCAGCCCCTCGGCTGGGCTGGGCCCCCCTGGGGCTCCCCAAAGCCCAGGGGGTCCTGAGGGGGGGTGATGATAAAGGGGGGTGAGTGGGGGTTTAAGGAGCCCCCCCACCCCCCCCCCCAAATTGGAGCCCTCCCCAGCCCCCCCAGCTCACCTCAGCCTTGGGGGGGGTCGCTCCCGGCGCTTGGCCAAGAAGCCGCCGACCACCGGGACCTCACGCAGGGCGGGGGGGGGCGCAGGGGGGGGCAGCGCCTCGGGGGCTGGGGGGGACACAGGAGAGGGGGGTTCAGGGGGGTTTGAGGGGCTGGGGGGGGCCCAGCGCCTCGGGGGCTGGGGGGGACACAGGAGAGGGGGGGTTCAGGGGGGTTTGGGGGGGCTCAGTGCCTTGGGGGCTGGGGGGGACACAGGAGAGGGGGGTTCAGGGGGGTTTGGGGGGGCTCAGTGCCTTGGGGGCTGGGGGGACACAGGAGAGGGGGGTTCAGGGGGTTTGAGGGGCTGGGGGGGGCCCAGCGCCTCGGGGGCTGGGGGGGACACAGGAGAGGGGGGTTGGGGGGGTTTGGGGGGCTGGGGGGGCAGCACTCAGGGGCTGGGGGGACACAGGAGAGGGGGGTTCAGGGGGGTTTGGGGGGCTCAGTGCCTCGGGGGCTGGGGGGGACACAGGAGAGGGGGTAGGGGGTTTGGGGGTTGGGGAGGGTTTGGGGGGCAGCGCCTCGGGGGCTGGGGGGGACACAGGAGAGGGGGGTTCAGGGGGTTTGAGGGGCTGGGGGGGCCCAGCGCCTCGGGGCTGGGGGGGACACAGGAGAGGGGGGTTCAGGGGGGTTTGGGGGGGCTGGGGGGGCAGCACCTCAGGGGCTGGGGGGACACAGGAGAGGGGGGGTTCAGGGGGGTTTGGGGGGCTGGGGGGGCAGCGCCTCGGGGGCTGGGGGGACACAGGAGAGGGGGGTTCAGGGGGTTTGAGGGGCTGGGGGGGCCCAGCGCCTCGGGGGCTGGGGGGGACACAGGAGAGGGGGGTTCAGGGGGGTTTGAGGGGCTGGGGGGGCCCAGCGCCTCGGGGGCTGGGGGGGACACAGGAGAGGGGGGTTGGGGGGGGTTTGGGGGGCTGGGGGGGCAGCACCTCAGGGGCTGGGGGGGACACAGGAGAGGGGGGTTCAGGGGGGTTTGGGGGGGCTGGGGGGGACACAGGAGAGGGGGGTTCAGGGGGGTTTGAGGGGCTGGGGGGGCCCAGCGCCTCGGGGGCTGGGGGGGACACAGGAGAGGGGGGTTCAGGGGGGTTTGGGGGGGCTCAGTGCCTTGGGGGCTGGGGGGGACACAGGAGAGGGGGGTTCAGGGGGGTTTGAGGGGCTGGGGGGGCCCAGCGCCTCGGGGGCTGGGGGGGACACAGGAGAGGGGGGTTCAGGGGGGTTTGGGGGGGCTGGGGGGGGCAGCACCTCAGGGGCTGGGGGGACACAGGAGAGGGGGGTTCAGGGGGGTTTGGGGGGGCTGGGGGGGGCAGCGCCTCGGGGGCTGGGGGGGACACAGGAGAGGGGGGTTCAGGGGGGTTTGAGGGGCTGGGGGGGCCCAGCGCCTCGGGGGCTGGGGGGACACAGGAGAGGGGGGTTCAGGGGGGTTTGGGGGGGCTGGGGGGGCAGCACCTCAGGGGCTGGGGGGACACAGGAGAGGGGGGTTCAGGGGGGTTTGGGGGGGCTCAGTGCCTTGGGGGCTGGGGGGGACACAGGAGAGGGGGGGTTGGGGGGGTTTGGGGGGCTGGGGGGGACACAGGAGAGGGGGGTTCAGGGGGGTTTGGGGGGGCTGGGGGGTCCAGCGCCTCGGGGGGTGTGGGGGACACAGGAGAGGGGGCGTTGGGGGGGTTTGGGGGGGGTTTGGGGGGGGGGGGGGCCCAGCGCCTCGGGGGCTGGGGGGGACACGGGGGGCAGGGATGGGGGGTGCTGGGGGGACACGGCGGGGGGGGGCTGGGGGGCAGGGGGGTTTGGGGGGTTGGGGGGCAGAGGTCAACTGAGGGCAGGGTCACCCAGGGTCAGTGGGGTCACCTGGGGTCACGGTGACCCAGGGCCAGGGGTCATCTGAGGTCACCCAGGGTCAGGGTCACTCAGGGTCAGTGGCACCAGGGTTTGGGGGGGTCAGTGGGGGGTCAGTGGTCAGTGGGGGTCAGGGTTCAGTGGGGGGTCAGGGGTCAGTGGGGGGTCAGGGGTCAGCATGGGGTCAGGGGTCAGTGAGAGGTCAAGGGGTCAGTGGGGGGTCAGGGGTCAGCATGGGGTCAGGGGTCAGTGAGAGGTCAAGGGGTCAGTGGGGGGTCAGGGGTCAGCACGGGGTCAGGGGTCAGTGAGGGGTCAAGGGGTCAGCATGGGGTCAGGGGTCAGTGAGAGGTCAAGGGGTCAGTGGGGGGTCAGGGGTCAGCATGGGGTCAGGGGTCAGTGAGAGGTCAAGGGGTCAGTGGGGGGTCAGGGATCAGCATGGGGTCAAGGGGTCAGTGGGGGTCAGGGGTCAGCATGGGGTCAGGGGTCAGTGAGGGGTCAAGGGGTCAGTGTGGGGTCAGGGGTCAGTGGGGGGTCAGGGGTCAGCATGGGGTCATGGGTCAGTGAGGGGTCAAGGGGTCAGTGTGGGGTCAGGGGTCAGCATGGGGTCAGGGGTCAGTGAGGGGTCAAGGGGTCAGCGTGAGGTCAGGGGTCAGCATGGGGTCAGGGGTTAGTGGGGGGTCAGGGGCCAGCATGGGGTCAGGGGTCAGTGAGGGGTCAAGGGGTCAGTGGGGGGTCAGGGGTCAGCATGGGGTCAGGGGTCAGCATGGGGTCAGGGGTCAGCGTGGGGTCAGGGGTCAGCATGGGGTCAAGGGGTCACCTGGGGGCAGCCCGGGGGTCCCTCGCGGTTCGTAGGGGGGCAGCCCTGGGGCTGGGGGTCCTGGGGGGTCCCGGGGGTCCCTTTGCTTCGGGGGGGAGGGGCCGAGCCCCCAGCGCCGCCAGCGCGCGGCGGATGCCCCCGGGGTCACGTGGTACCACGTGATCCAGGCGGAAGACGGCCGAGGGGGGAGGGGCAGCGCCAGCCCCGGTGTGGGGGAGGGGCCGGGGGCGGCTCCTCCGCGTTACGGCTGGGGGGGGGGGGAGGGGGGTGAGACCCCCCCACACCCCATCCCCACCTCGGGACACCCCCTCCGGCACCCCTAAACCTGCCCCCCCACCCCCACCCCCCCATCCACCCTCTGGGACCCCCCCCCCCAAAATATACCCCCCCCCCCCTCCCCCCCAAACACCCCCTGGGACACACCCCCCCCCCCCAAAATATATCTCCCCCCTACCCCCAAGGACACCCCCCTCCCTCTCCCCCCTGGACCCCCAAAAATCCCACCCCGCCCCCCCGCCCCCCCCCCCCAAATTGACCCCCAGGACCCCCAAACCTGCATCCTCCCCTTGGGACCCCCCCCCCCCATCCCAAATCCCCTCTCCCCCCAATACTCCCCTGGGACCCCCCTAAATTTCCCCCCTCCAGCTGCCCCATTGCCCCCCCTGGACCCCCTAATTCCTCCCCCCTACTGCCCCCCCCCCCTTCAGCCCCCCAATCCCTTCCCAGACCCCAATATCCCCCCCAATCCCCCCCCAGACCCCCAGTTACTCCCCCAAACTCCCTCCCAGGACCCCCTAATCCCCCCCCCCCGACTCCTATAACCCCCCCATTTCCCCCCCAGACTTGTATAACCCCCCCATCCCCCTATATCCCCCCCAATCTCCTCCCAGGACCCCCTAATCCCCCCCCAGACCCCTATAACCCCCTCTAATCCTCCCCCAGACCCCTGTAACCCCCCCCATTTCCCCCCCAGACTCATATAAAGCCCCCCCAATCTCCTCCCAGGACCTCTTAATCCCCCCCAGACCCATATAACCCCCCCCAATCCCCTCCCAGGACCCCCTAATCCCCCCCAGACCCCTATAACCCCCTCTAATCCTCCTCCAGACCCCTGTAACCCCCCCATTTCCCCCCCAGACCCATATAACCCCCCCAATCCCCTCCCAGGACCCCCTAATCCCCCCCCAGACCCCTATAACCCCCTCTAATCCTCCCCCAGACCCCTGTAACCCCCCCATTTCCCCCCCAGACTCATGTAAACCCCCCCAATCTCCTCCCAGGACCTCTTAATCCCCCCCCAGACCCATATAACCCCCCCCAATCCCCCCCGATCTCCTCCCAGGACCCCCTAATCCCCCCCCAGACCCCTATAACCCCCCCAATCTGCTCCCAGGACCCCCTTATCCCCCCTCAGACCCCTATAACCCCCCCAATCTCCTCCCAGGACCCCCTTATCTCCCCCCAGACCCCTATAACCCCTCCCCAATCCCCCCTTTAAACCCTCTCAGGACCCCCCCCCCCACCCCAACCTCACCTTCGATTCCGGGGTGACGCCCACCCCCTCTTCTCTCCTCCTCGGCTCCCCACTCCTCCTCCTCCTCCTCCTCCTCCTCCTCGGCCGCCCCCTCCTCTCCCCCCAGGATGTGGGGGGGGGTCCCGTTGGCGTTGCCCGTAGACCCTCCGGGGTGTTGATTTTGAGGGGCGGGGGGGTGTTGTTGATGATGAGGGTGGGGTGCCCCCCTGCACCCTCCTCCTCCTCCTCCTCCTCCGTTCCTTCCTCCCGGGCGCTGCCCTGAGAAGCTCCTCTTGGCCAGGTCCCTCCTCTGAGCCAGGCTGAGCTCAGGGGGGAGGAGGAGGAGGAGGAGGAGGCCGAAGGATGGGGAGGGGGTATGGGGGTTGGGGGGGGAAAGGATTTAAAGAAGGGGGACCCCCAGGAGCTGGGGGGTCCCTGCGCCCCCCAGATCGCTGCTCTCTGAGGCTGTCTCCCACTCCTCATTGGCTTGGTCGGAGTTGTGGTTGGAGAGATCTGGGGAGCGAGGTGGGGGGGGGGGGGTGGTTGGGGGGCAAGAGGAGGAGGAGGAAGAGGAAGAGGAGGGAGGGAGGGGTGGGGATGGGGAGGGGGGTTGATGTACCCACCCCCCCCCCACCTCGTGCTGCCTGCTCTTGTTTGAGCCGACGGAACCGGGGGGGTTTATCCTGGTGCTGAGCGCGGCCGTGGCGGCGGCGGCGTTGGGGGGGGGGGCCGTTCAGATCCCCCCCCTCCCCCTCCCCTCCCCCTCCACCCCCACCCCCACCACAACCCCCCCCCATTTCTAGGGGGGTCGTTTGGATTTTTCCCTCCCCCCCCCCGCTGGGTAATAAAAGGGGGGGTGTTTTTTACAAGGGGGGGCAAACGGGGTCCCCCTCCCCCCACCACCACCCCCACCCCCCCCCCCCCACCCCCCCCCCGACCCCGGCGGGAGGGGACCCCCGAGGGGTGAAGACTCGGCCGCGGATGGAAGGGGGGTGATGATGAGGATGAGGAGGATGATGATGGGGGGGTTGGTTGTTGGGGTTCCCCTGCCCCCCCCCCAAATTTAAAGGGGTGGTTGGGAAACGGGGGGTAAACCCGGAGCTGGGGGGGTTGGGAAGGGAGGGGGGGTCTCTCTCCCCTTCGGACCCCGCTTCGGACCCGCGCCGGCGACGCCGGTGGGGGGGGGTGGGGGATGGGGGGGGACACGGGGGGGAGCATCTTCCCCATCGGAAGCTTCGCTTTCCCCTCCCCCCCCGGCCCCCCCAGCTTTAGGGATTAATTGTGGGGGAGGGGCAGCACCCCCAGATCCTCCTCCCCCCCCCAGGAGGGATTAACCCCCCCGAATGAATTGGGGGGGGCGGTAACCCCGAAATTCCCGGCTTCGCCCCCCCAGCACGGTGAGAGGAGGAGGAGGAGCTGGCCCCTCCCCCACTCCCTGTAGCCCCCCACCACCCCCCCCCCGCGACCCCTCCCCCCGTAAGCCCCCCGAAATCCACGGCCTCGGGCAAAGTACTCGCCCCTCCCCCTCGGCTCCGCCCACGTGGGGCTGGGACCCCCCCAAATTATTAAGGGGGGGCTGAAGTAACACCCCCCTCCCGGTCATAAGGGGGGGGGTCACGCCGGCGGCGGGGGGGAGGAAGAGGAGGAGGAAGGCAGCGCCCCCCCACCCCTCCCCCTCTTTTGGGGGGGGGGTTTGGATTTGGGGGGTTTGGAAGAAGGGGGGAGGGTCTTTGATTTGGGGGGGGAGGGGTCTGGGGTGGGGGGGGTTTGGAAGAGCGAGGGGGGGTTGTTCGTCGGTTTGGGGGGGAGGGGCTGAGAGTGACCCCCCCACCCCACCCCCACCCATCCCCCCCACCCCAAGAGGTTCCTCTTTTTGGGGGGGGGGCTTCTTGATGGGGCCGGCACGGCGAGGAGGGGGGGGCTTCCTCCTGGCTGGGGGGAGGGGGGCCACGGCGAGGACCCCCCCAGCCCCTCCCCCTCCCCCCCGAAGGACGGGGACCCCAACGTGTTTCGGTGCGGGGGGAGGGGGGACCCCTCCACCCCCCCCCCACCGCTTCCCCTCCCCCTCCCCCCGCGGGGGGGTTTGTGGTGGGGGTGGGGGTCGGGGGAGGGGCGGGGGGGCGGCGTGAGGAGGAGGACGATGACGTCATCACGCTCACCCCCCCCCCCAATTTCTTCTTGCTTGAGGGGGGCCCCCCCAGCCCACCACCACCACCACCCCCTCCCCCCCCATGGGGTCTTCTTTGGGGGGGTCGGCTTTTTTGGGGGGGTCTTTGAAAAGGGGGGGCGTGACGAGGAAGAGGAGGAAGAGGAGGGGGAGGAAGGGGGGCAGGATTTGGGGGGGCCCCAACTTCCCCCTGCTTGGGAGTCGGGGGGCCGGTGAGGTTTGAGGGGGGGTCCTGAAGCCCACCCAGGTCGAGGGGGGAGGGGTTCCTCCTTGGTGGGGGTGGGGGGGAAACCGATGTAAAGGGGGGTGGGGGGCAGCCCCCCCCCACCCCGTTTTCAGCGAAGGCCGGGTAGGCGTAAGGAGGAGGAGGAGGAGGGGGGCCGGGGGGGGCCCCCCAGAATCCCTCAGGCGCATGGGGGGGGTCTCACTCCTGTTGGGGGGGGGGGGGCAAAGGGTCAGTGGGGGAGGGGTCTAGAAAGGGGGTTTCAAGGGGTTTAAAAAGGGGGGGGGGGGGGGGTCACTCACCTCAACCCCTTGTCATCCTCATCGGGGGGGCGCCTGTCGTTTGGGGGGGGGGTCCCCGAGAATGACTCTGGGGTGCCCCCCCCGGCCAAGTTGTTTTGAAAGAGGAATTTGGGGGGTGGGGGGGGGTGGGGGGAAGAACATCTCCTCCTCCTCCTCCTCCTCCTCCTCCTCCTGGGGGGTGTTTCCATCCCCAATAATTTGGGGGGGAGGAGGGGGGGACGACACCCCCACATCCTCCTCCTCCCCCCCTTTCGAATGGTTCCGAATTGGCCCCCCCGCTATCCGAGCGCAGCCCTGGGGGGGGGAGGAAAAAAGGGGGGGTTAAAAGAGGGGGGCTTCAAATATTAAGGGACCCCCCCCCCCCAAAAGGAGGTGCCCCCCCCTTTGCTCTTACCTGTAGGGTGGTAGAAATCCACGGGGGGGGGTCTCCCCGGGAGAATTCGGGGGTCCATGTAAGGGGGGGGGGCAGCATCATCCACCGGGGGTCGAAGTTCATTTGGGGGGGGGAGGAGGGGGGAGAGGTGGGGGGGGGCGCCCCAAAGAACCGGCGAAAAGAGCTTTGGGGGGGGGCCAGGGGGGGTTTTGAGAAGGGGGGTGGGGGAGGAGGAGGAGGAGGAGGAGGGGGAGGGGGGAGGAGGAGGAGGGGGTGGCGGTGGGGGGGTTGTTTTGGGGAGGGGGGGCCCGTGGTGCTGCTGCCACTGTTGCTGCTTCAGCAGCTGCTCCTGTTTTGGGGGGGGGGGAAAGAAATTAGGGGGGCCCCCTAAAATCATTGAGGGGGGGCCAGAAAGGGGTCAGGGTGCCCCTCACCCCCCCCCAAATTACACCCCCCCCCCCCAGGTACCTGCTGCTGGCGCTGGAATCGGGGGGGCAGCGACTTCTGGTACTTGGGGTAAGAGAGGGGCTGGGGGGGGGGGGCTGGCGGGGGGGGGCAAAGGGGTGACCCCCCCCTTCGGCTTTGGGGTCTGCACCCCCTTTTTGGGGGGCGGGGGGGCGGATGGGGGGGAAGGGGAGAGGGAGGCGGCAGCAGCGGAGGCTCCTCGGAGTTGGGGGGGGGGGGGGGGGGGGGGGGGAGGAGGAGGCGGCTCTGTGGGGGGAGAGGGGGGAAAAGGGGGGTTGGGGGGTGGAATAGGGGGGCACCCCTCTAAATTCCACCCCCCCCCCCCTCCTCCTCCATGGGTACGCCCCCTTTGGTCTATGGGGGTGACCCCCAAATACCCCCCCCCCCTCTAAACACTCCCTGGGGTCTCCCTTCCCTCCCTCCCCACCCCCCCCCAATTTATGGGACCCCCCGGTGTCCCCCCATTACCCCCCCAATGGGGTCCGTCCCCCCCAAACCTCTCCCCTTTCTCCCCCCAAAATCTGCACACACCCCCCCCCCCTATGGGCATCACCCTCCCCCCACCCCCAATCTGGGCATCAGCCCCCCCAGACCCTTCTTCCCCCCCCCCAAATCCTTCCCCACCCCCAATCCCCCCCCAACGGTCTTTCACCCCCAATACCCCCCCCAAATTCCCTCCCATCCCCCCCACCCCCAAATCCCCCCCCAAAACCCTTCCCCACCCCCAACCCCCCCCCAAATTCCCTTCCATCCCCCCCCACCCCCAAATCCCCCCCTCCCCCTTCCCCACCCACAATCCCCCCCTCCAAGGGTCTTTCACCCCCAAATCCCCCCCACCCCCACCCCCAATCCCCCCAAATCCCCTCCCATCCCTCCCCAATCCCCCCAATCCCCCCAAACTCCTTCCCCACCCCCAATCCCCCCCCACAAAGGGTCTTTCCCCCCAAATCCTCCCCCCAACCCCCTTTCCTCCCTCCCTCCCCCTTCCCCACCCCCAATCCCCCCCTCCAAGGGTCTTTCCCCCCCAAATCCTCCCCCCCAACCCCCCTTTCCTCCCTCCCTCCCCCTTCCCCACCCCCAATCCCCCCCTCCAAGGGTCTTTCCCCCCAAATCCTCCCCCCAACCCCCCTTTCCTCCTTCCCTCCCCCCTCCCCCTTCCCCACCCCCGATCCCCCCTAACCCCCCCAAGTGTCTTTCCCCCCAAACTCCTTCCCCACCCCCAATCCCCCCCAAGGGTCTTTCCCCCCAAATCCGCCCCCCAACCCCCCTCTTTCCCCCCCAAATCTCCCCCCCAACCCCCCTCTTTCCTCCCCCCCTTTTACCGCTCCGCTCCCCCCGTCCTCTCTCTTCCTCCTCCTCTTCCTCCTCTTCCTCCTTCTCCTCCTCCATCCCCCTGGGGTGCAGCCCGGGCTGGGGGTGCCGGGGGGTTGAGGTGGCGGGTGGGGGTGTCCCCGGGGGGCCCCGTCTTTCTGGGGGGGCCCCGAATCGCTCGTCCAGGCGCTTGAGCTTCTCGGCGCAGGCGGCTCGGCGCTGCTCCTGCAGCCGCCGCTCCTCGGCCTCGCGCCGGCGCCGCGCACGCGCCACCGCGGCCGAGAGCGCCGAGCAGGAGCGGCGGCGGCGGGCACGCCACGCCTCGTCCTCATCCTGGGGGGACGGGGGGGTTACTGACCCGTGGGGAGACACACAGACCCCATGGAGAGACCCACAGACCCCATAGAGGGACCTATAGAGCCCATAGACCCACAGGCACCACGCCTCGTCGTCATCCTGGGAGGGCAGGGGGGTTACTGACCCATGGGGAGACCCAGGGACCTTATAGAGTGACCTATAGAGCCCATAGAGGGACCTATAGAGCCCACAGACCCCATAGAGGGACCTATAGAGCCCATAGAGGGACCTATAGAGCCCACAGACCCCATAGAGGGACCTATAGAGCCCATAGAGGGACCTATAGAGCCCATAGAGGGACCTATAGAGCCCACAGACCCCATAGAGGGACCTATAGAGCCCATAGACCCACAGGCACCACGCCTCGTCCTCATCCTGGGGGGGCAGGGGGGTTACTGACCCGTGGGGAGACACACAGACCCCATGGAGAGACCCACAGACCCCATAGAGGGACCTATAGAGCCCATAGAGGGACCTATAGAGCCCACAGACCCCATAGAGGGACCTATAGAGCCCATAGAGGGACCTATAGAGCCCACAGACCCATAGACGCCACGCCTCGTCCTCATCCTGGGGGGGCAGGGGGGTTACTGACCCGTGGGGAGACCCACAGACCCCATGGAGAGACCCACAGACCCCATAGAGGGACCTATAGAGCCCATAGACCCACAGGCACCACGCCTCGTCGTCATCCTGGGAGGGCAGGGGGGTTACTGACCCATGGGGAGACCCAGGGACCTTATAGAGTGACCTATAGAGCCCATAGAGGGACCTATAGAGCCCATAGAGGGACCTATAGAGCCCACAGACCCCATAGAGGGACCTATAGAGCCCATAGAGGGACCTATAGAGCCCATAGAGGGACCTATAGAGCCCACAGACCCCATAGAGGGACCTATAGAGCCCATAGAGGGACCTATAGAGCCCACAGACCCCATAGAGGGACCTATAGAGCCCATAGAGGGACCTATAGAGCCCATAGAGGGACCTATAGAGCCCATAGACCCACAGGCACCACGCCTCGTCGTCATCCTGGGAGGGCAGGGGGGTTACTGACCCATGGGGAGACCCAGGGACCTTATAGAGTGACCTATAGAGCCCATAGAGGGACCTATAGAGCCCACAGACCCCATAGAGGGACCTATAGAGCCCATAGACCCACAGGCACCACGCCTCGTCCTCATCCTGGGGGGGCAGGGGGGTTACTGACCCATGGGGAGACCCAGGGACCTTATAGAGTGACCTATAGAGCCCATAGAGGGACCTATAGAGCCCACAGACCCCATAGAGGGACCTATAGAGCCCATAGAGGGACCTATAGAGCCCATAGACCCACAGGCACCACGCCTCGTCCTCATCCTGGGGGGGCAGGGGGGTTACTGACCCGTGGGGAGACACACAGACCCCATGGAGAGACCCACAGACCCCATAGAGGGACCTATAGAGCCCATAGAGGGACCTATAGAGCCCACAGACCCATAGACGCCACGCCTCGTCCTCATCCTGGGGGGGCAGGGGGGTTACTGACCCGTGGGGAGACCCACAGACCCCATGGAGAGACCCACAGACCCCATAGAGGGACCTATAGAGCCCATAGACCCACAGGCACCACGCCTCGTCGTCATCCTGGGAGGGCAGGGGGGTTACTGACCCATGGGGAGACCCAGGGACCTTATAGAGTGACCTATAGAGCCCATAGAGGGACCTATAGAGCCCATAGAGGGACCTATAGAGCCCACAGACCCCATAGAGGGACCTATAGAGCCCATAGAGGGACCTATAGAGCCCACAGACCCCATAGAGGGACCTATAGAGCCCATAGAGGGACCTATAGAGCCCATAGAGGGACCTATAGAGCCCATAGACCCACAGGCACCACGCCTCGTCGTCATCCTGGGAGGGCAGGGGGGTTACTGACCCATGGGGAGACCCAGGGACCTTATAGAGTGACCTATAGAGCCCATAGAGGGACCTATAGAGCCCACAGACCCCATAGAGGGACCTATAGAGCCCATAGACCCACAGGCACCACGCCTCGTCCTCATCCTGGGGGGGCAGGGGGGTTACTGACCCATGGGGAGACCCAGGGACCTTATAGAGTGACCTATAGAGCCCATAGAGGGACCTATAGAGCCCACAGACCCCATAGAGGGACCTATAGAGCCCATAGAGGGACCTATAGAGCCCATAGACCCACAGGCACCACGCCTCGTCCTCATCCTGGGGGGGCAGGGGGGTTACTGACCCGTGGGGAGACACACAGACCCCATGGAGAGACCTATAGAGCCCACAGATCCCATAGAGTGACCCATAGATCACATAGAGTGACCTATAGAGCCCATAGACCCCACGTCTCGTCGTCATCCTGGGGGAACAGGGGGGTTACTGACCCGTGGGGAGACACACAGACCCCATAGAGTGACCTATAGAGCCCACAGACCCCATAGAATGACCTATAGAGACCATAGAGAGACCTATAGGCACCACAGACCCCACGCCTCGTCGTCATCCTGGGGTGGCAGGGGGGTTATTGACCCATGGGGAGACCCAGGGACCCCATAGAGTGACCCACAGACCCCATGGAGAGACCCACAGACCCCATAGAGTGACCTATAGAGCCCATAGAGGGACCTATAGAGCCCATAGACCCATAGACGCCACGCCTCATCCTCATCCTGGGGGTGGGGGGGACAGGGGGGTTACTGACCCATGGGGAGACCCACAGACCCCATAGAGTGACCTATAGAGCCCATAGAGGGACCTATAGAGCCCACAGAGTGACCTATAGACCCCATAGAGGGACCTATAGAGCCCATAGACCCACAGGCACCACGCCTCGTCCTCATCCTGGGGGGGCAGGGGGGTTACTGACCCGTGGGGAGACACACAGACCCCATGGTTAGAGTGACCCATAGATCCCATAGAGTGGCCTATAGACCCCATAGAGTGACCTATAGAGCCCATAGAGGGACCTATAGAGCCCACAGACCCCATAGAGAGACCTATAGACCCCATAGAGTGACCTATAGAGCCCATAGAGGGACCTATAGAGCCCACAGAGTGACCTATAGACCCCATACAGGGACCTATAGACCCCATAGAGGGACCTATAGAGCCCATAGACCCACAGGCACCACGCCTCGTCCTCATCCTGGGGGGGCAGGGGGGTTACTGACCCGTGGGGAGACACACAGACCCCATGGTTAGAGTGACCCATAGATCCCATAGAGTGGCCTATAGACCCCATAGAGTGACCTATAGAGCCCACAGACCCCATAGAGAGACCTATAGACCCCATAGAGTGACCTATAGAGCCCATAGAGGGACCTATAGAGCCCATAGAGGGACCTATAGACACCACAGACACCACGCCTCGTTGTCATCCTGGGGGGCAGGGGGGTTGCTGACCCATGGGGAGACCCAGGGACCTTATAGAGTGACCTATAGAGCCCACAGACCCCATAGAGAGACCTATAGACCCCATAGAGTGACCCATAGATCACATAGAGTGACCTATAGAGCCCACAGGCACCACGCCTCGTCGTCATCCTGGGGAGACAGGGGGGTTACTGACCCGTGGGGAGACACACAGACCCCATGGAGAGACCCACAGACCCCATAGAGGGACCTATAGAGCCCACAGAGGGACCTATAGAGCCCATAGAGGGACCTATAGAGCCCACAGACCCCATAGAGGGACCTATAGAGCCCATAGGGTGATCTATAGACACCACAGGCACCACGCCTCGTCCTCATCCTGGGGGGGCAGGGGGGTTACTGACCCGTGGGGAGACCCAGGGACCCCATAGAGAGACCTACAGACCCCATAGAGTGACCTATAGAGCCCATAGAGGGACCTATAGAGCCCACAGAGTGACCTATAGAGCCCACAGACCCCATAGAGAGACCTACAGACCCCACAGAGAGACCTATAGACCCCGCAGACGCCACTGTAACCCCCCTGACCCCCAGAATGACCCATGGAGTGACCCCCTGACCCCCAGGGTGACCCATGGGGTGACCCCCTGACCCCCAGGGTGACCCCCTGACCCATAGGGTGACCCACGGGGTGACCCCCTGACCCATAGAGTGACCCCCGACCGCCAGGGTGACCCCCTGACCCCCAGGATGACCCATGGGGTGACCCCGACCCACAGGGTGACCCCCTGACCCATAGGATGACCCATAGGGTGACCCCCTGACCCCCAGAATGACCCATGGGGTGACCCCCTGACCCATAGAGTGACCCCCTGACCCCCAGGGTGACCCCCTGACCCATAGGGTGACGCACAGGGTGACCCCCTGGCCCCCAGAATGACCCATAGGGTGACCCCCTGATCCCCAGGGTGACCCCCTGACCCCCAGAATGACCCATGGGGTGACCCCGTGACCCCCAGGGTGACCCCCTGACCCATAGGGTGACGCACAGGGTGACTCCCCAGCCCCCCTAGCCCCCCCTCACCGGGAGGTCGTTGGGCTGGGCCCAGCTGCCGCGGTTGGGGGGCGGGGGGGGGGCGGCCGTGGGGCCGGGGGGCCGGCGGCTCTTTGGCTCCGTCCTGGGGGGCGGCTCGGGGGGCGGCGCCTCCTCCTTGGGGGGTCTCTGGGCTTCGGGGGGGCGGCGCTTGGTTCTCCTTCCTTTGGGGGGGGCACAACACGGCTTAGGGGGCACCCCATGGGGGCTGGGGGGTGTGGGGTGCCCCATGGGGCTGGGGGGAGGTTTTGGGGGGGGCTGTGGGGCACCCCATGGGGCTGGGGGAGTGTGGGGCACCCCATGGGGCTGGGGGGAAGGTTTTGGGGGGCTGTGGGGCACCCCATGGGGCTGGGGGAAGGTTTTGGGGGGGCTGTGGGGCACCCCATGGGGCTGGGGGGGTGGGGTGCCCCATGGGGCGGGGGGCTGTGTGGGGCACCCCATGGGGCTGGGGGAAGGTTTTGGGGGGGCTGTGGGGCACCCCATGGGGCTGGGGGAAGGTTTTGGGGGGCTGTGGGGCACCCCATGGGGCTGGGGGGGGTGTGGGGTGCCCCAGGGTGCAGGAAGAAGGTTTTGGGGGGGCTGTGGGGGTGTGGGGCACCCTATGGGGCTGGGGGAAGGTTTGGGGGGGGGCTGTGGGGCACCCCATAGGGCTGGGCGTGGTGAGGGGTGCCCCAGGGTGCTGGGGGGTGTGTGTGTGGGGCACCCCATGGGGCTGGGGGGCACCCCATGGAATTGGGGGGGCTATGGGGTGCCCCACAGTGCTGGGGGGAGGGGGGTGGGGCACCCCGTGGGGCTGGGGGTAGGTTTTGGGGGGGCTGTGGGGCACCCCATGGGGGTGGGGGATTCGGGGAGGGGAGGGGGGTGTCAGGGAGTGGGGAAGGGATTTTGGGGGGGGGTTGGGGGGGGGTAGATTTGGGGGGGGGTGAGGGTGGAGAAGGGATTTGGGGGGGGGGTTTGGGGGCACCCCACAGCGCTGGGGGGGGGTTATGGGGGGGTATGAAGGGCTATGAGGGGTATGAAGGGTTCTGGGGGGGGTCTGGGGGTTTTGGGGGGGTTTGAGGGGGTTTTGGGGGGGTTTGGGGGGGTTTTGGGGGGGTTCTGGGGGGTTTTGGGGTGCCCCCCCCAGCCTCACCCCTCCTCCTCCTCCTCGGGCTCCGAGTCTCTCCCGTCTTCCTCGTCGCTGAACTTGAGCTTCTCCGTGTAATCCACCTCCTCATGAGCCCCTGGGGGGCAAAGGGGGTGTTGGGGACCCCCCCAAAACTCCCCTGGGACCCCCCAAACCCCGCTGGAACCCCCAAACCCCTTGGGACCCCCAAGGACCCCCCCAAACTCCCTGGGACCCCCCCGAGTCTTCCTCATTCTCCTGGTCCAGCTCATCCTGCTTCAACCGGGGGGTGGCAGGAGTTGGGGACCCCCCAAAACCCCCTTGGGACCCCCCAAACCTCCCCCCAATCCCCTTGGGACCCTCTAAACCCCCTTGGGACCCCCCAAAACCCTACTGAGACCCCCAAGGACCCCCCAAACTCCCTGGGACCCCCCTGTGCTCATCATTCTGCTGGTCCTTAAGCTCATCCTGCTTCAGCCATGGGGGGGGGGCAGGTGTTGGGGACCCCCCCAAACCCCCTTGGGACCCCCCCAAACCCCCTTGGGACCCCCCAAACCTCCCCCAAATCCCCTTGGGAACCCCCAAAACCCCCCTTGACCCCCCCATACCAGCCCAGCCCTCATCATTCTCCTGGTCCAGCTCATCCTGCTTCAACCAAGGGGGTGGCAGGAGTTGGGGACCCCCCAAAACCCCCTTGGGACCCCCCAAACCTCCCCCCAAATCCCCTTGGGATGCCCTAAACCCCCTTGGGACCCCCCAAAACCCTACTGAGACCCCCAAGGACCCCCCCAAACTCCCTGGGACCCCCCCTGTGCTCATCATTCTGCTGGTCCTTAAGCTCATCCTGCTTCAGCCATGGGGGGGGGGGCAGGTGTTGGGGACACCCCCAAACCCCTTTGGGACCCCCCAAACCTCCCCCAAACCCCCTTGGGACCCCCCAAAACCTCCCCCAAATCCCCTTGGGACCCTCTAAACCCCCTGGGATCCCCCCAAAACCCCCTTGGGTCCCCCCAAACCTCCCCCCAATCCCCTTGGGAACCCCCAAAACCCCCTTGGGACCCCCCCAAACCCCATTGGGACCCCCCAAAACCCCCTTGGGACCCCCCAAACCTCCCCCCAATCCCCTTGGGAACCCCCAAAACTCTCTTGGGACCCCCCAAAACCCCCCTTGACCCCCCCATACCAGCCCAGCCCTCATCATTCTCCTGGTCCAGCTCATCCTGCTTCAACCAGGGGGGTGGCAGGAGTTGGGGACCCCCCAAAACCCCCTTGGGACACCCCAAACCTCCCCCCAAACCCCTTGGGACCCCCAAACCTCCCCCAAATCCCCTTGGGACCCCCTAAACCCCCTGGGAACCTCCCAAAACCCTCTTGGGACCCCCCAAACCTCCCCCCAATCCCCTTGGGACCCTCTAAACCCCCTTGGGACCCCCCAAAACCCCCTTGGGACCCCCCAAACCTCCCCCCAATCCCCTTGGGAACCCCCAAAACCCCCTTGGGACCCCCCAAACCTCCCCCAAACCCCCTTGGGACCCCCCAAAACCCCCTTGGGACCCCCCAAACCTCCCCCAATCCCCTTGGGAACCCCCAAAACCCTCTTGGGACCCCCCAAAACCCCCTTGACCCCCCCATACCAGCCCAGCCCTCATCATTCTCCTGGTCCAGCTCATCCTGCTTCAACCAAGGGGGTGGCAGGTGTTGGGGACCCCCAAAACCCCCTTGGGACCCCCCAAACCTCCCCCCAAATCCCCTTGGGACGCCCTAAACCCCCTTGGGACCCCCCAAAACCCCCTGGGATCCCCCCAAACCTCCCCCAAATCCCCTTGGGATCCCCTAAACCCCCTGGGAACCCCCCAAACCCCCTTGGGACCCCCCAAAACCTCCCCCAAATTCCCTTGTTACCCCCCAAAACCCCCTTGGGACCCCCCAACCCCCCCCCCGACCCCCCCATACCTGCCCAGCCCTCATCATTCTCCTGGTCCAGCTCATCGAACTCCTTGAGCTCATCCTGCTTCAGGACGGGGGGCGGGCGGGGGGGGCTCAGCCCCACGGGGGGGGGCTGGGGGCCACGGGGACCCCCCAGCCGTGGGAACCTGGGGGGAAGGGGGGAAAAGAAGGGGGGGAAGGTCAGACACCCCCAAACCCCTCCCCAAAACCCATTCAGTCCCCCCAAACCCCTTCTAGCCCCCCCAAACCCCTTCTAGCCCCCCCAAACCTCCCCCAAATCCCCTTGGGACCCTCTAAACCCTCTGGGACCCCCTAAACCCCCTTGGGACCCCCCAAATCTCCCCCAAATCCCCTTGGGACCCCCTAAACCCCCTGGGATCCCCCTAAACCCCCTTGGGACCCCCCAAATCTCCCCCAAATCCCCTTGGGACCCTCTAAACCCACTGGGATACCCCCAAACCTCCCCCAAATCCCCTTGGGACCCCCCAAAACCCCCTGGGATCTCCCCCAAACCCCCTTGGGACCCCCCAAACCTCCCCCAAATCCCCTTGGGACCCTCTAAACCCCCTTGGGACCCCCCAAACGTCCCCCAAATCCCCTTGGGACCCCCCTAAACCCCCTGTGAACTCCCCAAAACTCCCCCAAATCCCCTTGGGACCCCCAAAACCCCCTTGGGACCCCCCAAACCTCCCCCAAATCCCCTTGGGACCCCCCAAACCTCCCCCAAATCCCCTTGGGACCCCCCAAAAACCCCCTTGGGACCCCCCAAAACCCCCTTGGGACCCCCCAAACCTCCCCCCAATCCCCTTGGGACCCCCCAAAAACCCCCTTGGGACCCCCCAAAACGTCCCCCAAATCCCCTTGGGACCCCCCTAAACCCCCTGTGAACCCCCCAAACCTCCCCCAAATCCCCTTGGGACCCCCAAAATCCCCTTGGGACCCCCCAAACCTCCCCCAAATCCCCTTGGGACCCTCTAAACCCCCTGGGATCCCCCCAAACCTCCCCCCAATCCCCTTGGGACCCCCAAAAACCCCCTTGGGACCCCCCAAAACCCCCTTGGGATCCCCCAAACCTCCCCCCAATCCCCTTGGGACCCCCCAAAACCCCCTTGGGACCCCCCAAACCCCCCTTGGGACCCCCCAAACCTCCCCCAAATCCTATTGGGACCCCCCAAAATCCCCTTGGGACCCCCCCCAAAACTCACCTCTGGCTGTCGGGGTAGCGGCACGGCCCCTGCGGCGCGTAGGGGGGAAGGGCAGGTAGGGGGGTACATCTGGGGGGGTGGGGGGAGGGTTATTTTGGGGGGGGGAGACCCCCTGGGAGCATGGAGAAGCCCCCCCCCAAGAGCAGAGAGACACCCCCCCCCCAAATCTTCACCCTCCTGTCTCAGGGAGACAAGACCCCCGCCTCAAGTCCATTGAGAACCCCCCAAATCTATACAGCCCCCCCCCAATTCACAGAGACCCCCCCCAATTCACAGAGACCCCCCTAATTTATGGGGACTCCCCTCAAGTTTATAAATCTATTGGCCCCCCCCCCAGTCCATAGAGACACCCACCCCCCCAATATCCAGAGCCCCCCCCCCCAATCCATAGGGCACCCCCAATTCCCCCCAGCCCCAAAACCACCCTGGGGGGGCCCAAAAGCTCTTGGGAGCCCCCCAAAACCCCTGGAGACCCCCAAAACTCATTTAAGCCCCCCCAAACCCCTTGAAGACCCCCAACCCCCTCCCCAAAACCCATTCACTCTCCCCCCAAACCCCTTCTAGCCCCCCCAAACCCCTTGAAGACCCCCAAAACCCTCCCCAAAACCCATTCAGTCCCCCCTCAAACCCCTTCTAGCCCCCCAAACCTCTTGAAGAGCCCCAAAACCCTCCCCAAAACCCATTCAGTCCCCCCTCAAACCCCTTCTAGCCCCCCCAAACCCCTTGAAGACCCCCAACCCCCTCCCCAAAACCCATTCAGTCCCCCCAAAACCCCTTCTATCCCTCCCAAACCCCTTCTAGCCCCCCCAAAACCCCCTTCTAGCCCCCCCAAACCCCTTGAAGACCCCCAAACCCCTCCCCAAAACCCATTCAGTCCCCCCTCAAACCCCTTCTAGCCCCCCCAAACCCCTTGAAGACCCCCAACCCCCTCCCCAAAACCCATTCAGTCCCCCCAAAACCCCTTCTATCCCTCCCAAACCCCTTCTAGCCCCCCAAAACCCCCTTCTAGCCCCCCCAAACCCCTTGAAGACCCCCAAACCCCTCCCCAAAACCCATTCAGTCCCCCCTCAAACCCCTTCTAGGCCCCCCAAACCCCTTCTAGCCCCCCCAAACCCCTTGAAGACCCCCCAACCCCCCCCCCCCATAACTCACGAAGGGCGGTATCACCCCCCTGTACGGGGGGAAATGGGGGGGGGCCCCGGCGGGCTGCAGCCCCCCCCTTCCTGCGGCGGCTCCTCAGCCCCTCGCCCGCCGTCCCGCCAGCTCCCGCCTGGGGGGGGGGGGGGGGGGGGGAATAATTAGCCCCCAGATATTAATTGGGGGGGGGCATTTAATGCCTGGAAAGGGGGGTTAGGGGATAAGGGGGGGTCTGGGGGGGCTCACCGGGGGGCGGGGGCTCGGTGCGGGCCCAGACGACCCGTCGGCAGCGTCCCGGTCGCGGCCGCCCTTCTCCTGGTCTGCGGCCGCCCCCAGGCTGGGAAACTCCTCCCGGGAGAACCGGGCTGGCAGGATCGGGCCCCTCCCGCCTAGGGGGGTCATTAGCAAGGGGTTAATTAGCAGGGGGAGTTAATTAACCCGGGGGGGAAGGGTAATACTGATTTTGGGGGGGGATGGATTGATGGGGGGTATTTGGAAGGTCTTCTCTGGGGAATCAAGCAGGCAGGATCGGGCCCCTCCTGCCTGGGGGGTCATTAACAGGAGGTTAATTAGCCCAGGAGGTTAATTAGCCCGGAGGGGGATCGATTTGGGGTGGGGGGATCGATTGGGGGTCGGGGGGATAGGGGGGATTCAGCAGCTCTTCCTGGGAGAACCAGGCAGGCAGGATCGGGCCCCTCCTGCCTTAGGGGGTGGTAATTAGCAAGGGGTTAATTAGCCCAAGAGGTTAATTAGCCCGGGGGGGAATCGATTTGGGGTGGGGGGATCGAGTGGGGAAATATGGGGGGATTCAGAAGATCTTCCTGGGAGAACTGGGCTGGCAGGATCGGGCCCCTCCCGCCTAGGGGGGTCATTAGCAAGGGGTTAATTAGCCCAGGAGGTTAATTAGCCTGGGGGGGATCGATTTGGGGTGGGGGATCGATTGGGGGTTGGGAGGGGGGGGGATAGGGGGGATTCAGAAGCTCTTCCTGGGAGAACCAGGCAGGCAGGATCGGGCCCCTCCTGCCTTAGGGGGGTAATTAGCAAGGGGTTAATTAGCCCAAGAGGTTAATTAGCCCGGGGGGGATCGATTTGGGGTGGGGGGTCGGGGAGGGGGGATAGGGGGGATTCAGAAGCTCTTCCTGGGAGAACCAGGCAGGCAGGATCGGGCCCCTCCCGCCTAGGGGGGTCATTAGCAAGGGGTTAATTAGCCCAAGAGGTTAATTAGCCCAAGAGGTTAATTAGCCCGGGGGGGATCGATTTGGGGTGGGGGGATCGATTGGGGAAATATGGGGGGGATTCAGAAGCTCTTCCTGGGAGAACTGGGCTGGCAGGATCGGGCCCCTCCCGCCTAGGGGGTCATTAGCAAGGGGTTAATTAGCCCAGGAGGTTAATTAGCCCAGGGGGATCAATTTGGGGTGGGGGATCGATTGAGGGTTGGGGGGGGGGGGGATTCAGAAGCTCTTCCTGGGAGAACTGGGCAGGCAGGATCGGGCCCCTCCCACCTTGGGGGGGGGGGAGTAATTAGCAGGGGGGTTAATTAGCACAAGGGGTTAATTAGCCCTGGGGGGGTTGATTGATTTGGGGGGGGGGTCTCACCATCTCCGGGGGAACCGCTGGCCTGCGCCCAGGATTTTGCCCCGCCGACCGGGGCTGGGGGGGCTGGAATGGAAAGGGGACTGGTTAGACTGGGAGGGACTGGGAAGGTGTTTGGGTGGCAACTGGGAGGGACTGGGAGGGACTGGGAAGGACTGGGAGGGGTTTGGGGGGGGACTGGGAGGGACTGGGAGGGACTGGGAGGGGATTGGGGGGGACTGGGAGGGACTGGGAGGGACTGGGAGGGGATTGGGGGGCAAATGGGGGGACTGGGAGGTGTTTGGGGGTTGGAAGCAGCACGGGGGGGGGCACCGGGAAGGGACTGGGGGACACTGGAGGGGACTGGGAGACAACTGGGGAGACTGGGAGGGGTTTGGGGGTTGGAAGCAGCACTGGGCGGGGCACTGGGAAGGGACTGGGAGGCACTGGGAGGAACTGGGGGGAGTGGGAAGTGCTTTGGGGTTGGAAGCAGCACTGGGGGGGGCACTGGGAAGGGACTGAGGGGGACTGGGAGGCAACTGGGAGGAACTGGGGGGACTGGGAGGTGTTTTGGGGCTGGAAGCAGCACTGGGGGGCACTGGGAAGGGACTGGGAGGCACTGGGAGGAACTGGGAGGGGACTGGGAGGTGTTTGGGGGTTGGAAGCAGCACTGTGGGGGGCACTGGGAAGGGACTGGGGGGCACTGGGAAGGGACTGGGAGGCACTGGGAGGAATTGGGGGGACTGGGAGGTGTTTGGGGGTTGGAAGCAGCACTGTGGGGGGCACTGGGAAGGGACTGGGGGGCAACTGGAGGGGACTGGGAGGCACTGGGATGGGACTGGAGGGAAACTGGGAGGAGTGTGATGGGCACTGGGCGGGACACTGGGGGTACTGGACGGAACTGGGGGGTGCTGGGAGCGAGTGCTTGGGATACTGGGAGCAGTGGGTGGGATACTGGGAGCAGTGGGAAGGCCGTTTGGGGGAGCACTGGGAACACTGGGAGCACACGGAGGGGTCATTCAGGGTCACTGGGAGCACTGGGGGGAGCACTGGGGGGGTCACTGGGTACACTGGGCATACATGGGGGGTCACTGGGAGCAAACTGGGGAGTCACTGGGAGCACACACTGGATGTCACTGGGGGTGACTGGGAGCACTGGGAGCACTGGGGGGGGGGGGTGTCACTAGGGGAGCACTGGAAGTGGGTCACTGGGGGGGGGTCCTTGGGCGTTACTGGTGGCACTGGGGGGGTTACTGGTGGCACTGGGGGGGTTACTGGTGTTACTAGGGGGTCACTGGTGGGATCACTGGTGGCACTGGGGGGTCCCTGGTGGCACTGGGGGGTTACTGGGGGGTCACTGGTGTTACTGGTGTCCCTGGGGGGTTACTGGGGGGATCCCTGGTGGCACTGGGGGGGTCACTGGTGTTACTGGGGGGTCCCTGGGGGTCCCTGAGGTGTTACTGGTGTCCCTGGGGGGTCCCTGAGGGGGTTACTGGTGTTACTGGGGGGTTACTGGTGTTACTGGGGGGGTCCCTGGGGGGGTCCCTGGTGTTACTGGGGGGTCCCTGGGGTGTTACTGGTGTCCCTGGGGGGTCCCTGGGGGGGTTACTGGTGTTACTGGGGGGTTACTGGTGTTACTGGGGGGGTCACTGGGGGGGTCCCTGGTGTCCCTGGGGGGTTACTGGTGTTACTGGGGGGTCCCTGGTGTTACTGGGGGTCCTGGGGGGGGGTCCCTGGGGGGTTACTGGTGTTACTGGGGGTTACTGGTGTTACTGGGGGGTCCCTGGTGTTCCTAGGGGTCCCTTGGGGGGTGACTGGTGTTACTGGGGGGTCCCTGGGGGGTCCTGGGGGTGACTGGTGTTACTGGGGGTCCTGGGGGTCCTGGTGTTACTGGGGGGTCCCTGGGGGGGGTCCCTGGGGGGTCCGTGGTGTCCCTGGGGGGTTACTGGGGGGGGTCCCTGGGGGGGTCCCTGGTGTTACTGGGGGGGTCCCTGGTGTTACTGGGGGGTTACTGGTGTTACTGGGGGGGTCCCTGGGGGGGGGTCCCTGGGGGGCTCACTGGGGGGTCCCTGGTGTCCCTGGGGGGTCACTGGTGTTACTGGGGGGTCCCTTGGGGGGGGGGTCCCTGGTGTCCCTGGTGTTACTGGGGGGTCCCTGGTGCCCCTGGGGGGTCCCTGGGGGCGGTCCCTGGTGTTAGGGGGTGCCCCTGGGGGGTCCCTGTGGTGTTACTGGTGTTACTGGGGGGGTTACTGGTGTTACTGGGGTCCCACCTCTGCCGGGCCCCGTCTCCCCGCGGTGGCGCCCGACGGCGTCTGCGAACCCGGCGGCGACGGCGACTGCGGCGGGGGAGGGGCTGAGGGCTCGGAACTGGGGGGGGAGGGGGGTCAGCGACACCCCACTCCCAGTTACACCAGTAGCCCCCTCCCCCCACTCCACAGTTCCCCCAGTCCCCCTTCTCCCCCCACTCCCAGTTCCCCCAGTCCCCCCCATCCCTCTCGTTCCCAGTTCCCCCATCCCCCCCGTTCCCAGTTCCCCCAGTACCCCCTCCCCCCACTCCCAGTACCCCTCTCCCCCCACTCCCAGTTCCCCCAGTCCCCCCTCTTCCCCCACTCCCAGTTCCCCCAGTCCCCCCCATCCCTCTCGTTCCCAGTTCCCCCATCCTTCTCGTTCCCAGTTCCCCCATCCCCCCGTTCCCAGTTCCCCCAGTACCCCCCTCCCCCCACTCCCAGTACCCCTCTCCCCCCACTCCCAGTTCCCCCAGTCCCCCCTCTTCCCCCACTCCCAGTTCCCCCAGTCCCCCCATCCCTCTCGTTCCCAGTTCCCCCATCCTTCTCGTTCCCAGTTCCCCCATCCCCCTCGTTCCCAGTTCCCCCAGTTCCCCCATCCCCCCCGTTCCCAGTTCCCCCAGTCCCACACCCCCCACTCCCAGTTCCCCCAGTCCCCCCTCTTCCCCCACTCCCAGTTCCCCCAGTCCCCCCCATCCCTCTCGTTCCCAGTTCCCCCATCCTTCTCGTTCCCAGTTCCCCCAGTTCCCCCATCCTTCTCGTTCCCAGTTCCCCCATCCCCCTCGTTCCCAGTTCCCCCAGTTCCCCCATCCCCCTCGTTCCCAGTTCCCCCAGTTCCCCCCATCCCCCTCGTTCCCAGTTCCCCCAGTCCCCCCATCCCTCTCGTTCCCAGTTCCCCCAGTCGCCCCCATCCCCCCGTTCCCAGTTCCCCCAGTCGCCCCCATCCCCCCGTTCCCAGTTCCCCCAGTCGCCCCCATCCCCCTCGTTCCCAGTTCCCCCAGTCCCCCCCATCCCTCTCGTTCCCAGTTCCCCCAGTCCCACCCCCCCAACTCCCAGTTCCCTCAGTCCCCCCTCTTCCCCCACTCCCAGTTCCCCCAGTCCCCCCCATCCCTCTCGTTCCCAGTTCCCCCATCCTTCTCGTTCCCAGTTCCCCCAGTTCCCCCATCCTTCTCGTTCCCAGTTCCCCCAGTTCCCCCATCCCTCTCGTTCCCAGTTCCCCCAGTCCCCCCATCCCTCTCGTTCCCAGTTCCCCCAGTCCCCCCATCCCTCTCGTTCCCAGTTCCCCCAGTCCCACCCCCCACTCCCAGTTCCCCCAGTCCCCCCCATCCCTCTCGTTCCCAGTTCCCCCATCCTTCTCGTTCCCAGTTCCCCCAGTTCCCCCATCCTTCTCGTTCCCAGTTCCCCCAGTTCCCCCATCCTTCTCGTTCCCAGTTCCCCCAGTTCCCCCATCCCTCTCGTTCCCAGTTCCCCCAGTTCCCCCATCCCTCTCGTTCCCAGTTCCCCCAGTTCCCCCATCCCTCTCGTTCCCAGTTCCCCCCAATTCCTGGTTGCGCCCCCCCCATTCCCAGTTCCACCCCCCATTGCCCTGGTCCCAGTTCCTCCCAGTTCCTCCCAGTCCCTGGCTCCCCCACCCCCCAATTCCCAGTCCCCCCACTTCCCTCACTCCCAGCTGTCCCCATTCCTGCCCCCCCTTCCCAGTTCCCCCCAGTCCCCATTCCCCACCATTCCCCCGTTCCCACTTCTCCCACCACCTCCGCTTCCCAGTTTGCCCCAGTTCCCCCCTTCCCCCAGTCCCAGCTCCTCCCAGTTCCCCCTCCCCCCGTTCCCAGTCCTCCATTCCCATTCCCAGCTCCTCCCAGTTCCCTCCCTCTTCCCAATTCCCGTTCCCAGTTCCCCCACTCCCATTCCCAGTCCCAGCTCCCACTCTCCCCATTCCCAGTCTCCCCAGTCCCACTCCCATTCCCAGCTCCCCCATTTCCCAGTCTCCCCAGTCCCAGCTCCCCTGGTCCCCTCCCAGTTCCCAGCTCCCCCAGTCCCATTCCCAACTCCCCAGTCCCATTCCCCGGTCTCCCCAGTCCCAGCTCCCCTCCCAGTTCCCAGCTCCCCCAGTCCCATTCCCCAGTCTCCCCAGTCCCATTCCCCGGTCTCCCCAGTCCCATTCCCCGGTCTCCCCAGTCCCATTCCCCAGCTCCCCCAGTCCCAGCTCCCCTCCCAGTTCCCAGCTCCCCCAGTCCCATTCCCCAGTCTCCCCAGTCCCATTCCCCAGTCTCCCCAGTCCCAGCTCCCCTCCCAGTTCCCAGCTCCCCCAGTCCCATTCCCCAGTCTCCCCAAGTCCTATTCCCAGCTTTCCCGTTCCCAGTCTCCCCAGTCCCTGGCTCTCCCAGTCTCCCCCAGTCCAGTTCCCAGTCTCCCCACTCCCATTCCCGTCCCCCCCATCCCAGCTTCCCCGGTCCCCATCCCCCTCCAGTCCCCGTTCCCCCCCAGGTCCCATCCCCCCTCTCCCGGCTGCCCCCGGTCCCACCTCCCCCTGTCCCCAGCTCCCCCGGGTCTCCCTCCCCCCCTCCCCGCTCCCCATCTCCCCCCTCCGCTCCCATTCCCGTCCCGTTCCCCCCACCCCTCCCCTGGTCCCATCTCCCCCCTCCCCGTTCTCCCCATCTCTCCCCAGTGTCCCCCCCCATCCCCATTCCCCTTCCCCCTCTCCCCCCATTCCCCATCCCCTTCCCCCCCTTCCCCCCATCCCTCTCCCCCCTTCCCCCCATCCCTCTCCCCTCTCCCCCCATTCCCCATCCCCTTCCCCCCATCCCCTCTCTCCCCCTTCCCCTTCCCCCTCTCCCCCATTCCCCATCCCTTCCCTCTCCCCCTCTCCCCCATCCTCCCCCCATTCCCCCTATCCCCTCCCCCATTCCCCCCATCCCTCTCCCCCTTCCCCCCATTCCCCATCCCTCTCCCCCCCGGTACCTGCGTGCCTCGGGGTGCTCCTGCCTGCTGGCCCATCCCTCTCCCTCTCCCCCCACCTCTCTCCCCTCTCACCTGCGTGCCTCGGGGTGCTCCTGCCTGCTGGCCCATCCCTCCCCCCCCATCCCTCTCCCTCTCCCCCCATCCCTCTCCCCCCATCCCTCTCCCTCTCCCTCTCACCTGCGTGCCTCGGGGTGCTCCTGCCTGCTGGCCCATCCCTCCCCCCCCATCCCTCTCCCTCTCCCTCTCACCTGCGTGCCTCGGGGTGCTCCTGCCTGCTGGCCCATCCCTCCCCCCCCATCCCTCCCCCCCCACTCCCTGCTCCCCGCCATCCCTCCCCCTCCCTCCCCCTCCTCACCTGCGTGCCTCGGGGTGCTCCTGCCTGCTGGCCCATCCCTCTCCCCCATCCCTCTCCCTCTCCCCCATCCCTCTCCCTCTCCCCCACCCCTCTCCCCCCATCCCTCTCACCTGCGCGCCTCGGGGTGCTCCTGCCTGCTGGCCCATCCCTCCCCCCCCATCCCTCCCCCTCTCCCTCTCACCTGCGTGCCTCGGGGTGCTCCTGCCTGCTGGCCCATCCCTCCCCCCCCATCCCTCTCCCTCTCCCCCACCCCTCTCCCCCCATCCCTCTCACCTGCGCGCCTCGGGGTGCTCCTGCCGGCTGGCCCATCCCTCCCCCCCCATCCCTCCCCCTCTCCCTCTCACCTGCGTGCCTCGGGGTGCTCCTGCCTGCTGGCCCATCCCTCCCCCCCCATCCCTCTCCCCTCTCCCTCTCCCCCTCTCCCTCTCACCTGCGTGCCTCGGGGTGCTCCTGCCTGCTGGCCCATCCCTCCCCCCTCCCCATCCCCTCCCCCCCTCTCCCTCTCACCTGCGTGCCTCGGGGTGCTCCTGCCTGCTGGCCCATCCCTCCCCCCCCATCCCTCTCCCTCTCCCTCTCACCTGCGTGCCTCGGGGTGCTCCTGCCTGCTGGCCCATCCCTCCCCCCCCATCCCTCCCCCTCTCCCTCTCACCTGCGTGCCTCGGGGTGCTCCTGCCTGCTGGCCCATCCCTCCCCCCCCATCCCTCTCCCCTCTCCCTCTCACCTGCGTGCCTCGGGGTGCTCCTGCCTGCTGGCCCATCCCTCCCCCCCCATCCCTCCCCCTCTCCCTCTCACCTGCGTGCCTCGGGGTGCTCCTGCCTGCTGGCCCATCCCTCCCCCCCCATCCCTCTCCCCCTCTCCCTCTCACCTGCGTGCCTCGGGGTGCTCCTGCCTGCTGGCCCATCCCTCTCCCCCATCCCTCTCCCTCTCCCCTCTCACCTGCGTGCCTCGGGGTGCTCCTGCCTGCTGGCCCATCCCTCCCCCCCCATCCCTCTCCCTCTCCCCCCATGCCCTCTCCCTGCCACTGGCCCTCCCCCCCCATCCCTCCCCCTCTCCCTCTCACCTGCGTGCCTCGGGGTGCTCCTGCCTGCTGGCCCATCCCTCCCCCCCCATCCCTCTCCCCCATCCCTCCCCCTCTCCCTCTCACCTGCGTGCCTCGGGGTGCTCCTGCCTGCTGGCCCATCCCTCCCCCCCCATCCCTCCCCCTCTCCCTCTCACCTGCGTGCCTCGGGGTGCTCCTGCCTGCTGGCCCATCCCTCCCCCCCCTCTCCCCCATCCCTCCCCCTCTCCCTCTCACCTGCGTGCCTCGGGGTGCTCCTGCCTGCTGGCCCATCCCTCTCCCCCATCCCTCTCCCTCTCCCCCATCCCTGCTCCCTCTCCCCCATCCCTCTCCCTCTCCCCCACCCCTCTCCCCCCATCCCTCTCACCTGCGTGCCTCGGGGTGCTCCTGCCTGCTGGCCCATCCCTCCCCCCCCATCCCTCCCCCTCTCCCCTCTCACCTGCGTGCCTCGGGGTGCTCCTGCCTGCTGGCCCATCCCTCCCCCCCCATCCCTCCCCCTCTCCCTCTCACCTGCGTGCCTCGGGGTGCTCCTGCCTGCTGGCCCATCCCTCCCCCCCCATCCCTCCCCCTCTCCCTCTCACCTGCGTGCCTCGGGGTGCTCCTGCCTGCTGGCCCATCCCTCCCCCCCCATCCCTCTCCCCTCTCCCTCTCCCCGTCCCTCTCACCTGCGTGCCTCGGGGTGCTCCTGCCTGCTGGCCCATCCCTCCCCCCCCATCCCTCCCCCTCTCCCTCTCACCTGCGTGCCTCGGGGTGCTCCTGCCTGCTGGCCCATCCCTCTCCCCCATCCCTCTCCCTCTCTCCCTCTCACCTGCGTGCCTCGGGGTGCTCCTGCCTGCTGGCCCATCCCTCTGGACCCGTCCCGGGGTACCAGTGCCACGCTGGGGTCGTTCCCCCTGTTCTCGGCCTTCAGGCTGGGCAGGTTGGCGGGGGGGCATGCGCCGGGCGGGCACCTTGCCCAGGCTCTGCAGCCCATGGCGGGGGGCGGCTGGGGGGGGGGGGCACCTGGTTACCGGGGCCGGCCCCCCTTCCCCTCACCCCCCATCCCCTTCTCTCCCCCCCCATTCCCCTTCTCTCCCCCCCATTTCCCTTCCCCTCCCCTCCCCATTCCCGTTACCCCCCCAATTCCCCTTCTCTCCCCCCCCATTCCCCTTACCCCCCCATTCCCCTTCCCCTTACCCCCCCATTCCCCTTCTCCCACCCCCCATTCCCCTTCCCCTCCCCCCCATTCTCTCCCCCCCATTCCCCTTCTCCCCCCCATTCCCCTTCCCCCCCCCATTCCCCTTCCCCTCCCCCCCATTCCCCTTCCCCTCCCCCCCATTCCCCTTCCCCCCCCCCATTCCCTTCTCCTCCCCCTCCCTTTCCCCCCTCCTCCCCCCCACTCCCATTCTCTCCCCCCCATTCCCCTTCCCCTCCCCCCATTCCCCTTCCTCCCCCCCCATTCCCCTTCCCCTCCCCCCATTCCCCTTCCCCTCCCCCCCCATTCCCCTTCCCCTCCCCCCCCCCATTCCCCTTCTCCCCCCCCATTCCCCTTCCCCCCCCATTCCCCTTCTCCCCCCCCATTCCCCTCTCCCCATTCCCCTCCCCCCCATTCCCCTTCTCCCCCCCATTCCCCTTCTCCCCCCCCATTCCCCTTCTCCCCCCCCATTCCCCTTCTCCCCCCCTTTCCCCTTCTCCTCCCCCCTTTCCCCCCTCCTCCCCCCCCCAACTCCCCTTCTCCCCTCTGCCCTCTTCCCCTCCCCCCTCCTCCCCCCTTCCCTTCTCCTCCCCCACCACCTCCCCTCCCCACACCCCCTCCTCCCCCCATTCCCCTTCTCCCCCCTGCCCCCTTCCCCCTCTCTTTCCCCCTGCCCCCCTTCCCCCCTCTTCCCCCTCCTCCCCCCAACTCTCCTTCTCCTCCCCCCTTCTCCCCCCTGCCCCCTTTCCCTTCTCCTCCCCCCTTCCCCCTTCCCCCCCTCTTCCCCCACTCCTCTCCCCCTCCCCCCTCCTCCCCCCTGCCCCATTTCCCTTCTCCTCCCCCCTTCCCTTTCTCCCCCCTTCCCCCTCCCCCCTTCTCCTCCCCCTGCCCCCTTCCCCTCCCCCTGCCCCCTTCCCCCCCTTCCCCTCCCCCTTCCCCTTCCCCTTCCCCTTCCCCTCCCCCTTCCCCCCTCCTCCCCCCACTCCCCTTCTCCTCCCCCTGCCCCCTTCCCCCTCCCCCTTCCCCTCCCCCCACTCCCCTTCTCCTCCCCCCTGCCCCCTTCCCCCCTCCCCCCCACTCCCCTTCTACTTCCCCCCCCCCATTCCCCCTCTCCCCCCTCCCCACACCCCCCTCCCCCCCGCCGTTACCGGGGGCTCTGGGGGTCTCCAGGGCCCTCCCCCGGTAGCTCTCACACAGGCTGAGGCAGGCGTAGCGCCGGCCCTCCCTGCCCCGCGCCGCCGGGCGATCGCTCATCGCGCTGCATCGGCCCCGCCGGCGGCTCCTACCGCAGCCACCGGGGGGGGGGGGGGGACGGGGAAGGGAAGGGGGGAGAGGGTTGGGTCAGCACCGGGGGCTGGGGGGGGGGGGGAACCCCGCGTTAAGCGCCCCCGCTCCTTCCTCCTCCTCCCTCCTCCTCCTCAGGCCGAGCAGGCAGCGGTAGGCCTCAGGCGCCAAGATGGCGGCGCGGCCTAGTCCGGGGCCTAACGGGGGAAGAGCCGCGGGGAGGGGAAGGGGGAGGGAGGGAGGGAGGGGAAGGGGAGGGGGAAGGGGAGGGGAACCAACCCCCCGCACCCACCTGTCCGCCCCGGGCGGGCTCCGCTCTCCCCGGGCACGATAACGGCGGGAGCGGCCGGGGCCGGCGGGCGGAGGATGGAGGCGGATTGCGGGTCGGTTCCCCCACCCCCCCCCCCCCCCCCGCCCGCCCCCCCCCGCCCGCCCCCCCCCCACTCCAGGCCCGTCCTCCTCCTCTCCCGCGGAGCCGCACTGCGCATGCGCCGAGGGGCCGGTGCGCAGCACTGCGCATGCGCAGGCAGAGCAGAGCGCTCCCCCTCCCTTCTCCTCCTCCCTCCTCCCCCCTCCTTCCCTTCCCCGCTACACCCCCACCGACCAATCAGCAGCGCCGCATGGGGTGGTGGGAGGGGCTTAAGGGAGAAGGAGAGCGGGGATTGGCCGCGCCGCGCCCGGGCGCTCCCATGAATGAATAGGAAAGAAGGGGGGGAGTGGGGGTGTGAGGCGGCTTCTGATTGGGCGTCAGTGAACAGCGCCCCGCCCCCCCCTGCGGAGGGGGAGGGGGCAGGCCCGCGCGGCGCCGGCCAATCAGAGCGCGGCGGCGATGCGGATTGGATGGGGAGCGGGAAAGAGGGCGGGGATTGGGAGGGGGGTGTGTAAGCCACGCCCCCTCCCGGCGTAGCCATGGTGACGGCGGCCCGGCCTCGCCCCGGCGGTTGCCATGGTTACCCGAGGCGGGAAGGCGCTGGCCACGCCCAACGTTACCCTGGCGACAGGAGCCACGCCCCCTGCTCGGGATGGGGGGGGGGGGTGGGGGGGGGGGGGGGACTGGGAGGGACTGGGAGGGCACTGGGGGGCACGGGAGGGACTGGGAGGGACTGGGGGGCACTGGGGGGCACTGGGAGGGACTGGGAGGGACTGGGGGGCACTGGGGGGCACTGGGAGGGACTGGGAGGGACTGGGGGGCACTGGGAGGGACTGGGAGGGACTGGGGGGCACTGGGGGCACAGGGAGGGACTGGGGGGGCACTGGGAGGGACTGGGGGGCACTGGGAGGGACTGGGGGGCACTGGGGGCACAGGGAGGGACTGGGGGGCACAGAGGACTGGGGGTCACTGGGGGCACAGGAGGGACTGGGGGGCACAGGGAGGGACTGGGGGGTCACTGGGGGGCACAGGGAGGGACTGGGGGGTCACTGGGGGCACTGGGAGGGACTGGGAGGGACTGGGGGGCACTGGGAGGGACTGGGAGGGCACTGGGAGGGGACTGGGAGGGACTGGGAGGGACTGGGGGAGGCACTGGGAGGGACTAGGAGGGCACTGGGAGGGCACTGGGAGGGACTGGGAGGGCACTGGGAGGCACTGTGGGGACTGGGGGGGCACTGGGAGGGCACTGTGGGGGTCTGGGGGGGCACTGGGAGGGACTGGGGGGCACTGGTCTTGCTAGAAGGGGCACTGGGGGCATTACTGGGAGGTTACTGGGCTGGCACTGGGAGCGCTGGGATGGGCTGGGGGCACTGGTTGGGTCACTGGGGGCACTGGGAAGGGCACTGGGAGAATGGTGTGTCACTGGTCGGGGCACTGGGATCACTTCTTGGGCTCACTGGTCATACTGGTGGGTACCACTAACCACACCAGTCATACTGGGAGTGCCACTGGGAGCCCTGGGATCACTGGTTGGGGTACTGGGGGCACTGGTTGGGGCACTGAGACCAGTTCTTGGGCTCACTGGTTATACTGGTGGGTGCCACCAACCACATAAGTCATACTGGGAGCACTGGGATCACTGGTCGGGGCACTGGGGGTGTCACTGGGAGCACTGAGGTCACTGGTCAGGGCACTGGGGGGGCACTGGGGTCACTGGGAAGGACACAGGGAGGACTGAGGGTGTCACTGGGAGCACTGGGAAGGAAACAGGGAGGACTGAGGGTGTCACTGGGAGCACTGGGGGGGCACTGGGAGCACTGGGGACACTGGGGGTGTCACTGGGAGCACTGGGGGGGCACTGGGAGCACTGGGGACACTGGGGGTGTCACTGGGAGCACTGGGGGGGCACTGGTCTGGACACCGGGGGTGTCACTGGGAGCACTGGGGGCACTGGGAGCATCACTGGTTATACTGGTGAGCACCACTAACCGCACCAGTCATACTGGGAGTGCCACTGGGAGCACTGGTGGCCCCCCCGGGCTGCGGGGGATGGGCGGATGTGGGGAGCTGGGGGGGGGGAATTCCCCTCCCCGCTGGGATTCCCCCCTGGGGATTCCCCCTCCCCCCCACCAGGGGATTCCCCCTCCCCTCCAGGGGATTCCCCCTCCCCCTCCCCCCCCCCACCAGGGGATTCCCCTCCCCCCCCCCCCGGGGATTCCCCCTCCCCCCAGGGGATTCCCCCTCCCCCCCCCCCCAAACACCCAAGAAAGTGAAAGTGAAAGTTGGGCCTTTTATTGGGGGGAATAAATTAAGGGGGGTGGGGGAGGGGCCGGGGTGGGGGAGGGGCTGGGGGAGGGGCTGGGCTGGGGGAGGGGCCGGGGGAGGGGTCCCGGGGCCGCCCCTCCCCCCATAAATACATAAATACAATAAATAACAGGCTGCCCCTCCCCCCACATCCCCCCCCCCCCCAGTTCACTCTGGAGCCCCCAGACCAGTTCCAAACTGGTTTCGCTTCCCCCCCCCCCCCCAACACTCCCAGTTCACCCTGGGCCCTACTGGTGGCCCAGACCAGTTCCAAACTGGTTTCACTTCCCCCATTCACTCTGAGACCCGAAACCAGTCCGGTACTGGTTTCTCTTTCCCCTGTTCACCCTGGCCCCTACTGACACCCGAAACCAGTCCCGTACTGGTTTCTGCTTCTTCCATCTACTCCCATCACTACCAGTACCCCAGACTGGTTCCACACTGGTTGCCTCTCTCCCTGTTCACTCTGGACCCTACTGACGCCCCAAACTGGTTCCATACAGCTTATTCCTTCCCCTGTTCACTCTGGACCCTACTGACACCCCAACCCAGTTCCATACTGGTTTCTTCTTCTTCCATTCACTCTGACACCTACTAGGACCCCAAACTGGTTCTATACTGGTTTCTCCTTTCCATGTTCACCCTGGACCCTACTGATGCCCTAACCCAGTTCCACACTGGTTTCTCCTTGCCCTGTTCACCCTGGACCCTACTGATGCCCTAACCCAGTTCCACACTGGTTTCTCCTTGCCCTGTTCACTCTGGTCCCTACTGATGTCCCAAACAGCTTTTCTACTAGTTCCATGTCTCCTGTTCACTCTGGACCCTACTGATGCCCCAAACCGGTTCCACACCGGTTCCATGTCTCCTGTTCACTCTGGACTCTACTGACGCCCCAAACTGGTTCCACACTGGTTTCTCCTTCCCCCGTTCACTCTGGACCCTACTGACACCCCAAACTGGTTCCACACTGGTTTCTCCTTCCCCCGTTCACTCTGGACCCTACTGACGCCCCAAACCAGTTCCACACCGGTTCCATGTCTCCTGTTCACTCTGGAACCTACTGACGCCCCAAACCGGTTCCACACTGGTTTCTCCTTCCCCCGTTCACTCTGGACCCTACTGACGCCCCAAACCGCTTCCACACCACTTCCTCCCCCTCTCCCCCCCCCCACCCTCCCCACCCCCCCAATCCTGCTGTCCCCTCCCCCTCCCACCCCCACCACCCCCTTTAATCCACCCCCACCACCCCAAAATAGGCTTGCCCCCCCCGTGCAGGTCCAGGAACCTCCCGGCCGTGGTGGTGGCCGAGAGCTGGTCCCCCCGGCGCAGCTGGAAGACGGCACCTTGGTAGAGAGACTCAAACCAGAGCTGGCGCCCTTCCTCCCCCCCTTCCTCCTCCTCCTCCTCCTCCTCTTCCCCCCTCCTCTTCCTCCTCCTCCTCCTCCTCCTCCTCCTCTTCCTCCCCCCGGCGCAGACGGAGCGCACGGCGGTGAGGAGGGGGACGTCCCGGGGGTATTCCTGGGAGTAGCGGGAGACGCTGAGGCGCAGGGGGGGTCTGGGGGTCCCGGGGGGTCCGTGAGGGGGGCAGCCCCCCCCCTGGAAGGCGGCGGCGGCGTAGACGAAGTAGAGGCCGTCCCGGGGCACCACCAGCCGGTTGCGCTCCAGCCGCACCCCGTTCCGCGTCAGGGACGGCGCCACCCGGTCGTCCCACAGCAGCCCCCCGGGGAGGAGGGCGAGGAGGAGGAGGCTGGGGGGGAGAGGGGAGGGGAGGAGGAGGAGGGGGAGGGAGGGAGGAGGAGGAGGGGGGAAGGAGAGGGAGGGGGGGGGAAAGGGAGAGGGAGGGAAGGGAGGGAGAGGGAGTGGGGAGGAGGGAGGAGGGAGGGAGAGGGAGAGGGAGAGGGAGGGAAGGGAGGGAAGGAGGGGGGGAAGAGGGAGGGGGAGGAGGGAGGAGGAGGAGGAGGAGGAGGGGGGAGAGAGGGAAGGGAGAGAGGGGGGAGAGAGGGAGGGGGAGGAGGAGGAGGGTGGAGGAGGAGGAGGGAGGGAGGGAGAGGGAGAGGAGGGAGGAGGGAGGGAAAGGGAGAGGGAGGGAAGGGAGGGAGAGGGAGTGGGGAGGGAGGGAGGGAGGGAGGGAGAGGGAGAGGGAGAGGGAGGGGAAGGGATGGAGGAGGGAGAAGGAGGAGGAGGAGGGAGGGAGGGAGAGGGAGAGGAGGGAGGAGGGAGGGAAAGGGAGAGGGAAGGGAGGGAGAGGGAGTGGGGAGGAGGGAGGAGGGAGGGAGAGGGAGAGGGAGAGGGAGGGGAAGGGATGGAGGAGGGAGAAGGAGGAGGAGGAGGGAGGAGGGAGGGAGAGGGAGAGGGAGGGAAGGAGAGGGAGGGAGGAGGAGGGAGGGAGGGAGGAGGAGGGAGAGGGAGGGAGAGGGAGGAGTGGGGAGGGAGAGGGAGGGGAAGGGGGAGGTAGGGAGAGGGAGGGAGGAGGAGGAGGAGGAGGAAGGGAGAGGGAGAGGAGGGAGGTGGGAGGGAGAGGGAGAGGGAGGGGAAGGGAGGGAGAGAGAGGGAGGGAGGAGGAGGAGGAGGAGGGGGAGGGAGAGGGAGGGAGAGGGAAGAGGAGGAGGGAGGAGGAGGAGGGGGGAGGGAGGGAGGAGGAGGAGGGGGAGGGAGGGAGGGGGAGAGGGAAGGGGAGGGGGAAAGGAGAGGGAGTGAGGAGGAGGGAGGAGGAGGAGGAGGAAGAGGAGGAGGAGGGGGAGAGAGAGGGAAGGGAGGGAGGGGGGAAGAGAGAGAGAGGGAGGGGGAGGAGGAGGGGGAGGAGGGAGAGGAGGGGAGGAAGGAAGGGGGTGTTAGTGCCCCTGCTCAAGGCTTTAACCCCCCCCCAAAAACCTCCAGCCCCCCCAAATCCTCACACCCCCCCAGGAGCCCCCAGACCCCCCCAGACCCCACCCCCAGACCCCCCAAACCCCCTCAGACCCCCCCAAACACCCCCCAGACCCACCCAGACCCCCCGGACCCCCTCAGACCCCCCCAAACCCCCCCAGACCCCTCAGGACCCCCCCAAACACCCCTCAGACCCCCCCGACCCCCCCAAACACCCCAGGACCCCCAGGACCCCCAGACCCCCCCAGGACCCCCCAAAACTCACCCACGACGTGAGCAGCTGGTTTGTCCCCACGTGGCGCCTGCAGCAGCTGCGGCCCCCGGGACCCCCACTGCGGGACAGGGGGGTCAGGGGGAGTCGGGGGGAGCTTGGGGGGGTCTGGGGGTTTGGGGGGCCTGGGAGGGGGTTTGGGGTGGGAAGAGGGGGATTTGGGGGGGTCTGGGGGGGATATAAGGGGGTTTAGGGGGTCCTGGGGGGTATGGGGGGGTCCTGGGGGAGTACACTGGGGGATTGGGGGAAATTGGGGGGGTCTGGGGGGTCTGGGGGGGGCTTGGGGGGGTCTGGGGGGTTTGGGGGGGCCTGGGAGGGGGTTTGGGGTGGGAAGAGGGGGATTTGGGGGGGTCTGGGGGGGATATAAGGAGGTTTAGGGGGGTCCTGGGGGGGTTTGGGGGGGTCCTGGGGGAGTACAGAGTGGGGTTGGGGGAAATTGGGGGGGTCAGGGGGGTCTGGGGGGACTTGGGGGGGTCTGGGGGGTCCTGGGGGGTCTGGGAGGGGGTTTGGGGTGGGTACAGGGGGGTTTGGGGGGGTCTGGGGGGGATATAAGGGGGTTTAGGGGGGTCCTGGGGGGGTATGGGGGGGTCCTGGGGGAGTACACTGGGGGATTGGGGGAAATTGGGGGGGGTCTGGGGGGTCTGGGGGGACTTGGGGGGGGTCTGGGGGGTCCTGGGGGGGTCTGGGAGGGGGTTTGGGGTGGGTACAGGGGGGTTTGGGGGGGTCTGGGGGGGATATAAGGGGGTTTAGGGGGTTCTGGGGGGGTATGGGGGGGTCCTGGGGGAGTACAGAGGGGGGTTGGGGGAAATTGGGGGGGTCTGGGGGGTCCTGGGGGGGTCAGGAGGGTTTGGGGGGGCCTGGGAGAGGGTTTGGGGGGGTCTGGGGGGGATATAAGGGGGTTTAGGGGGGTTCTGGGGGGGTTTGGGGGGGTCCTGGAGGAGTCCAGGGGGGTTGGGCGGATCTGGGGGGTCCTGGGGGGTTCAGGGGGGGTCTGGGGGGGTTTGGGGGGGTCTGGGGGGTCCAGGGGGAGTTTGGGGGGGTCCTGGGGGAGTCCAGGGGGGTTGGGGGTCCCCCTGGGGGGGTCACTGAGGTGAGGGGGGTCCCAGGTTAGGGAGATAATTTGGGGGGGTTGGGGGGGTCCCTGGGGGGGTCTCTGAGGGGAGGGGGGATCCCAGGCTGGGGGGGTAGTTTGGGGGGGTTGGGGTCCCTGGGGGGGTTTGGGGGTGTCCCTGGGGGGGTTATTGAGGGGAGGGGGGTCCCAGACTGGGAGGGGTTGGGGGTCCCTGGGGGTGTCCCTGGGGGAGGGGGGTCCCAGGTTGGGGGGGTACTTTGGGGGGGTTGGGGGGTCCCTGGGGGGGGGTTATTGAGGGGGGGGTGTGTCCCAGACTGGGGGTGTGATTTGGGGGGGTTGGGGGTCCCTGGGGGGGGTTGGGGGGTCCCGGGGGGGGGGAGTTTTGGGGGTTGGGGGTCCCTGGGGGGTTTGGGGGGGTCCCTGGGGGGGTTGGGGGGGTCCCGGGGGGGTAATTTGGGGGGAGGGGACGACTCACCCAGGGCAGCTGGGGTCGGCATCGGGGGGTCCGGGGGGTCCTGGGGGGGGAGGGGAGAGGTCAGAGGGGGGACAGACAGACGGACACTGGGGGAGGGGGAGGGGATGGGGGGGGACAGGGGACAGACAGACACGGGGGGGGACAGACAGACAGACACAGGGGGGTGAAGGGATGGGGGGGATGAAGGGATGGGGGGGTGAGGGGGTTTGGGGGGGATGGGGATTGGGGGGATGGACAGACGGACACGGGGGGGGATGGGGGGCCTGGAGGGGGGACAGAGGGACATGGAGGGGGGACAGACAGACGGACACAAGGGGAGGTGAAGGGGTTTTGGGGGGGCGTGGGGGGGACAGACGGACACAGGGGGGGACAGAGGGACACGGGGGGGCAGAGGGACAGACAGACGGACACAGGGGGGTGAGAGGATGGGGGGGTGAGGGGGTTTGGGGGGGATGGGGATTGGGGGGATGGACAGACGGACACGGGGGGGGATGGGGGGCCTGGGGGGGGACAGAGGGACATGGAGGGGGGACAGACAGACGGACACAGGGGGGTGAAGTGCTGGGGGGGGGGGGGGTGAAGGGATGGGGATGTGGGGGATGGACAGACGGACACAGGGGGGGACAGAGGGACCCGGGGGGGGACAGACAGACAGATAGACAGACGGACATAGGGGGGACAGAGGGACCCGGGGGGGGGACAGACAGACGGACACAGGGGGGGACAGACGGACATGGGAGGACGACAGAGGGACCCGGGGGGGACACAGACAGACGGACAGACAGACGGACATGGGGGGGATGAAGGGAATGGGGGGTGAGGGGGTTTGGGGGGATGGGGATGTGGGGGACGGACAGAGGGACACGGGGGGGATGGGGAGCCTGGGGGGGACAGAGGGACAGACAGACGGGCACAGGGGGGTGAAGGGATGGGGGGGTTTGGGGGGGATGGGGGGTGGGGGACGGACAGGCAGACATGGGGGGGGGACAGAGGGACTGGGGGGGGACAGACAGACGGACACGGGGGGGGTGAAGGGATGGGGGGTGAGGGAATGGGGGGGTGAAGGGGTTTGGGGGGGATGGGGGGATGTGGGGGGGACAGACGGACACAGGGGGGGACAGACGGACATGGGGGGGGACAGAGGGACCTGGGGGGGACAGACAGACAGACAGACAGACAGACAGATGGACACAGGGGGGTGAAGTGCTGGGGGGGGGATGAAAGGATGGGGGGGTGAGGGGGTTTGGGGGGGATGGGGGGATGTGGGGGGGACAGACGGACACAGGGGGGGACAGAGGGACTGGGGGGGGACAGACAGACAGACAGACAGACAGATGGACACAGGGGGGTGAAGTGCTGGGGGGGGGATGAAGGGATGGGGGGGTTGAGGGGGTTTGGGTGGGGAAGGGGGATGTGGGGGGGACAGACGGACACAGGGGGGGACAGAGGGACTGGGGGGGACAGACAGACAGACAGACAGACAGACAGATGGACACAGGGGGAATGAAGTGCTGGGGGGGGGGATGAAGGGATGGGGGGGTGAGGGGGTTTGGGGGGGATGGGGGATGTGGGGAGGACAGACGGACACAGGGGGGACAGAGGGACTGGGGGGACAGACAGACAGACAGACAGACAGACAGATGGACACAGGGGGAATGAAGTGCTGGGGGGGATGAAAGGATGGGGGTGAGGGGTTTGGGGGGATGGGGGTGAGGATGGACAGACAGACAGGGGGGACAGACGGACATGGGGGGACAGACAGACAGACAGATGGACACGGGGGTGAAGGGATGGGGGTGAGGGAATGGGGGTGAAGGGGTTTGGGGGGATGGGGGGATGTGGGGGGACAGACGGACACAGGGGGGGACAGACGGACAGGGGGGGGACAGAGGGACCCGGGGATGGACAGACAGACGGACAGACCTGGGGGGGCAGCGCAGCAGCAGCAGCAGCAGCAGCAGCGTCGCGGAGCCCCCGAAGAGGCCGAGGAGGCCGCAGCCCCTCCCCCACCGGGGCTTCTTCTGGGGGGGGAGGGGAGGGGGGGGCAGGGAGGGGGGGTCGTGCTCGTCATCCCTATTTTGGGGGGGGGGGGGGTGTCCTTGGGGGGGGGGGTCCCGGAGCTGCAGTGAATCCCCCTCCCCCCTCGGTGGGACCTTTATGGGGCCCTGGGGTGGGGGAGGGGTGAGGGGGTGGGGGGACCCACACACGTCATGGGTGCCCCTCCCCCAGCCCCGCCCCTCCCCCCACCCCCGCACGCTGACTTCCTCCCACCCTCCCCCCCCCCCCCCCCCCAAAAAAGGGGGGTGCAGGGAGGGGGAGGGGTCAGGACACCCCAAATCCCACCCTGGGGGGGGCACCCCAAATCCCACCCTGGGGGGGGGCACCCCAAATCCCATCCTGGGGGGAGGGGGGTCAGGACACCCCAAATCCCACCCTGGGGGGGGTTAAGGGCACCCCAAATCCCATCCTGGGGGGGGAGGGGTCAGGACGCCCCAAATCCCACCCTGGGGGGAGGGGGGGTCAGGACACCCCAAATCCCACCCTGGAGGGGGGAGGGGTCAGGACGCCCCAAATCCCACCCTGGGGGGGGAGGGAGGGGGGGGGTCAGGACACCCCAAATCCCACCCTGGAGGGGGGGAGGGGTCAGGACGCCCCAAATCCCACCCTGGGGGAGGGGGGGTCAGGACACCCCAAATCCCACCCTGGGGGGGGGGAGGGGTCAGGACACCCCAAATCCCACCCTGGGGGGGGAGGGAAGGGGGGGGTCAGGACACCCCAAATCCCCACCCTGGGGGGGGGGGTGTTGGGGGGGAAGAGGGTGGGGGAGGGGTAAAGGAAGGGTGTGTGGGGGGAGGGGCGGGATGTGGGGCGGATGTGGGGCAGGGAAAAGGAGAAGCGGCGCCAAACCGCCCCTCCCCCCTCCCCCCACCCCCCCCCCCCCCCCCGCCACTGGGGGGGCCCCCCAAAACTCCCAGTTCCACCCCCAACGTCCCCTGAGGGGGGAGGGGGGAGGGGGGTTTCCTCTGACCATCCCCTCCCCCCACACTCCTGCCCCACAGCCCCCTGCCCCTCCCCCTCCTGCCCCACATCTCCCTTGGGGGGTGGGGGGTGGGTTTGGGGGGGGATACAGGGGGGAGGGGTGTTTTGGGGTGTCCCCCCCTCGTTGTCACCCTGGGGGGAGGGGGGCAGGATGTGGGGCAGGAGGGGAATTTCTGTGGGGCTGCGGTTGGGGAAGGGGGGGTTGGGGGGGTCTGTGGGGCAGTTATGGGGCAGGATGTGGGGCACAAGGTGGGGACGCTGTGGGGCTGAGGAGGGGGTTCCTGTGGGGCAGGTGTGGGGCAGAGGAAGGGGGCAGCATGGGGCAGGTGTGGGGCAGGAGATGGGGTAGTTATGGGGAAGGATGTGGGGTACAAGGTGGGGATGCTGTGGGGCTGGGTGGGGGGGACCTGTGGGGCAGGATGTGGGGCAGTTATGGGGCAGAAGATGGGGGCAGCGTGGGGCAGGAGATGGGGATGCTGTGGGGCAGGATGTGGGGCAGGATGTGGGGTACAAGGTGGGGATGCTGTGGGGCTGGGGGGTTTCCTGTGGGGCAGGTGTGGGGCAGAGGGAGGGGGCAGCGTGGGGCAGGAGAGATGGGGATGCTGTGGGGCAGAATGTGGGGCAGTTATGGGGCAGGATGTGGGGCAGGGTGTGGGGACACTGGGGGGGACACCTGTGGGGCAGAATGTGGGGCAGATATGGGGCAGAAGATGGGGGCAGCTTGGGGCAGGTGTGGGGCAGGAGATGGGGATGCTGTGGGGCAGGATGTGTGGCAGTTATGGGGCAGGATGTGGGGTACGAGGTGGGGATGCTGTGGGGCTGGGTGGGGGGGTCTGTGGGGCAGAGGGAGGGGGCAGTTGGGGGTAGTTATGGGGCAGGATGTGGGGTACAAGGTGGGGATGCTGTGGGGCTGGGGGGGTCTGTGGGGCAGGATGTGGGGCAGAAGATGGGGGCAGCGTGGGGCAGGTGTGGGGCAGGAGATGGGGCAGTTATGGGGCAGGATGTGGGGCAGGATGTGGGGTACAAGGTGGGGATGCTGTGGGGCTGGGTGGGGGCGACCTGTGGGGCAGAATGTGGGGCAGATATGGGGCAGAAGATGGGGGCAGCGTGGGGCAGGTGTGGGGCAGGATGTGGGGCAGATATGGGGCAGGATGTGGGGTACAAGGTGGGGATGCTGTGGGGCTGGGGGGGGTGTCTGTGGGGCAGGTGTGGGGCAGAAGATGGGGGCAGCGTGGGGCAGGTGTGGGGCAGGAGATGGGGATGCTGTGGGGCAGGATGTGGGGCACAAGGTGGGGACGCTGTGGGGCTGGGTGGGGGGGGACCTGTGGGGCAGGATGTGGGGCAGAAGATGGGGGCAGCGTGGGGCAGGTGTGGGGCAGGAGGTGGGGATGCTGTGGGGCAGGATGTGGGGCAGGACGTGGGGCAGTTATGGGGCAGGATGTGGGGCACAAGGTGGGGATGCTGTGGGGCTGGGTGGGGGGGACCTGTGGGGCAGGATGTGGGGCAGAAGATGGGGGCAGCGTGGGGCAGGATGTGGGGACACTGAGGGTGCCAATGGGGCAGGTGTGGGGCACTTATGGGGCAAGATGTGGGGGTTCTGTGGGGCAGTGGGTGGGGCACTTATGGGGCAGGGGGTGGCACTTCTATGGGGCTGCATGAGGAGCCTGTGTGGGGCAGCCGTGGGGCAGAAGATGGGGCACTTATGGGGCAGGAGATGGACCCCCCCATGGGGCAGTTGTGGGGCAGGATGTGGGGCAGGGGGGACACGCTGTGGGGCAGGAGATGGACCCCCCATGGGGCAGTTGTGGGGCAGGAGATGGGGCAAGAGATGGATCCACCATGGGGCAGTTGTAGGGCAGGAGATGAGGACGCCATGGGGCAGTTATGGGGCAGGATGTGGGGCAGGACGTGGGGTACTTACGGGGCAGGAGCTGGGGATGCTGTGGGGCAGGATGGGGGTGGGATGAGGAGCTTCCATGGGGCAGCTGTGGGGCAGGGGGTGGGGATGCCATGGGGCAGGGGGTGGGGCAGGATGTGGGGCACTTATGGGGCAGGGGGAACACGCTGTGGGGCAGGAGATGGACCCCCCATGGGGCAGTTGTGGGGCAGGGGGTAGGACAGGGGGAGGGGCACTTATGGGGCAGGAGATGGACCCCCCCATGGGGCAGTTGTGGGGCAGGAGGGGCAGTTATGGGGCAGGAGATGGACCCCCCATGGGGCAGTTGTGGGGCAGGGGGTGGGGCAGTTATGGGGCAGGAGATGGACCCCCCATGGGGCAGGATGTGGGGCAGGAGGGGCACTTATGGGGCAGGAGATGGACCCCCCATGGGGCAGTTGTGGGGCAGGGGGTGGGGCAGGGGGGATGACCCAGAGGGGCCTTGGGGCAGCCCAGCCCCTCCCCCCCCGGGGGTCCCAGTGAGGTCACGACCTGGGGGGGGGGGGAGAGGAGAAAGGTCAAAGGTCACCGCGGGGTGGGGGGTGGGGCTGTGGGGAGGGGCAGCAACTCACCCTTGGGAAGGAAGGGCGGAAGTGGCTCCAGAACCGGCCGGAAGTGGCTTCAGAGCCGGGCGGAAGTGGCTGTGCAAGGTGGCCGGGTCAACGCCGGGCGGAAGTCGCGCCGGGGCAGACCGGAAGTGGCTTCAGAGCCGGGCGGAAGTGGCTGTTCAAGGCGGCCGGGTCAACGCCGGGCGGAAGTCGCGCCTGAGCATACCGGAAGTGGCTTCAAGGAGGGGCGGAAGTGCCATCGAGGTAGACCGGAAGTGCCTTCAAACCCGGGCGGAAGCCGAGCTCCAAGCCAGGCGGATGGTGCTGGTCAATGCCGGGCGGAAGTGGAGTGGAGGTAGACCGGAAATGGCTTCCCACCGGGCGGAAGTGGCCTCCAACCGGGCGGCAGCAGCGGGGGGAGGGGTGTGGGGAGGTGGGGGGAGGGGCGGGGATGGGGGGAGGGTCTCAGGACCCCATGTACCACCGCAGCCCGTTCCCAGGCCCGAGCAGCCTCTTCGGAGCGCCCCGCCCCTCCCCCCCTTTCCTCCTCTTCCCCCTAAGGCGGCCGGGTGGGGGAGGGGCGGGTCCGGCCACGGCTCTGACGTCACCGGGCCCAAAATGCGTCACTCGAGGCACCTTCCTGCCCCCCCGGGGCAGCCCAACCCCTCCCGGTCCCGTTTCAGCACCGTAGGGACGGGGGTCAACGCCCCTCCCCCCGGGGCCCAACCCCCCTCGCCCGTCCCAACCCCCCGCAGCAGCAGCCGGAACCCGGGGCTGGAGGGGGGAGGTGGAAAGGGGAGGGGGAGGGGGTGGGGGGGAGGGGCGGCCAGGAGATGGGCCGTGGAGCTCCGGTGTTTCTCGGGGGGTCCCGGTACCGGGTGCCACAAGTGGGGCAGAAGTGGGGGGGAGGGGAAGAGCTGTGGAGAGAGAGGAAGTGACGTCAGGGGAGGGGGAGGGGCCTGGGGGGATGGAGGGGGGAGGGGTTCTGGCAGAGGGAGGGGTTTGGGGGGTGTGAAGGGGGTGGGGGGTGAGGGGGAGGGGGTTTGGGGGGTGGGGGATGAAGGGGGAGGGGTTTTGGGGGGGTGGGGGATGAAGGGGGAGGGGTTTTGGGGGGTGGGGGATGAAGGGGGAGGGGTTTTGGGGGGTGGGGGTGTGGGGGATGAAGGGGGGAGGGGTTTTGGGGGGTGGGGGTGTGGGGGATGAAGGGGGGAGGGGTTTTGAAGGGGGAGAAGGGCGTTTGAGGGGGGATGGGCAAGATGGGGGGAGGGGTTTCTGAGGGGGGAGGGGATGATTTGGGGGAGATTTGAGGGGGATGAGAGAGATTTGGGGGGGATTTGGGGGTGATGGGGGGGTTAGAGGAGGGGGATAAGTGGGGGATGGAGGCATTTGGGGGGGGGAGATCTGAGGGGGGATGGGGGGAGATCTGAGTGGGGGGAGGGGGAGGTCTGAGGGGGGGAGGGGGGAGATTTGGGGGGGATGGGGGGAGATCTGGGGGGGGGGAGGTCTGAGGGGGGAGGGGGGAGCTGGGGGGGATGGGAGGTACCGGGGGGGGGGGGATAAGAGGGGTTTGAGGGGGGATGGGGGAAGCTGGGTGGGGGATGGGGGGGTTTAGGGGGGGATGGGGGGGATGGGGGTGCTCGGGGCCCACTCACCTCCCCTCCGGGGGGTCCCCGGGGTCTCCTCGCGCACGACGCTCTCGTAGAAGCTCCGAATCTCCTCCCCGGGGGTGGGGGAGGGGCTGCCGGGGGGGAGGGGCAGCACCCCCCGGGCCCCGCTCCAGGCACCCGGCCTTCCACCCCCCGGCCTGGTCTCGGCCTCGAGTGAAGGCGATGAAGGCCATCGGGGGCGGGGGGGCGCTAATTAACCCGTTAATTAAGGTCCTAATGAGGCTCCGGCTCCTGCTTCCCCCCCCCCCCCGCGGTCCCACACAGCCACTTCCGCCTCGACGTATCCCAGCCTGCCCCGCGGCCGGAAGTGGGCCCGGATTGGGCCGGGAAGGGAGGGAGGCGGGGCTTAGGGGTTGGTTGGTGTGGATTGGGGTGGGTGGGCGGGGTTTAGGGTGGGTGGGCGGGGCTTATCTTTGATTGGCAGGCTAATGGAACGGGTTAAGGCTTCTTGGTGGGGGTTGGGTGGGCGGAGCTTAGAGTTGATTGGCAGTTTTGGGGGCGGGGTTTTAGGGTGATGGGCGGGTCTGGGGGGTGGGGTTTAGGGCTGCCATGGGTGGGCGGGGCTAAGGGCTGATTGGCAGCTTGGAGGAGGTTTTTAGGAGTGATGGATGTGTTTGTGGGCGGGGCTTGGGGGTGATTGGCAAGTCATGGTGGGGTCGAGGAGTGATTGGTGGGCACGAGGTGGGTGGGCGGGACTTAGCGATGATTGGCAGGCTTGGGGTGGGGGTTAATGCTGATTTTGGGGGCTTGGGGCGGGGCTTCGTGCTGATTGGCAGGCAAGGGGCGGGTCTTAGCACTGACTGGCAGCAGTTGGGCGGGGCTTACCTCTGATTGGCAGCTTTGGGGCGGGGTTTAATGCCGATTCTGGGACTTGGGGCGGGTTTTAAGGCTGATTGGCAGCTTAGGGGGTGGGTCTTACTGCTGATTGGCAGCCCTAGGGGCGGGGCTTAGCGCCGCCCGGCCTTTCTAGGGCCAGCTTTTCGCTCACGGACGCTGTGGGCGGAGCTGGGCGCCGATTGGCCGCTGTCGGGCGGTGCTTAAAGCCGATTGGCTGCTTTAGGGCGGTGCTTAGCGCCGATTGGCCAGCCCCGGGGGCGGGTGGGCGGGACTTGGCCTTGCCTTCCCCATCGCACCCCGCGGCGGCGCATGCGCGGTGCGGCCAGAACCGGCCCCGATCGCCCCCAGAGCCGCGGTGAGGCCGCCACGGGGCCTGGGGGGGTCGGGGGGGGCCGGGGGGGCCAGGAGCCGGGGGGAGGCCGGGAGGGGGTGTCTGGGGGGGCTCAGGGGGGTCTAGGGGCGCCGGGGGGCTCCGATAGGCGGGGGGAGGCCGCAGGGGGCTGGGGGGGGGCTCAGGGGGGGCTGGGGGGGGCTTGGGGGGGCCGGGGGGGGGGGTCAGGGGGGCCAGGGCCGCTCTAGGAGCCGGGGGGAGGCCGGGAGGGGGGTCTGGGGGGCTCAGGGGGGTCTAGGGGCGCCGGGGGGCTCCGATAGGCGGGGGGAGGCCGGAGGGGGCTGGGGGGGGGGCTCAGGGGGGGCTGGGGGGGCTTGGGGGAGCTGGGAGGGGGCTTGGGGGGGCCGGGGGGGGGGTCAGGGGGGCCAGGGCCGCTCTAGGAGCCGGGGGAGGCCGGGAGGGGGGCTGGGGGGGCTCAGGGGGGTTGGGGGGCCTGGGGGGGGGCTCTGATAGGCGGGGGAGGCCGGGGGGGTCAGGGGTGTCCAGGGGGCCGGGGGGGCCTGGGGGGGGTCAGGGGGGCCAGGGGGCCGGGGGGGGCCTGGGGGGGTCAGGGGGGGCCAGGGCCGCTCTAGGAGCCGGGAGGAGGCCGGGAGGGGGGCTGGGGGGCTCAGGGGGGTCTAGGGGCGCCGGGGGAGCTCCGGAACCCGGGGCGAGGCCGGAGAGGGCTGGGGGGGGGGGTCAGGGGGGTCCAGGGGGTCGGGGGGGGGGGTCTGGGGGGCCAGGGCCGCTCTAGGAGCCGGGAGAAGGCCGGGAGGGGGGCTGGGGGGGCTCAGGGGGGTTGGGGGGGCCTGGGGGGGGGCTCTGATAGGCGGGGGGAGGCCGGAGGGGGTCGGGGGGGGGGGTCAGGGGTGTCTAGGGGGCCGGGGGGGGCCTGGGGGGGGTCAGGGGGGGCCAGGGCCGCTCCAGGAGCCGGGGGAGGCCGGGAGGGGGGTCTGGGGGGGCTCAGGGGGGTCTAGGGGCGCCGGGGGGGCTCCGATAGGCGGGGGGAGGCCGGAGGGGGTCGGGTGGGGAGGTCAGGGGGGTCCAGGGGGTCGGGGGGCCTCGGAGGGGTCTGAGGGGGCTTGGGAGGGGTCTGGGGGGCTCTGGGAGCTGGGGGGGGGCTCGGAGGGGTCTGGGGGGGGGTCAGAGGGTTCTGGGGGGGTTCTGGGGGGTCTGGGGGGGGGCCAGAGGGGTCTGGGGGGGCTGGGGGGGATCTGAGGTTGGGCCGGGGGGGTGGGGGGGCTTAGGGCATGTTGGGGGGGGTCTGGGGGGGCTCAAGGGGGTTTGGGGGGGGTCCAAGGGGGGGCTCCGGAACCTGGGGCGAGGCTGGAGGGGGTCTGGGGGGGGTCAGGGGGTTCTGGGGGGGGGTCAGAGGGGTCAGGGAGGTCTGGGGGAGGCCAGAGGGGTCTGGGGGGGGCCGGGGGGGTCTGGGGTTGGGCTGGGGGGTGGGGGTGCTTAGGGCATGTTGGGGGGGGTCTGGGGGGGTGCTCAAGGGGGGTTGGGGGGGGGTGGGGGGGGGGGGGGGGGCTCTGGAAGCCAGGGAGAGGTCTGAAGGGGCTGGGGGGGGGGGGGGAGGTGTTTGGGGGGAGTGGGGGGTTTGGGGGGGGTCCCAAAGGCTGAAGCTTTGCCTAAGGCTTGATCTGACCCCCCCCCGACCCCCCCAGCCCCCCAAAACGATGAGCAGCTCAGAGGAGGTGTCCTGGATCTCCTGGTTCTGCGGCCTGCGCGGCAACGAGTTCTTCTGCGAGGTGCTGGGACCCCCAAGGACCCCCCAGGACCCCCCAAAACCCCCCCCGGACCCCCCAAAACCCCCAGGACCCCCCCAGCCCCATCAACCCCCCTCCTGACCCCTTATGACCCCCCCCCAACCCCTCCCAGCACCCCCAAACCTGGTTCCAGGGCTCCTGGGATCGCCCCTGGGGTCCCTGACACCCCCTTGGACCCCCCCAAACACCACTCTGACCCCCCAGGACCCCCCAAAACCCCCCAGCCCCATCAACCCCCCTCCTGACCCCTTATGATCCCCCCAACCCCTCCCAGCACCCCCAGACCTGCCTCCTGGGATCGCCCCTGGGGTCCCTGACACCCCCTGGACCCCCCCAAACACCACTCTGACCCCCCCAGGACCCCCCAAGACCCCCCAGGACCCCCCAGCCCCATCAACCCCCCTCCTGACCCCTTATGACCCCCCCAACCCCTCCCAGCACCCCCAGACCTGGCTCCAGGGCTCCTGGGATCCCCCCTGAGGTCCCTGGCACCCCCTGGACCCCCCCAAACACCACTCTGACCCCCCAGGACCCCCCAAGACCCCCCAGCCCCATCAACCCCCCTCCTGACCCCTTATGACCCCCCCCAACCCCTCCCAGCACCCCCAAACCTGGTTCCAGGGCTCCTGGGATCGCCCCTGGGGTCCCTGGCACCCCCTTGGACCCCCCCAAACACCACTCTGACCCCCCAGGACCCCCCAAGACCCCCCAGGACCCCCCAGCCCCATCAACCCCCTCCTGACCCCTTATGATCCCCCCAACCCCTCCCAGCACCCCCAGACCTGGCTCCAGGGCTCCTGGGATCGCCCCTGGGGTCCCTGGCACCCCCTTGGACCCCCCCAAACACCACTCTGACCCCCCAGGACCCCCCAAGATCCCCCAGGACCCCCCAGCCCCATCAACCCCCCTCCTGACCCCTTATGATCCCCCCCAACCCCTCCCAGCACCCCCAGACCTGCCTCCTGGGATCCCCCCTGAGGTCCCTGACACCCCCTGGACCCCCCCAAACACCACTCTGACCCCCCAGGACCCCCCAAGACCCCCCAGCCCCATCAACCCCCCTCCTGACCCTTTATGACCCCCCAACCCCTCCCAGCACCCCCAGACCTGGCTCCAGGGCTCCTGGGATCGCCCCTGAGGTCCCTGGCACCCCCTGGACCCCCCCAAACACCACTCTGACCCCCCCAGGACCCCCCAAGACCCCCCCAGCCCCATCAACCCCCCTCCTGACCCCTTATGACCCCCCCAACCCCTCCCAGCACCCCCAAACCTGGTTCCAGGGCTCCTGGGATCGCCCCTGGGGTCCCTGGCACCCCCTTGGACCCCCCAAACACCACTCTGACCCCCCAGGACCCCCCAAGATCCCCCAGGACTCCCCCAGCCCCATCAACCCCCCTCCTGACCCCTTATGATCCCCCCCAACCCCTCCCAGCACCCCCAGACCTGCCTCCTGGGATCCCCCCTGAGGTCCCTGACACCCCCTGGACCCCCCAAACACCACTCTGACCCCCCAGGACCCCCAAGACCCCCAGGACCCCCCAGCCCCATCAACCCCCCTCCTGACCCCTTATGACCCCCCCCAACCCCTCCCAGCACCCCCAAACCTGGCTCCAGGGCTCCTGGGATCCCCCCTGAGGTCCCTGGCACCCCCTTGGACCCCCCAAACACCACTCTGACCCCCCAGGACCCCCCAAGACCCCCCAGAACCCCCCAGCCCCATCAACCCCCCTCCTGACCCCTTATGGCCCCCCCACCCCCTCCCAGCACCCCCAGACCTGACTCCAGGGCTCCTGGGATCATCCCTGAGGTCCCTGGACCCCCCAAAAACCCCTGATCTCCCCCTAAACCCCCTCCCTGCCCCCCCAGTCCCCCCCATGCCCCCCAGCCCCCCTCTGACACCCTTCAACCCCCCCAAGACCCCCCCCCGCCTCCTCCAGACACCCCTCTGATCCCTTCCCAGCCCCCCAACCTCTCCCAACCCCCCCAAAACCCCCTGATCTCCCCCTAACCCCCCTCCCTGCCCCCCCAGCCCCCCCCGCCCCCCTCATGCCCACCAGCCCCCCCGACACCCTCCAACCCCCCAAGTCCCCCCCCGCCTCCTCCAGACACCCCTCAGATCCCTTCCCAGCCCCACAACCCCTTCTGGTTCCCCCTCAATCTCCCCCTAACCCCCTCCCCGGCCTCCCCACGCCCCCCAGACCCCCCCCAGCCCCCAAAGACCCCCCCTGACCCCCCTTTTCCCCAGGTGGACGAGGATTACATCCAGGATAAGTTCAACCTGACGGGGCTGAACGAGCAGGTGCCTCACTACAGGCAGGCCCTGGACATGATCCTCGACCTGGAGCCTGGTGAGGGGCTGGGGGGGTCTTGGGGGGGTTTTGGGGGGGTGGGGGGCTTCTGAAGGGGTTTTGGGGGTGTCTGAGGGGATTTGGGGGGGATTGGGGGTGTCTGAGGGGGTTTAAGGGGGGATTAGGGGGGTTTGGGGGGGATTGGGAGGGGTTGGGGGGGATTGGGGGTGTCTGAGGGGGTTTAAGGGGGGATTGGGGGTGCCTGGGGTGCCTGAAGGGGTTTTGGGGGTGTCTGAGGGGTTTAAGGGGGGATTGGGGGTGTCTGAGGGGGTTTAAGGGGGGATTGGGGGTGCCTGGGGTGTCTGAAGGGGTTTTGGGGGTGTCTGAGGGGGTTTAAGGGGGGATTGGGGGTGTCTGAGGGAGTTTTGGGGGGGATTGGGGGTGTCTGAAGGGGTTTTGGGGGGATTGGGGGTGTCTGAGGGGGTTTAAGGGGGTTTTGGGGGTGTCTGGAGGGGGTTTAAGGGGGATTGGGGGTGTCTGAGGGAGTTTAAGGGGGGATTGGGGTGTCTGAGGGGGTTTGGGGGGATTGGGGGTGTCTGAGGGGTTTTGGGGGTGTCTGAGGGGGGTTTGAGGGGGATTGGGGGTGTCTGAAGGGGTTTAAGGGGGGATTGGGGTGTCTGAGGGGGTTTGGGGGGGATTGGGGGTGTCTGAGGGGTTTTGGGGGTGTCTGAGGGGGTTTAAGGGGGGATTGGGGTGTCTGAGGGGGTTTAAGGGGGGATTGGGGGTGTCTAAGGGAGTTTTGGGGGTGTCTGAGGGGTTTAAGGGGGGGATTGGGGGTGTCTGAGGGGGTTTAAGGGGGGATTGGGGGTGTCTAAGGGAGTTTTGGGGGTGTCTGAGGGGTTTAAGGGGGGATTGGGGGTGTCTGAGGGGGTTTAAGGGGGGATTGGGGGTGTCTGAGGGGGTTTGGGAGGGATTGGGGGTGTCTGAGGGGGTTTAAGGGGGGATTGGGGGTGTCTGAGGGGGTTTGGGAGGGATTGGGGGTGTCTGAGGGGGGTTTAAGGGGGGAATTGGGGTTGTCTGAGGGGATTTAGGGGTGTCTGGGGGTGCCTGGTGGGGATTTGGGGGTGTCTGAGGGGGTTTAGGGGTGTCTAGGGGTGCCTGAGGGGGGTTTGAGGGTTTGGGGGTGCATGTGGGGATTTGGGGGTGCCTGAGGGTGAATTTGGGGGTGCCTGTGGGTGAATTTGGGGGTACCTATGGTGGGGATTTGGAGAGGCAAACAGCCTCATGACCCAGAGAACAGACTTTGGGGGGGGGGGGAGTTATTTGGGGTGGGGGGTGAGAGATTTCGGGGCGTCCTTAGAGATCTCTAAAGGAAGAGGGGGTCCCTAACCCCTTCCCCCCCTTCACCCCCTTTTTTTGCCCCCCAAAACCCAGATGAGGAGCTGGAGGACAACCCCAACCAGAGCGACCTGATCGAGCAGGCGGCCGAGATGCTCTACGGGCTGATCCACGCCCGCTACATCCTCACCAACCGCGGCATCGCCCAGATGGTGGGGGGCCCCGCACCCCCAAAATACCCCCCTCACCCCCCCCCCCACCCTTTAAACCCCCCTTTCATGTCCCTGCCCCCCCCTCTTTTGTGTTGGCAGCTGGAGAAATACCAGCAGGGAGATTTCGGGTACTGCCCCCGGGTGTACTGCGAGAACCAGCCCATGCTGCCCATCGGTACTGGGAGGGGGGGGGGTTTGGGGGGCTCAGGGGGGTTTGAGGGGGCTGGAAGGGGTTTGGGGGGGTCTGGAAGGGGTTTGAGGGGGTTTTGAGGGGGTTTGGGGGGGCTGGAAGGGGTTTGGGGGGTCTGGAAGGGGTTTGAGGGGGTTTTGAGGGGGTTTGGGGGGGCTGGAAGGGGTTTGGGGGGGTCTGGAAGGGGTTTGAGGGGGTTTTGAGGGGGTTTGGGGGGCTGGAAGGGGTTTGGGGGGTCTGGAAGGGGTTTGAGGGGGTTTTGAGGGGGTTTGGGGGCTGGAAGGGGTTTGGGGGGTCTGGAAGGGGTTTGAGGGGGTTTTGAGGGGGTTTGGGGGGCTGGAAGGGGTTTGGGGGGGTCTGGAAGGGGTTTGAGGGGGTTTTGAGGGGGTTTGGGGGGTCTGGAAGGGGTTTGAGGGGGTTTTGAGGGGGTTTGGGGGGCTGGAAGGGGTTTGAGGGGGTTTTGAGGGTGCTCAGGGGGGTTTGGGGGGGCTGGAAGGGGTTTGGGGGGGACTGGAAGGGGTTTGGGGGGCTGGAAGGGGTTTGGGGGTGGTTGGGGGGGGCTGTAAGGGGTTTGCGGGGAGCTGAAGTGGTTTGAGGGGGTTTGGGGGGGCTGGAAGGGGTTTGGGGGTGGTTGGGGGGGCTGAAAGGGGTTTGCGGGGAGCTGGAAGGGGTTTGAGGGGGGCTGCAAGGGGTTTGGGGGGGTCTGGAAGGGGTTTGAGGGGGTTTTGAGGGGGTTTGGGGGGGCTGGAGGGTTTGAGGGGGCTGGAAGGGGTTTGGGGGTGGTTGGGGGGGCTGAAAGGGGTTTGCGGGGAGCTGGAAGGGGTTTGAGGGGGGCTGGAAGGGGTTTGGGGGGGTCTGGAAGGGGTTTGAGGGGGTTTTGAGGGGGTTTGGGGGGGCTGGAAGGGGTTTGAGGGGGGCTGGAAGGGGTTTGGGGGTGGTTGGGGGGGCTGAAAGGGGTTTGCGGGGAGCTGGAAGGGGTTTGAGGGGGGCTGGAAGGGGTTTGGGGGTGGTTGGGGGGGCTGAAAGGGGTTTGCGGGGAGCTGGAAGGGGTTTGAGGGGGGCTGGAAGGGGTTTGGGGGGTCTGGAAGGGGTTTGAGGGGGTTTTGAGGGGGTTTGGGGGGGTCTGGAAGGGGTTTGAGGGGGTTTTGAGGGGGTTTGGGGGGGGCTGGAAGGGGTTTGAGGGGGTTTTGAGGGTGCTCAGGGGGGTTTGGGGGGGCTGGAAGGGGTTTGGGGGGACTGGAAGGGGTTTGGGGGGCTGGAAGGGGTTTGGGGGTGGTTGGGGGGCTGAAAGGGGTTTGCGGGGAGCTGGAAGGGGTTTGAGGGGTTTGGGGGGCTGGAAGGGGTTTGGGGGTGGTTGGGGGGCTGAAAGGGGTTTGCGGGGAACTGGAAGGGGTTTGAGGGGGCTGGAAGGGGTTTGAGGGGGTTTTGAGGGGGTTTGGGGGGGCTGGAAGGGGTTTGGGGGGGCTGGAAGGGGTTTGGGGGTGGTTGGGGGGGCTGAAAGGGGTTTGCGGGGAGCTGGAAGGGGTTTGAGGGGGTTTGGGGGGGGCTGGAAGGGGTTTGGGGGTGGTTGGGGGGGCTGAAAGGGGTTTGCGGGGAACTGGAAGGGGTTTGAGGGGGGCTGGAAGGGGTTTGAGGGGGTTTTGAGGGGGTTTGGGGGGGCTGGAAGGGGTTTGGGGGTGGTTGGGGGGGGCTGAAAGGGGTTTGCGGGGAGCTGGAAGGGGTTTGAGGGGGTTTGGGGGGGCTGGAAGGGGTTTGGGGGGGGCTGGAAGAGGTTTGAGGGGGTTTGGGGGGGCTATGAGGGGGCTGGAAGGGGTTTGGGGGGGTTGGGGGGGCTGTAAGGGGTTTGGGGGGGCTGGAAGGGGTTTGGGGGGGTTTGGGGGGGTTGTAAGGGGTTTGGGGGGGCTGGAAGGGGTTTGGGGGGGTTTGGGGGGGGCTGTAAGGGGTTTGGGGGGCTGGAAGGGGTTTGAGGGAGTTTGGGGGGGCTGGAAGGGGTTTGGGGGGGCTGGAAGGGGTTTGGGGGGGTTTGGGGGGGTTGTAAGGGGTTTGGGGGGGCTGGAAGGCATTTGAGGGGGTTTTGAGGGGTTTTGGGAGTGGCTGGAAGGGGTTTGGGGGGGCTCAGGGGGGTCTGGAAGGGGTTTGGGGGGGCTGGATGAGGTTTGAGGGGGTTTGGGGGGGTCTGGAAGGGGTTTGGGGGGGTTGGAAGGGGGTTTGGGGGGGTCTGGAAGGGGTTTGAGGGGGTTTGGGGGGGCTGGAAGGGGGTTTGGGGGGGTTTGGGGGGCTGGAAGGGGTTTGGGGGGGTTTGGGGGGGCTGGAAACTCCCCCATTTCCCCCCTGCACCCCCTCTTCCCCCAAATCCCCCCATTTCCCCCCAAACCCCCCTTACCCCTCCATTACCCCCCCAAACCCCCCCATTCCCCCCCAAATCCCCCCCAATCCCCCCATTTCCCTCCCTTACCCCCTCATTTCCCCCCCCACTCCCCCCTGTCCCCCCCAAACCCCCCCGCCCCCCCTTACCCTCTCTTACCCCCCAAAACCCCCTCATTTCCCCCCCAACCACCCCCGTCCCCCCAACCCCCCTTACCCCCCAAACCCCCCAAATCCCCCCAAATCCCCCCTTGCCCCCCAAAACTCCCCCATTCCCCCCAAACCCCCCTTACCCCCCCATTCCCCCCCCAAACCCCCCTTACTGCCCCATTTCCCCCCCAAACCTCCCCTTACCCCCCCATTTACCCCCCAAACCCCCCTTACCCCCCCATTTCCCCTCCCAAACCCCCCCCACCCCCCCCAATCCCCCCCGTCCCCCCCAAACCCCCCTTACTGCCCCATTTCCCCCCCAAACCCCCCCTTACCCCCCATTTCCCCCCCAAACCCCCCCTTACCCCCCCATTTCCCCCCAATCCCCCCCCTTACCCCCTCATTTCCCCTCCCAAACCCCCCCCACCCCCCCCAATCCCCCCCCGTCCCCCCCAAACCCCCCCCGTCCCCCCCCCCCAGGCCTGTCGGACATCCCCGGGGAGGCCATGGTGAAGCTGTACTGCCCCAAGTGCATGGACGTCTACACCCCCAAATCCTCCCGCCACCACCACACCGACGGCGCCTACTTCGGCACCGGCTTCCCCCACATGCTCTTCATGGTGCACCCCGAGTACCGCCCCAAACGGCCCGCCAACCAGTTCGTCCCCAGGTCAGTAACCCCCCCCCAAAAAAACCCCCCGCCCCCCGCCTCAAAAACCCCTTCAAAACCCCTTCTCGGCCCTGCGTTCACTCTGGAACCTACTGACGGCTCCGTTCACTCTGTTATCTATGGACACTCGTTCACTCTGAAACCTACTGATGGCTCGTTCACCCTGGCACCTACTGACGGCTGTTCACCCTGGCACCTACTGACGGCTGTCATTCACTCTGGAACCTACTGATGGCTGTTCACTCTGGAACCTACTGACTGCTCATTCACCCTGGCACCTACTGACGGCTCGTACACCCTGGCACCTACTGACGGCTGTCATTCACCCTGGCACCTACTGATGGCTGCTCACCCTGGCACCTACTGATGGCTTGTTCACCCTGGAACCTACTGATGGCTCTCATTCACTCTGGAACATACTGATGGCTGGTTCACTCTGGAACCTACTAATGGCTCGTTCACTCTGGAACCTGCCAATGGCTGGTTCACCCTGGCACCTACTGATGGCTCGTTCACTCTGGAACCTACTGATGGCGTCTCCCAGGCTCTACGGCTTCAAGATCCACCCCATGGCCTACCAGCTCCAGCTCCAAGCCGCCAGCAACTTCAAGAGCCCCGTCAAAACCATCCGCTGAGGGGAACACCCCCCTCCACCCCCCAAAACCTGCAGCACCCCCTCCCCCACCCCTCTGTCCCCCCGGGGGGGAGGTTTGGGGGGGTTTTTTGGCCCCTTTTTGGTGTTTCTTTATTTTTCTTGCTCTTCAAGATGGATAAAAATGAGAAAAACGGGGACAAACGGCCACGGGGGTGTGGTTTTTTTGGGGGGGGGGGGTGTTGTGCTGATTTTTGGGGGGGGGTTGCGCCAATTTTGGGGAGTTTGGGGTGGATTGTGCCGATTTGGGGGTTTTTGTGCTGGTTTGGGGAGTTTTAGGGGGGATTGTGATGATTTGGGGGGGGGTTGTGCCAGTTTTGGGTGTTTTGGGGGGGGGTTATGCTGATTTGGGGAGTTTAAGGGGGGAATGTGATGATTTTGGGGGGGTTGTGGTGATTTTGGGGTGTTTTGGGGGGGTTTGTGCTGATTTTGGGGACTTTTGGGGGGGTTGTGTTGTTTTTTTGGGGGGTTATGCTGATTTGGGGAGTTTAAGGGGGGAATGTGATGATTTTGGGGGGGTTGTGGTGATTTTGGGGTGTTTTGGGGGGTTTGTGCTGATTTTGGGGACTTTTGGGGGGGTTGTGTTGTTTTTTTGGGGGGGTTATGCTGATTTGGGGAGTTTAAGGGGGGAATGTGATGATTTTGGGGGGGTTGTGATTTTGGGGTGTTTTGGGAGGGGTTTGTGCTGATTTTGGGGACTTCTGGGGGGGTTGTGTTGGTTTTGGGGGGAGCTTATGCTGATTTGGGGAGTTTCAGGGGGTGTAGCAGTGTTTTGGGGGGATTCTGCTGGTTTGGGGGGGGGTTGCACTGATTTGGGGAGTTTTGGGGGGTGAATGTGCCGCTTTGGGACATTTTGGGGGGACTCTGGCAATTTGGGGGGGGGATTGTGCCGGTTTTGGGGGGTTTTGCACCAGTTTGGGGTATTTTGGGGGGCAGTTTGTGCCTTTTTGGGGGGGGTGGAGGGTTTTGGGGTCAGCTTGTGCCAGTTTGGGGTGTTTTTTGGGGGGGTTGTGTTGGTTTTGGGGGGGGTCAGGGTGGTTTATGTGATTTTGGGATATTTTGGGGGCAGTTGGTGCTATTTTTGGGGGGGTTGGGGGTATTTTGGGGGCGGTTTGTGCTATTTTTGGGGGGTTGGGGTATTTTGGGGGCGGTTTGTGCTATTTTTGGGGGGGTTGGGGTATTTTGGGGGCGGTTTGTGCTATTTTTGGGGGGGTTTGGGGTATTTTGGTGGCAGTTTGTGCTATTTTTGGGGGGGTTGGGACATTTTGGGGGCGGTTTGTGCTATTTTGGGGGGGTTGGGGTATTTTGGGGGCGGTTTGTGCTATTTTTGGGGGGGTTGGGGTATTTTGGGGGCGGTTTGTGCTATTTTTGGGGGGGTTGGGGTATTTTGGGGGCGGTTTGTGCTATTTTTGGGGGTGCTTAGGGGAATTTGGGGGCGGTTTGTGGCAATTTGGGGAGTTTTGGGGAGAGGTGGGGGTGGTTGGTGTTGGTTTTGGGGCAGCTTGTGGCATTTTGGGGGCGTTTCGTGCCATTTTGGGGGCGTTTTGTGCCATTTTGGGTTCTTCTGGGGCATTTTAGGTGGTTTGGGGGGATTTTGGGGGCGGTTTGTGCTGTTTTTGGGGGGGTTGTGTCAGTTTGGGGGGTGGTTTTGGGGGCAGTTTGTGCAATTTTGGGGCCGTTTCTGCAATTCTGGGCTATTTCTGGGGGTGGCCGGGGGGATTTCCAGGCTGATTTGGGGCAGTTTTGAGGTATTTCAGGGAATTTGGGACAATTTCAGGCAGTTCAGGAGGGTTGAGGGGGGGTTTTGGGGGCTGCTTGTGCCTTTTTGGGGTGGTTTGGGGTTGGGTTGGGTTGTTTTGGGGTGATTCAGGCCAGTTTTGGGGCTGGTTGGGCTGGTTCAGGGACACTTTGGTGCCGTTCACACCCAATTCTGGTTATTTTTAGGAAATCTGGCGCCACCCTGGGGAATTTTGGGGAGTTTTTACAGCGTTTTGGGGGATTTTGGAGCCTGTTTGGGTTATTTTGGGGTATTTTTGAGCTGGTTTTGTGGTATTTCAGGGTACTAGTGGAGAGTTCTTGGTATTCCGGGGTATTTTGGGTGGCTTTTGGTGCTATTTTGGGTCGTCTGGGAGATTTTGGTGCTTTCTGGGCTGGTTCATGAGTCTCTTGGTGCAATTTAGGCCCGGTTTGGGGCACTTTGGGCCATTTTTGGGGGGCTTGGGACACGTTCTGGGGTATTTTGGTGCAATTTAGGACCAGGTTGAATGCGTTTGGGGTAATTTGGGCCAATTTGGGGGTAATTTGGGCCGATTTGGGGGCAATTTGGGTAGTTTGGGGCCATTTGGGCTGGTTCTGACCTATTTTAGGGCCATTTGGGGCTATTTTATTCCATACAGACACATTTTGAGGCTGTTTGGGGCTGACTTGGGGGTAATTGGGTTGATTTTGGGGCCGTTTGGGTTATTTTAGGGCAATTTGGCTCCACTTTGGAGTGATTTGGTATCATTTGGATCCATTTTGGGGACATTTTGGGCTGGTTTTGGGGGGTAATTTTGTCAATTTTGGAGCCGTTTGGGCGGTTCCTGGGGTTGGGGCTATTTTGGGGGCATTTTTAGTCCATTTCGGAACCTTTTGGGGCTATTTTGTTGTTATTTTGACCCATTTGGGGGTAATTTAGATCGATTTTAGGGCCATTTGAGGCTTTTTCTGTGCTATTTGGAGGGTACTGGGGTCTTTCTGATGCAATTCTGACCTATTTTGGGGCCCTTCGGGCTATTTTGGGGCTACTTGGGCCCATTTTGGAGCCATTCAGGCTATTTTGGGGCTACTTGGGCCCATTTTGGGGCCCTTTGGGCTATTTTGGGGCTACTTTGGCCCATTTTGTGGCCATTCGGGCTATTTTGGGGCTACTTGGGCCCATTTTGGGGCCCTTCAAACTATTTTGGGGCTACTTGGGCCCATTTTGGGGCTACTTGGGCCCATTTTGGAGCCATTCGGGCTATTTTGGGGCTACTTGGGCCCATTTTGGGGCCATTCGGGCTATTTTGGGGCTACTTGGGCCCATTTTGGGGCCATTTGGGCTATTTTGGGGCAATTCAGCTGCATTTTGGGGCCATTTGTGCCTGTTTTGGGGCTTATTTCAATCATTTTGGGCCCGTTTCGCCTGTTCTTTCCAGCCCGTTCCGGCGCCTCTGCTGGCGGGGGCGGGAGGAGGACCCAATACCTCAGCCCCCCGTCACCATGGCAACGCCGCCGCCATCTTGCCCCCCTGCTTCCCCTCCCTCCCCAAAGCCCCTCTCCGGCTGCCGTAGCGCTTCCCGGAAGTGGCCGCCGCTTCCGCTTCCCGCCGCCTACGATGGCGAAGCTCCGGAGCCTCGTCCCGGCCCCGCGGCTCTACCGGCTGCAGCGGCCCCGGGGGGCCGGGTCGGGCCGGGCTCTGGGCCCAGCGCGGCGGCGGCAGGACGAGCCTGGGGCCTGCGCCGCGCTGGGTGGGTTTGGGGGGGCTGTGGGGGGGGGGTTGGGGAGGGATAGGGGGGGTTGGGCCACTTTTGGGGAGGTTTTGGGGGGTCTGGGGGTCCGTTTGTGCCCCTTCGGGGTGTTTTGGGGGGGTTGGTGCCAATTTGGGGGGTCTGGGGGTCCGTTTGTGCCCCTTCGGGGTGTTTTGGGGGGGTTGGTGCCAATTTGGAGGGGGCTGGGGGTGGGTTTTGAGGTTTGGGGGGCTGTTTGCGCCGATTTGGGGCGTTTTGGGCCCGTTTGCGCCTGTTTTAGGGGGGGTTGGGGGCAGTTCCTGCCAGTTTTGGGGGGGTTGTGTCCCTGTTGGAGGGGTTTGGGGGCGGCTTGGGCCAGTTTGGGGGGGGTTACGACCGTGTTGGGGTGTTTGGGGGAGGTTGGGCTAATTTTGAGGGGTGTTTGGGGGGGACTTGGGGGGCTTGGGGGTAGTTTGGGTGGTTTTGGGGGGAGGTGTGAGCATTTGGGGGGCTTTGGGGGTGATTTGTGCCAATTTGGGGGGGGGGTTGTACCATTTGGGGGCAATTCAGGAGGGTTGGGGGGATTTGGGGGCCCTTTGTGCCTATTTGGGGGCCCTTTGTGCCTATTTGGGGGGGGGGTTGGGAGGGTTTGGGGTTGATTTGTGCCGGTTTGGGTTCATTTAGGCCAGTTTTGGGGCTGTTTGGGGTGCTTTGGGGGCACTTTTGGTGCCAATTTCACCCTGATTCTGGGTATCTGGCGCCACCCTGGGGGAATTTTGGGGAGTTTTTACAGCATTTGGGGGATTTTGGAGCCATTTGGGATGGTTTGGTGTATTTTGGGGGGTTTTTTGGCTGCTTTGGGGCTCCTGTGGTGCAATTGAGACCTGTTTGGGGGCATTTCAGGGTAATTTTAGGTCAACTTGGGGGCATTTGGGCTGCTTCTGGGGTATTTTGGGGCCATTTGGGGCTATTTGGGGGTAATTGAGACCTATTTGGGGACCATTGGGGGGTAATTGGGGTGGATTTTGGGGCCATTTGCGCAAGTTTGGGTTATTTTGAGGCAATTTGGGGCCAATTTGGGCAGGTTCGGGTTATTTTGGGGCAACTTGGGCCCATTATGGGGGTATTCTGGTGTGATGGAGACCCATTTTGGCACCATTTGGGTGGGGTTTGGGGCCATTTGGGGGCTATTTTCTTCAATTCAGCCCCATTTTGGGATCACTTGGGGATATTTTGGGGCAATTCTAGCCCATTTGGGGATCATTCAGGTTGATTTGGGGGCCCCTTGGGGCTTTTTTGTGGTATTTCAGGGCTATTTAGGGTTCCTTTGGGGAAATCCTACCCACTTTTGGGGCCGTTTGGGGCTATTTTGGGACAATCCTAACCCATTTGGGGATAATTTGGGTCGGTTCTGGGGCCATTTGTGCCTTTACCATAGTATTTGGGGGCAGTTGGGGTGCGATTCTGACCCATTTTGAAGCCATTGGGGTGGCTTTTGGGGCAACTTGGGGTGATTTTGGGGCAATTCTGAGCCACTTGGGGGCAATTTGGGATGATTTTGTTCAATTCTGATCCATTTTGGGGCCACTCGGGGCTATTTTGGTGCATTTCAGACCCATTTGGGGGCATTTTGGGGCAATCCTGACCCATTTTGGCGCCGTTTGGGGCCATTTTGGGGGCTATTTTCTTCAATTCAGACCCATTTTGGGGCCGTTTGGGGCTATTTTGGGGCAATTCTAGCCCATTTGGGGATAATTTGGGTGGATTCTGGGGCCATTTGTGCCTTTACCATAGTATTTGGGGGCAGTTGGGGTGCGATTCTGACCCATTTTGAAGCCATTGGGGTGGCTTTTGGGGCAACTTGGGGTGATTTTGGGGCAATTCTGAGCCACTTGGGGGGCAATTTGGGACCATTTTGTTCAATTCTGATCCATTTTGGGGCCACTCGGGGCTATTTTGGTGCATTTCAGACCCATGTTGGGGCAATTCGGGTCAATTTGGGGGTATTTTGAGGCGATCCTGCATTTTGGTGCCGTTTGGGGCCATTTTGGGGGCTATTTTCTTCAATTCAGCCCCTTTTTGGGGCCTTTTGGGGCTATTTTGGGGCAATTCTAGCCCATTTGGGGATAATTTGGGTGGATTCTGGGGCCATTTGTGCCTTTACCATAGTATTTGGGGGCAGTTGGGGTGCGATTCTGACCCATTTTGAAGCCATTGGGGTGGCTTTTGGGGCAACTTGGGATGATTTGGGGGCAATTCTGAGCCACTTGAGGGCAATTTGGGATGATTTTGTTCAATTCTGATCCATTTTGGGGCCACTCGGGGCTATTTTGGTGCATTTCAGACCCATTTGGGGGCATTTTGGGGCAATCCTGACCCATTTTGGCGCCGTTTGGGGCCATTTTGGGGGCTATTTTCTTCAATTCAGACCCATTTTGGGGCCGTTTGGGGCTATTTTGGGGCAATTCTAGCCCATTTGGGGATAATTTGGGTGGATTCTGGGGCCATTTGTGCCTTTACCATAGTATTTGGGGGCAGTTGGGGTGCGATTCTGACCCATTTTGAAGCCATTGGGGTGGCTTTTGGGGCAACTTGGGATGATTTGGGGGCTATTCTGAGCCACTTGAGGGCAATTTGGGATGATTTTGTTCAATTCTGATCCATTTTGGGGCCACTCGGGGCTATTTTGGTGCATTTCAGACCCATTTGGGGGCATTTTGGGGCGATCCTGACCCATTTTGGTGCCGTTTGGGGCCATTTTGGGGGCTATTTTCTTCAATTCAGCCCCTTTTTGGGGCCTTTTGGGGCTATTTTGGGGCAATTCTAGCCCATTTGGGGATAATTTGGGTGGATTCTGGGGCCATTTGTGCCTTTACCATAGTATTTGGGGGCAGTTGGGGTGCGATTCTGACCCATTTTGAAGCCATTGGGGTGGCTTTTGGGGCAACTTGGGATGATTTGGGGGCAATTCTGAGCCACTTGAGGGCAATTTGGGATGATTTTGTTCAATTCTGATCCATTTTGGGGCCACTCGGGGCTATTTTGGTGCATTTCAGACCCATTTGGGGGCATTTTGGGGCAATCCTGACCCATTTTGGCGCCGTTTGGGGCCATTTTGGGGGCTATTTTCTTCAATTCAGACCCATTTTGGGGCCGTTTGGGGCTATTTTGGGGCAATTCTAGCCCATTTGGGGATAATTTGGGTGGATTCTGGGGCCATTTGTGCCTTTACCATAGTATTTGGGGGCAGTTGGGGTGCGATTCTGACCCATTTTGAAGCCATTGGGGTGGCTTTTGGGGCAACTTGGGATGATTTGGGGGCAATTCTGAGCCACTTGAGGGCAATTTGGGATGATTTTGTTCAATTCTGATCCATTTTGGGGCCACTCGGGGCTATTTTGGTGCATTTCAGACCCATTTGGGGGCATTTTGGGGCGATCCTGACCCATTTTGGCGCCGTTTGGGGCCATTTTGGGGGCTATTTTCTTCAATTCAGACCCATTTTGGGGCCGTTTGGGGCTATTTTGGGGCAATTCTAGCCCATTTGGGGATAATTTGGGTGGATTCTGGGGCCATTTGTGCCTTTACCATAGTATTTGGGGGCAGTTGGGGTGCGATTCTGACCCATTTTGAAGCCATTGGGGTGGCTTTTGGGGCAACTTGGGATGATTTGGGGGCTATTCTGAGCCACTTGAGGGCAATTTGGGATGATTTTGTTCAATTCTGATCCATTTTGGGGCCACTCGGGGCTATTTTGGTGCATTTCAGACCCATTTGGGGGCATTTTGGGGCGATCCTGACCCATTTTGGTGCCGTTTGGGGCCATTTTGGGGGCTATTTTCTTCAATTCAGCCCCTTTTTGGGGCCTTTTGGGGCTATTTTGGGGCAATTCTAGCCCATTTGGGGATAATTTGGGTGGATTCTGGGGCCATTTGTGCCTTTACCATAGTATTTGGGGGCAGTTGGGGTGCAATTCTGACCCATTTTGAAGCCATTGGGGTGGCTTTTGGGGCAACTTGGGGTGATTTTGGGGCAATTCTGAGCCACTTGGGGGGCAATTTGGGACCAGTTTGTTCAATTCTGATCCATTTTGGGGCCACTCGGGGCTATTTTGGTGCATTTCAGACCCATTTGGGGGCAATTCGGGTCAATTTGGGGGCATTTTGGGGCGATCCTGACCCATTTTGGGGGGGTTTGGGGCAATTCTGACGCACTTTGGGGCAATTCTGACACACTTTGGGGCAATTCGTTCAATTCTGACCCGTTTTAGGGCCTCCAGGGTGGGTTTTTTGGGGTTATTTCAGTCATTTTCGGGCGCTTTTCCCCCGTTCTCCCAGCCCCGTTCTGGCGCCTCCCCACTCCCCGCCTCAGCAAAGGCGGGAAAAGGAGGCCCCGTCACCATGGCGACGCCGGCGCCATCTTGGCCCCGCTCCATAGCAACGCGCGGGCCCCTCTCCGGCTCCCGTAGCGCATCCCGGAAGTGCCGCCGCTTCCGCTTCCGCTTCCCGCCGCCGCCGCTGCTGCGATGGGGACGCTCCTGAGCTGCGTCCTGGGGCCGCGGCTCTACCGGATCCACCGGCTCCGGGGGCCGGGGACGGGCCGGGTGTTGGGCCCCCCGCCCCGCGCTGCCCCGCCCGCCCGGGACGAGCCGCCCTGGGTAAGGCGGGGGGGGGAGGGGGAGTTTGGGGGGGGGGCCGGGCTTTTGGGGGGGGGTCTCGGCCCTCCCGTGACCCCCCCCCTCCGGTGACCCCCTCCCCCTCCCGGTTGCCCCCTCCCTCCCCCCCGCAGGACTCGTACTACCAACCGTGGTGGCTGGAGCGGCACACGGACAGCGTGCTGGCGGTGGTCAGGCCTCCGGGGGGGGGGTTTGGGGGGGTTCTGGGGGGAAGGGGGGGATTTGGGGGTGTCAAGGGGAATTAAGGTGGCTGGGGGGGGGATTTGAGGGTCCTGGGGGGATAGGGGGGATTTAAGGGGGTTTGGGGGGGTTCTGGGGGGAAGGGGGGGATTTGGGGGTGTCAAGGGGGATTAAGGTGGCTGGGGGGGGATTTGAGGGTCCTGGGGGGATAGGGGGGGATTTAAGGGGGTTTGGGAGTATCCTGGGGGGTAAGGGGGGGGATTTGGGGGTGTCAAGGGGGATTAAGGTGGCTGGGGGGTGGATTTTTGGGGGGGGGGGGATTTAAGGGGGTTGGGGGTATCCTGGGGGAGAGGGGGATTGGGGGGGCGATTGGGGGGGTGATTTGGGGGGGGCTTGGGGGGCAATTAGGGGAGGGGATTGGGGGGGCTGGGGGGCGATTGGGGGGGTGATTTGGGGGGGCTTGGGGGGCAATTGGGGGAGGGGATTGGAGGGGGGTGAGGGCCGATTGGGGGAAGGCTTGGGGGGCAATTGGGGGAGGGGTTTGGGGAGCAATCTGGGGGGGTGTTGGGGGGCAATTGGGGGAGGGGGTTTGGGGGAACAATCTGGGGGGGTTGGGGGGCGATTGGGGGGGGTTGGGGGGCAATTGGGGGAGGGGGTTGGGGGGCGATTGGGGGGATGGGTTGGGGGGCGATTGAGGGGGGCTTGGGGGGCAATCTTGAGGGGGCGATTGGGGGGCAGTTGGGGGAGGGGTTTGGGGGGCGATTGGCTGGGGGTTGAGGGGGCAATCTGGGGGGTTTGGGGGGTTAATTGGGGGGGCAGTTGGGGGGGATTGGGGGGGTTGAGGGGTGCAACTTGGGGAGGGGGTGGTCTCAGGAGTGGGAATTAAAGGCTCTGGGTAGGTTTGGAGAGGGGGTGGAATTAGGGGAAGGGTAGAGGGGGGACAGGGGGGTCTGGGGGTGAAAAATTGGGGGTCCCACACCCCCTCAGCCCCCCCTTTGTCCCCCCCCACCCCCTTGTCCCCCCCCTCAGGCCTCAGTGCTCTGGTCCATCTCCTACTACGCTTCCCCCCTGGCCGCTCTCTACATGTACCGCAAAGGTGGGGGGGGGTGTGTGTTTGGGGGGGGGTCTAAGGGGGGTCTGGAGGGTTTGGGGGGGGTCTTGATCCTTTCTAACCCCCCAAACCCCCTCTTTTCCCTCCCCCCCCCAGGGCTGCTGACCATGTCCCGCATGGTGCCCCTGTCCCACTGTGCTGGCACCGTCCTGCTGCTGCTGGCGGGGGTGGCGTGTCTCAGAGGTGAGGGGGGGGGATGACATAGGGGACCCCCTGACCCCCCCCTCTAGACCCAGACCCTTCCCCTTGGCTCCCACCCCTCTTTTCCAACCCCCCACCCCAGGTTTTGGGCGTTGGAGACACCCCCAGTACCGGGAGTTCATCTCTGTGCTGGAGGACAGCCACCGGCTCGGCACCCCTGAGGTCAAGGTGGGTGTTGGGGCGACCCCCCCACAGGGTGCTGGACCCCCCCCACAGGGTCAGGGACCCCCCCAACAGGGTGCTGGACCCCCCAACAGGGTCAGGGACCCCCCCAACAGGGTCAGGGACCCCCCCACAGGGGAGCTGGACCCCCCAGCAGGGTCAGGGACCCCCCCACAGGGTGCTGGACCACCCCACAGGGGAGCTGGACCCCCCCACAGGGTCAGGGACCCCCCCAACAGGGTCAGGGACCCCCCACAGGGGAGCTGGGAGCCCTCCCCAGGGTGCTGGACCCCCCCACAGGGGAGCTGAGAGACCCACAGGGCGCTGGGACCCCCCCCACAGGGGAGCTGGACCCCCCCACAGGGGAGCTGGGAGACCCCACAGGGTCAGGGACCCCCCCGCAACAGGGTGCTGGACCCCCCCACAGGGGAGCTGGGAGCCCCCATAGGGTCAGGGACCCCCCCACAGGGGAGCTGGGAGGCTCCCACAGGGGAGCTGGGAGCCACACAGGGTGCTGGGCCCCCCCACAGGGTGCTGGGACCCCCCCACAGGGGAGCTGGACCCCCCCACAGGGGTGCTGGACCCCCCCACAGGGTCAGGGACCCCCCCACAGGGGAGCTGGACCCCCCACAGGGGAGCTGAGAGACCCACAGGGCACTGGGACCCCCCCACAGGGTGCTGGACCCCCCCATAGGGGAGCTGGACCCCCCACAGGGTCAGGGACCCCCCAACAGGGGTGCTGGGCCCCCCAACAGGGTGCTGGACCCCCCCACAGGGGAGCTGGGACCCCCCAGAGTGTCAGGGACCCCCCCATAGGGGTGCTGGACCCCCCCCATAGGGGAGCTGGGACCCCCCCAGAGTGTCAGGGACCCCCCCAGGGTGCTGGGACCCCCCAGAGTGTCAGGGACCCCCCAGGGTGCTGGGACCCCCACAGAGGGTCCTTATTTTTGGGGGGAGCCTATTGACCCCCCTCTTGTTTTTAGGGAGGGGGTGGGGGGGTCTGGGGGGGTGTTTTGCCCCCCCCCGACCCCCCTTTGCCCCCCCCCCAGCGCAAACTGGCCCGTTACACCTTCGACTTCCGCAGCTGGCCCGTGGATTATCGCTGGGACAGCGCTGGGACCCCTGGTCAGACACCCCCCCACCCCAAAATAGACCCCCCCAGACCCCCCCCACCCTAAAAGAACCCCCCAGCCCAAAAGAACCCCCCCACCCTAAAATACCCCCCCAAAACAGCCCCCCCCCCAAAATAACCCTCCCAGATGCACTGAAACAGGCACCCCCCCACCCTAAAAATACCCCCCCACCCCAAAACAGACCCCCCCCACCCCAAAATAACCCCCCCACCCCAAAATAAACCCCCCCACCCTAAAATACCCCCCCCAACAACACACCCCCCCCCTCAAAAAACAACCCCCACCCCTCTTTGCCCCATGGGACCCCCTGGTCAGACCCCCCCCCCCTAAAATATACCCCCCCAGACCCCCCCACCCTAAAAGAACCCCCCCAGCCCAAAAGAACCCCCCCAAAACAGCCCCCCCCCCAAAATAACCCTCCCAGATGCACTGAAACAGATACCCCCCCACCCCAAAACAGACCCCCCCACCCCAAACTAACCCCCCCACCCCAAAATAAACCCCCCCACCCTAAAATACCCCCCCCAACAACACCCCCCCTCAAAGAACAACCCCCACCCCTCTTTGCCCCATGGGACCCCCTGGTCAGAACCCCCCCCACCCCAAAATAGACCCCCCCAGACCCCCCCCACCCTAAAATAACCCCCCCAGCCCAAAAGAACCCCCCAGCCCAAAAGAACCCCCCCAAAACAGCCCCCCCCCAAAATAACCCTCCCAGATGCACTGAAACAGGCACCCCCCCACCCTAAAAATACCCCCCACCCCAAAACAGACCCCCCCACCCCAAAATAACCCCCCCACCCCAAAATAAACCCCCCACCCTAAAATACCCCCCCCAACAACACCCCCTCCTCAAAGAACAACCCCCACCCCTCTTTGCCCCATGGGACCCCCTGGTCAGACCCCCCCCACCCCAAAATATACCCCCCCCAGACCCCCCCCACCCTAAAAGAACCCCCCAGCCCAAAAGAACCCCCCCAGCCCAAAAGAACCCCCCAAAACAGCCCCCCCCCAAAATAACCCTCCCAGATGCACTGAAACAGACACCCCCCCACCCTAAAAATAACCCCCCCACCCCAAAACAGACCCCCCCACCCCAAAATAACCCCCCCACCCCAAAATAAACCCCCCACCCTAAAATACCCCCCCCCAACAACACACCCCCCCCCCTCAAAAAACAACCCCCACCCCTCTTTGCCCCATGGGACCCCCTGGTCAGACCCCCCCCCCCTAAAATATACCCCCCCCAGACCCCCCCCCACCCTAAAAGAACCCCCCCAGCCCAAAAGAACCCCCCCCAAAACAGCCCCCCCCCCAAAATAACCCTCCCAGATGCACTGAAACAGATACCCCCCCACCCCAAAACAGACCCCCCCACCCCAAACTAACCCCCCCACCCCAAAATAAACCCCCCCACCCTAAAATACCCCCCCCAACAACACCCCCCCCCTCAAAGAACAACCCCCACCCCTCTTTGCCCCATGGGACCCCCTGGTCAGAACCCCCCCCACCCCAAAATAGACCCCCCCCAGACCCCCCCCACCCTAAAATAACCCCCCCAGCCCAAAAGAACCCCCCAGCCCAAAAGAACCCCCCCCAAAACAGCCCCCCCCCAAAATAACCCTCCCAGATGCACTGAAACAGGCACCCCCCCACCCTAAAAATAACCCCCCCACCCCAAAACAGACCCCCCCACCCCAAAATAACCCCCCCACCCCAAAATAAACCCCCCCACCCTAAAATACCCCCCCAACAACACCCCCCCTCAAAGAACAACCCCCACCCCTCTTTGCCCCATGGGACCCCCTGGTCAGACCCCCCCCCACCCCAAAATAAACCCCCCCAACAACACCCCCACCCCTCTTTGCCCCATGGGACCCCCTGGTCAGACCCCCCCCCCCCAAAATATACCCCCCCCAGACCCCCCCCCACCCTAAAAGAACCCCCCCAGCCCAAAATACCCCCCCCAAAACAGCCCCCCCCCCAAAATAACCCTCCCAGATGCACTGAAACAGACACCCCCCACCCTAAAAATAACCCCCCCACCCCAAAATAAACCCCCCCAGCCCAAAAATACCCCCCCCCCCCAAAACAGACCCCCCCCACCCCAAAGGAATCCCCCCCTCCCCCAGCCTCTCTCATGTAGGACCCTCCCCCCAGGGACTCCCCCCCCCCCAAAACCTCTCTCATTGAGACCCCCCCTCAGGGACTCACCACTGCCCCCCCCCACCCCCCCCCCAGGGAATCCCCCCTCCCCCCAAACCTCTCTCATGGAGACCCCCCCCAAGGGAATCCCCCCCCCCCCCCCAGGGACTCCCCACCCCCCCAAACCTCTCTCATGGAGACACCCCCCGCCAGGGAATCCCCCCCCCCCAACCTCTCCCCCCCCCCCCCCCAGGAATCCCCCCCCCAAACCTCTCCCCCCCCCCCCCAGGAATCCCCCCCCCAAACCTCTCTCCCCCCCCCCAACCCCCTCCATAGGGGATCCCCAGCCCCCCTGCCCCCCCCCAACCCCCCTGTCCGTTGCAGGGGGGTGCCAGGGCCGTGCCCCTGCTCCGGGCCCCCCCGCCCCAACCGAGGGGCCGGGGGCGTCCTGGGGGCGCTGCGGGAGCTGCTCTGCCGGCTGGCCAGGTGGGCGGGGCCTGGGAGGGGCGGGGCCTCGGGCTGGGGGTGCTCGGGTGGGTGGGGCCTCGCAAGGGGGCGGGGCCTCAGGAGGGGAGGGGCACTGCGGGAGCTGCTCTGCCGGCTGGCCAGGTGGGCGGGGCCTGCGAGGGGGCGGGGCCTCGGGAGGGGCGGGGCCTCGGGCTGGGGGTGCTCGGGTGGGTGGGGCCTCGCAAGGGGGCGGGGCCTCAGGAGGGGAGGGGCGCTGCGGGAGCTGCTCTGCCGGCTGGCCAGGTGGGCGGGGTCTGCGAGGGGGCGGGGCCTCGGGAGGGGTGGGACCTCGGGGGGCGGGGCCTAGGGCTGGCTGGGGTGCTCTGCTGGCTAGGTGGCCAGGTGGGCGTGGCCTGAGGGGGCGGGGCCTGCGAGGGGGCGGGGCCTAGGGCCGGCTGGGGGTGTGCTGTCTAGCTGGCCAGGTGGGGGGGCCTCTGAGGGGGCGGGGCCTCGGGATGGGCGGGGCCCCGGGCTGGGGATGCTCTGCTGGTTGGTGGGGGGCGGGGCCTCTGAGGGGGCGGGGCCTCGGGATGGGCGGGGCCCCGGGCTGGGGATGCTCTGCTGGTTGGTGGGGGGCGGGGCCTCTGAGGGGGCGGGGCCTCGGGATGGGCGGGGCCCCGGGCTGGGGATGCTCTGCTGGTTGGTGGGGGGCGGGGCCTCTGAGGGGGCGGGGCCTGGGGGATGCTGTAGCTGGCTGGGTGTGTCCTCTGACCCCGCCCCCTTTGGCCCCACCCCCACCCTGATGGGTCCTGGAGTTGGGGGGGTGGGTGGGTTTGGTGAGTCCCTGGGTGGCCCCACCCTTTGTGGGCGTGGCTTAACAAACCACGCCCCCTTTTGGCCACGCCCCCATCCTGCTCCTGGCGCACACCCTGCGCCGGCTGATGCTTCTCCCGGGGGGGGGGTGTGTGTGTGTTTGGCACCCTATGAGTCCCCTCCCTTAGGGGCGTGGCCTCTCTGACCACGCCCCCTTCTGGCCACGCCCCCAGCCTGGTCCTGGCGCGCACCCTGCGCCGGCTGATGCTTCTCCCGGGGGGGGGGGGCGTGTTTGGCGCCCTGTGAAGCCCCTCCCCTTTGGGGCGTGGCCTCTCTGACCACGCCCCCTTCTGGCCACGCCCCCAGCCTGGTCCTGGCGCGCACCCTGGGCCGGCTGATGCTTCTCCCGGGGGGGGGGGGGGGCGTGTTTGGCGCCCTGTGAAGCCCCTCCCCTTTGGGGCGTGGCCTCTCTGACCACGCCCCCTTTTGGCCATGCCCCCATCCTGCTCCTGGCGCACACCCTGCGCCGGCTGATGCTTCTCCCGGGGGGGGGGGGGGGCGGGGCGTGTTTGGCGCCCTGTGAAGCCCCTCCCCTTTGGGGCGTGGCCTCTCTGACCACGCCCCCTTCTGGCCACGCCCCCAGCCTGGTCCTGGCGCGCACCCTGGGCCGGCGGATGCTGTTCCCCGGGGGAGGGGGGGGCGTGTTTGGTGCCCTATGAGTCCCCTCCCTTAGGGGCGTGGCCTGGCTGACCACGCCCCCTCTGGCCACGCCCCCAGCCTGGTCCTGGCGCGCACCCTGGGCCGGCGGATGCTGTTCCCCAGGGAGAGGGGGGCGTGTTTCGCGCCCTATGAGTCCCCTCCCCTTAGGGGCGTGGCCTGGCTGACCACGCCCCCCTCTGGCCACGCCCCCAGCCTGGTCCTGGCGCGCACCCTGGGCCGGCGGATGCTGTTCCCGGGCTCGGTGCGGCTGCTGCAGAAGGCCCTGCTGCCCGCCCTGCTGCAGGGACAGGCACGCCTGGTGGAGGAGGTGAGGGACCCCCCTGGCCCCCCCAAACCCCCCCGAGACCCTCAAACCCCCCCGGGACCCCTTAATTCCTCCTGGGACCCTCAACCCCCCCTAGGACCCCAATTCCCCTGGGACCCCTGAATCCCCCCAGGACCCTCAAGCCCCCCCAGGACCCCTGAATCCCTCCTGGGATCCCTGAACCCCCCGGGACCCCCAAACCCCCCTTGGGACCCCCTGAATCCCCCCTTCCCGGGACCCTCAAACCCCCCCGGGACCCCTGAATCCCCCCCGGGACCCTTGAACCTCTTCCAGCCCCTTGGCCTCCCCTCAGCCCCCAAAATCCCGCTCCCCCAGCCCCCCTGACCCCCCCTAAAACCCCCCCAGCCCCCCTAAAGCACCCCCTGACCCCCCCAGCCCCCCTAAAACCCCCCTGACCCCCCCCCCAGCCCTCCAAGCACCCCACTTAAAGCCCTTCCTAGCCCCTTGGCCTCCCCTCAGCCCCCCAAATCCCACTCCCCCAGCCCCCCCAAAGCCCCCCCTAGCCCCCCCAAACCCCCCTGACCCCCCCCCCAGCCCCCAGACCCCCCCCCATCCCTTCAAACCCCCACAAGCACCCCACTTAAAGCCCCTTCCAGCCCCTTGGCCTCCTCTCAGCCCCCCAAATCCCACTCCCCCAGCCCCCCAAGCCCCCCTGACCCCCCCTAAAACCCGCCCAGCCCCCCTAAAACCCCCCTGACCCCCCCCCCCCAGCCCCCAGACCCCCCCAAGCCCCCAGACCCCCCCCCATCCCTCCAAACCCCCCCCAAGCACCCCAGTTAAAGCCCCTTCCAGCCCCTTGGCCTCCTCTCAGCCCCCCAAATCCCACTCCCCCAGCCCCCCAAACCCCTCTGACCCCCCCAAAGCCCCCCCAGCCCCCCTAAAACCTCCCCTGACCCCCCCCAGCCCCCTGACCCCCCCCATCCCTTCAAACCCCCCCAAGCACCCCACTTAAAGCCCCTCTCAGCCCCTTGGCCTCCCCTCAGCCCCCCAAATCCCACTCCCCCAGCCCCCCCAAGCCTCCATCACCCCCCCCAGCCCCCCTAAATCCCCCCCTGACCCCCCCAGGCCGGGGGGCAGCGGGCCAAGCTCCTGGCCTGTGATGGGAACGAGATCGACACCATGTTCATCGACCGGCGCCAGAGCCCCGACCCCCGAGGCCAGACCCTGGTGAGGGGGGGCTGGGGGGCTGGGGGGGGTCAGGAGGGGTGGGGAGGGGGCTTTGATCCCCCTTGGGGGTCCCACACCCCCCCAAGGGGTTTCAACCCCCCCCAGGGGTCTTAACCCTCCCCAAGTCATCTGCTGTGAGGCCAGACCCTGGTGAGGGGGGCTGGGGGGGGTCAGGGAGGGGTGGGGAGGGGGCTCTGACCCCCCCTGGGGGTCTCACACCCCCCCGGGGGTCTCAACCCCCTCCCAGGGGGTCCCACCCCTGTCCCACCCCCCACCCCCCCCCAACCCTCCCCAAGTCATCTGCTGTGAGGCCAGACCCTGATGAGGGGGGCTGGGAGGGGGTTAGGAGGGGTGGGGAGGGGGCTCTGACCCCCCTGGGGGTCTCACACCCCCTCCAAGGGGTCTCAACCCCCCCAAAGGGTCTCAGCCCCCCCAGGGGTCTCACAGCCCCCCCAACCCTCCCCAAGTCATCTGCTGTGAGGCCAGACCCTGGTGAGGGGGGCTGGGGGGCTGGGGGGTGGGTCAGGAGGGGTGGGGAGGGGGCTCTGACCCCCCTGGGGGTCTCTCACCCCCCCTAAGGGGTCTCACCCCCCCTTGCCCCCCCCCAGGTCATCTGCTGCGAGGGCAACGCGGGGTTCTACGAGGTGGGGTGTCTGTCCACCCCCTGGACGGTACGGTGGGACCCCCCCCCAACCCCCTGGGACCCCCCCCCAAACACCTGGGACCCCCAAAACCCCCCCCAACCCCCTGGGACCACCCCCCAAAACACCTGGGACCCCCAGGACCCCCCCTCAAAACTCCTAGGACCCCCCCAACCCCCCTGGGACCCCCCCACAGCCACCCTGGGACCCCCAGGACCCCCCCAAACCCTCTGGGACCGCCAGGACCCCCCCCCCAACCCCCTGGGACCACCCCCCAAAACACCTGGGACCCCCAGGACCCCCCTCAAAACACCTGGGACCCCCCCAACCCCCCTGGGACCCCCCCACAGCCACCCTGGGACCCCCAGGACCCCCCCCAACCCTCTGGGACCCTCAGGACCCCCCCAACCCCCTGGGACCCCCCCAACCCCCCTGGGACCCCCAAGACCCCCCCCAAACCCCTGGGACCCCCCAACCCCCTGGGACCCCCAAGACCCCCCCAAACCCCTGGGACCCCCCAACCCCCTGGGACCCCCCCCCAGACGCCCCCAGCACCCCTGGAACACCCCCAGGACCCCCCAGCACCCCTGGGACACCCCCAAACCCAATAAGACCCCCACCCCAGATCCCCCCTGCACCCCTGGGACCCCCCAGGGCCCCTCCAGCACCCCTGGGACCCCCCCAGGACCCCCCTGCACCCCTGGGACACCCCTAAGCCCAATAAGGACCCCCCCAGCCCCTCAGGACCCCTCCCAGCCCCCCAAATTTGGGCTGACCCCCCCAGATCCCCCCCAGCACCTCTGGGACACCCCCAAACCCAATAAGGACCCCCCCCCAGCCCCTCAGGACCCCCCCCAGGACCCCTCCCAGCCCCCCAAATTTAGGCTGACCCCCCCAGATCCCCCCCAGCACACCTGGGACACCCCCAAACCCAATAAGACCCCCACCCCAGCCCCCCCACTGCACCCCTGGGACGCCCCCAAACCCAATAAGGACCCCCCCCAGCCCCTCAGGACCCCCCCCAGCCCCCCAAATTTAGGCTGACCCCCCCCAGATCCCCCCAGCACACCTGGGACCCCCCAGGACCCCCACAGCACCCCTGGGACACCCCCAAACCAAATAGGACCCCCCCCAGCACCCCTGGGAGACCCCCAAACCCAATAAGGACCCCCCCAGCCCCTCAGGACCCCCCCCAGCCCCCCAAATTTAGGCTGACCCCCCCCAGATCCCCCCCAGCACCCCTGGGACATCCCCAGGACCCCCACAGCACCCCTGGGACACCCCCAAACCAAATAGGACCCCCCCAGCACCACTGGGACACCCTCAGGACCCCCCTGCACCCCTGGGACACCCCCAAACCCAATAGGACCCCCTCCAGCCCCCCAGGACCCCTGGGACACCCCCAAACCCAATAAGGACCCCCCCAGCCCCCCAGGACCCCTCCCAGCCCCCCAAATTTAGGCTGACCCCCCCTTTTCCCCCCCAGCCGGTTACTCCGTCCTGGGCTGGAACCACCCCGGTTTCGCCGGCAGCACCGTGAGTCCCCCCCACCCCCCCACCCCCCCCCCCCTCCCCCCACCACAGGGGGGTTCGGGGGACCCCCAGCTTTGGGGGGACCCTCCCCTGACCCCCCCGACCCCCCAAACAGGGGGTGCCCCTGCCCCAGAGCGAGGCCAACGCCATGGACGTGGTGATGCGCTACGCGCTGCAGCGCCTGCGCTTCCCCCCCAGCATCGTCCTCTACGCCTGGTCCATCGGAGGCTTCACCGGTACTGGGAGGCACTGGGAGGGACTGGGAGGCACTGGGAGGGGAATGGGAGGCACTGGGAGGGACTGGGAGGGGACTGGGAGGCACTGGGAGGGACTGGGAGGCACTGGGAAGGGACTGGGAGGGGACTGGGAGGCACTGGGAGGGACTGGGAGGGGACTGGGAGGCACTGGGAGGGACTGGGAGGCACTGGGAAGGGACTGGGAGGGGACTGGGAGGGACTGGGAGGGACTGGGAGGCACTGGAAGGGACTGGGAGGCACTGGGAGGGACTGGGAAGGGAATAGGAGGCACTGGGAGGGACTGGGAGGCACTGGGAGGGGAATGGGAGGCACTGGGAGGGACTGGGAGGGGACTGGGAGGCACTGGGAGGGACTGGGAAGGGAATAGGAGGCACTGGGAGGGACTGGGAGGCACTGGGAGGGGAATGGGAGGCACTGGGAGGGACTGGGAGGGGACTGGGAGGCACTGGGAGGGACTGGGAGGCACTGGGAGGCACTGGGAGGGGAATGGGAGGCACTGGGAGGGACTGGGAGGGGACTGGGAGGCACTGGGAGGGACTGGGAGGCACTGGGAAGGGACTGGGAGGGGACTGGGAAGCACTGGGAGGGACTGGGAGGGGACTGGGAGGCACTGGGAGGGGACTGGGAGGCACTGGGAGGCACTGGGAGGGGACTGGGAGGCACTGGGAGGGACTGGGAGGCACTGGGAGGGGAATAGGAGGCACTGGGAGGCACTGGGAGGGACTGGGAAGGGAATAGGAGGCACTGGGAGGGACTGGGAGGCACTGGGAGGGGAATGGGAGGCACTGGGAGGGACTGGGAGGGGACTGGGAGGCACTGGGAGGGACTGGGAGGCACTGGGAGGCACTGGGAGGGGAATGGGAGGCACTGGGAGGGACTGGGAGGGGACTGGGAGGCACTGGGAGGGACTGGGAGGCACTGGGAAGGGACTGGGAGGGGACTGGGAGGCACTGGGAGGGACTGGGAGGGACTGGGAGGCACTGGGAGGGACTGGGAGGCACTGGGAGGGGAATAGGAGGCACTGGGAGGCACTGGGAGGCACTGGGAGGCACTGGGAGGCACTGGGAGGGGAATGGGAGGCACTGGGAGGGACTGGGAGGGGACTGGGAGGCACTGGGAGGGACTGGGAGGCACTGGGAGGCACTGGGAGGGGAATGGGAGGCACTGGGAGGGACTGGGAGGGGACTGGGAGGCACTGGGAGGGACTGGGAGGCACTGGGAGGCACTGGGAGGGGAATGGGAGGCACTGGGAGGGACTGGGAGGGGACTGGGAGGCACTGGGAGGGACTGGGAGGCACTGGGAAGGGACTGGGAGGGGACTGGAAGGCACTGGGAGGGACTGGGAGGGACTGGGAGGCACTGGGAGGGAATAGGAGGCACTGGGAGGGACTGGGAGGCACTGGGAGGGACTGGGAGGGGACTGGGAGGCACTGGGAAGGGACTGGGAGGGGACTGGGAGGCACTGGGAGGGACTGGGAGGCACTGGGAGGGAATAGGAGGCACTGGAAGGGACTGGGAGGCACTGGGAAGGGACTGGGAGGGGACTGGAAGGCACTGGGAGGGACTGGGAGGGACTGGGAGGCACTGGGAGGGAATAGGAGGCACTGGGAGGGACTGGGAGGCACTGGGAGGGACTGGGAGGGGACTGGGAGGCACTGGGAGGGACTGGGAGGCACTGGGAGGGAATAGGAGGCACTGGGAGGGACTGGGAGGCACTGGGAGGGACTGGGAGGGGACTGGGAGGCACTGGGGATGCTGATTTCGGGGTCCCCCCAGCCACCTGGGCAGCCACATCATACCCTCCCCCCCCGCCTCTTTTGGGGCGCCCTAGCTCCCCCACCAAGGGGATTTTGGCCTCCCAACCCCCCTTTCCCCCTCCCACCCCCTGATTTCGGGGTCCCCCCCGATTTGGGGGTCCCCCCCCTGATTTTGGGGTCCCCCCCAGCCACCTGGGCAGCCACATCATACCCTCCCCCCCTCTTTTGGGGTGCCCTAGCTCCCCCACCAAGGGGATTTTAGGGTCCCAACCCCCCTCTTTCCCCCCCCCCGGTTTCGGGGTCCCCCCCGATTTGGGGGTCCCCCCCCTGATTTTGGGGTCCCCCCCAGCCACCTGGGCGGCGATGTCGTACCCTCTCCCCCCACCTCTTTTGGGGCACCCTAGCTCCCCCACCAAGGGGATTTTAGGGTCCCAACCCCCTCTTTCCCCCCCCCCCGGTTTCGGGGTCCCCCCCCGATTTGGGGGTGCCCCCCCTGATTTTGGGGTCCCCCCCAGCCACCTGGGCGGCGATGTCGTACCCTCTCCCCCCCTCTTTTGGGGCACCCTAGCTCCCCCACCAAGGGGATTTTAGGGTCCCAACCCCCTCTTTCCCCCCCCCCCGGTTTCGGGGTCCCCCCGATTTGGGGGTCCCCCCCCTGATTTTGGGGTCCCCCCCAGCCACCTGGGCGGCGATGTCGTACCCTCTCCCCCCCTCTTTTGGGGCACCCTAGCTCCCCCACCAAGGGGATTTTAGGGTCCCAACCCCCTCTTTCCCCCCCCCCCCGGTTTCGGGGTCCCCCCCGATTTGGGGGTCCCCCCCCTGATTTTGGGGTCCCCCCCAGCCACCTGGGCGGCGATGTCGTACCCTCTCCCCCCTCTTTTGGGGCACCCTAGCTCCCCCACCAAGGGGATTTTAGGGTCCCAACCCCCTCTTTCCCCCCCCCCCGGTTTCGGGGTCCCCCCCGATTTGGGGGTCCCCCCCCTGATTTTGGGGTCCCCCCCAGCCACCTGGGCGGCGATGTCGTACCCCGAGCTGGGGGCCCTGGTGCTGGACGCCTCCTTCGACGACCTGGTCCCCTTGGCCCTCAAGGTGCTGCCCCGCAGCTGGCGTGAGTCACCCCCCCCAGGGACCCCCCCAAACCCCCCCGGGGGGTCCCCAAAACCCCCCTGAACCCCCAAACCCCAAGACCCCCCTGAACACCCCCCCCAGGACCCCCCAGGACCCCCAAACCCCATCCCCTCCATCACCCCAACCTCCCCTCCAAACCCCCTCATCCCCACCACCCCCCCAGGGACCCCCCCAAACACCCCCCGGGGGTCCCCAAAACCCCCCTGAACCCCCAAACCCCAGGACCCCCCCAAACCCCCCCCTAGACCCCCCCAACCCCCCCCCAGGTACCCCCAGGACCCCCAAACCCCCAGGACCCTCCGTCACCCCAAAGCTCCCCAAACCCCCTCCCCCAGGACCCCCCAGGGACCCCCCGAAACCCCCCCGGGGGGTCCCCAAAACCCCCCTGAGCCCCCAAACCCCAAGACCCCCCTGAACACCCCCCCCAGGACCCCCAGGACCCCCAAACCCCATCCCCTCCATCACCCCAACCTCCCCTCCAAACCCCCTCATCCCCACCACCCCCCCAGGGACCCCCCCCAAACACCCCCCGGGGGTCCCCAAACCCCCTGAACCCCCAAACCCCAGGACCCCCCCAAACCCCCCTAGACCCCCCAACCCCCCCCGGTACCCCCAGGACCCCAAACCCCAGGACCCTCCGTCACCCCAAGCTCCCCAAACCCCTCCCCCGGACCCCCAGGGACCCCCCGAAACCCCCCGGGGGTCCCCAAACCCCCCTGAACCCCAAACCCCAAGACCCCCTGAACCCCCCCCAGGACCCCCAGGATCCCCAAACCCCATCCCCTCCATCACCCCAACCTCCCTCCAAACCCCCTCATCCCCACCACCCCCCAAGGACCCCCCCAAACACCCCCCGGGGGTCCCCAAAACCCCCCTGAACCCCCAAACCCCAGGACCCCCCAAACCCCCCTAGACCCCACAACCCCCTCCCCAGGTACCCCCAGGACCCCCAAACCCCCAGGACCCTCCGTCACCCCAAAGCTCCCCAAACCCTCCCCCAGGACCCCCCAGGGACCCCCGAAACCCCCCCTGGGGGTCCCCAAACCCCCGAGCCCCCAAACCCCAAGACCCCCTGAACACCCCCCCAGGACCCCCAAACCCCTCCCAAACCCCATCCCCTCCATCACCCCAAACCTCCCTCCCACCCCCCCCAGGGACCCCCTCAAACCCCCTCGGGGGGTCCCCAAAACCCCCCTGAACCCCCAAACCCCAAGACCCCCCGAACCCCCCACCAGGACCCCCCCAAACCCCCCCCCCCAGGACCCCCAACCCCCCAGGACCCTCCCAAACCCCATCCCCTCCATCACCCCATTTTCCCCCCCAAGGACCCCCCCAAACCCCCCCGGGGGTCCCCAAAACCCCCCTGAACCCCCCAAACCTCCAAGACTCCCCCCGAACACCCCCTCCAGGAACCCCAAAACCCCCAATCCCCCAAATCCTCCAGGTCCCCTCCAATCACCCCAGGATGCTCCCAGGACCTCCCAAACCTCCTTCCTCCCAGCGACCCCCCCAGTGAACCCCCCAGAGACTCCTCCTCCCCCAACCCCCCCGGGGGCCCCTCAAACCCCCCCAGGACCCCCCAGGACCCCCAAACCTCCTTCCTCCCCCCAACCCCCCCAGGACCCCCCCAAACCTCCTTCCTCCCCCCAAACCCCCTCCTGGACCCCTAAACCCCCCAATCCCCCCCGGATCCCTCCAGGACCCCCCCAAACCCCCTCCTGGACCCCTAAACCCCCCCAGGACCCCCCCAAACCCCCCCAGGACCCCCCCAAACCTCCTTCCCCCCCCCCCTTTTCCCCCCCCAGGGGACTTGGTGACCCGGACAGTGCGGGACCACCTCAACCTCAACAACGGGGAGCAGCTCTGCAGGTATTGGGGACCCCCTCCCTCTCATTTTAGGGACCCCCCCTCAATTTTAGGGACCCCCAGGGGGGTTCTTTTACCCCCACCCCCCTTTTTGACACCCCCCCCCAAAACCAGGTACCAGGGGCCGGTGCTGCTGGTGAGGAGGACGAGGGATGAGATCATCACCACCACGTGAGCCCCCCAAAACCCCCCCTGAGACCCCCCTCTGGGCTAGGGGAGGGGTAAGGGGACCCCTTGGTGTTGGGGGGGGTCCCCCAAATTGCTGTACCCCCTGTCCCCCCCCCAGGACCCCTGATGACATCGCATCCAACCGGGGCAACCACCTGCTGCTCAAGCTGCTCCAGCACCGGTGGGTTTGGGGGGGGGGCTGGGGGGGTCCTGGGGGGTCCTGGGGGGTCTGAAGGGGTTTTGGGGGGGTCCTGGAGAAGCTGAGGGGTCCTGAGGAGGTTTTGGGGGGTCCTGGGGGGGTCTGAAGGGGTTTGAGGGGGATCCTGGAGGAGCTGGGGGTCCTGAGGAGGTTTTGGGGGGTCTGAAGGAGTTTTGGGGGGGTCTTGGGGGGTCTGAAGGGGTTTGGGGGTGTCCTGGGGGGTATGAAGGGTTGGGGGGGTCGTGGGGGGTCTGAAGGGGTTTTGGGGGGGTCCTGAGAAGGTTTTGGGGGATCCTGGGGGGTCTGAAGGGATTTGGGGGGGTCCTGGGGGGTCTGAAGGAGTTTGGGGGGCTCTGAGGGGTTTGGGGGGGCTGTGAGGGGGATTGGTGGGGGCTCTGAGGGGTTTGGGGGGGCTCTGAGGGGATTGGGGGGTCTCTGAGGGAGTTTGGGGGGCTCTGAGGGGTTTGGGGCCTCTGAGGGGGTTTGGGGGGCTCTGAGGGGTTTTGGGGGGCCTGAGGAGTTGGGGGGCTCTGAGGAGGATTGGGGGGCTCTGAGGGGGTCTGACCCCCCCCCATCCCCCCAGGTACCCCAAGATCATGGCGGGGGAGGGGACAGAGATCGTCCGGGCCTGGCTGGAGGCCGCCACCCCCGAGGAGGAGAGTAAGGCCACGCCCCCTCCCCGGCCACGCCCCCTCTCAGGCCACGCCCCTCTTTAGGCCACGCCCCCTTTCCCAGACCACACCACGTCCCATCCCCAGACCATGCCCCTCCACAGGCCACGCCCCCTCCCAAAGACCACGCCCCCTCCCCGAAAAGCCACGCCCCTCCCAAAAGGCCACGCCCCCTCCCAAAGACCACGCCCCCTCCCGAAAAGCCACGCCCTCCAAAGCCACCCCCCCGACCACAACCCGATTAGGTCACGCCCCCTGAACAGCCGCCACGTGAGGCCACGCCCCCTGCCCCAAAGCCACGCCCCCTTCCCCTAAGGCCACACCCCATCCACAACCCCAACCGCACCACAAAGCCACGCCCCCATCGAGGCCACGCCCCCTCCAACAAACCAAGGGAGGCCACGCCCTCTTTTCGTTAGGCCACGCCCCTTCCTCCTCACACACGATGTAGCCACGCCCCTTTGAGGCACCCAGAAAGCCACGCCCCTCTATGAGACCACGCCCCCACCCCTGCAAGACCACGCCCCTTCTGTGAGGCCACGCCCCTGTAATAAGCCACTCCACATTGGATGACCACGCCCCTTCTCAGACCACGCCCTTTAGGCCATGCCCTCCGCAATAACCCACACCCCTCCATTGACCACGCCCCTTCTCAGGCCACGCCCCTTGGACCACGCCCCAAATAAACCGTGCCCCTCCATTAGCTGACCACGCCCCTTCTGAGGCCATTCCCAGCAGGCCACGCCCCCTGTAATAAGCCACACCCCTCCATTGACTGGCCACGCCCCTTCTGAGGCCACGCCCATCACAGCCCAGGCCCCGCCCCCCTCGCAGCCCCTACACCCACCCTGTCCCCGCCAAAGCCCCTCCCCCCACCCAAGCCCGGCCCCCTGGGATTGCCCGGGAGTGGGGCGTGGCCGGAAGTGGGCGTGTCCCTCACTGGCCCCGCCCCCTCGGCAGGCGCGGTGTGTCAGCGCTGCGGCCTGGACGAGGGCTGGTGCCGGGCCCAGCTCGGGGCCTTCGCCGGGGACAGGGACCCCCCTTCCCCTGGGGCATCGGTCAGCCAATGGGGAGCGGGCTGGGGGGCGGGGCTTCAGGAGGGGAGGGGCCTCAGGAGGGGCGGGGCCTGAGGAGGGGCGGGGCCTGAGGAGGGGCGGGGTCTAGTGGGAGGTGCAAAGGGCTTGGGGCTGGGGGGAGGGGCTTGAGGAGGGGCGGGGCCTGGGGGGCGGGGCCTGAGGGGGAGGGTGAAGTGGCTGGGGGAGGAGCTTGAGGAGGGGCGGGGCCTAGGAGCTGGGGGGGGGGAATGGGGAGAGCAGCCAATGGGGAGGAGGATGGGGGGCGGGGCTTGAGGATGGGCAGGGCTTGGGGGGCGGGGCCTGAGGGGGATGGTGAAGGGGCTGAGGGGAGGGGCAGTGGGGGTGGGGGTGGGGTGGCAGGGGCCAATGGGGAGCAAGGGGCTTGAGAACCGTCCAATGAGGAGCTGGGATGTTGCGGGGTGGGGGAGGGGGGTGAGCCTGGCCAATCAGGGTTGCGGAGAGCCGGCAGCCAATGGGGAGGCAGGTTGTTTGGGGGGCAACCAATGGGGATGCCTGACTTGGAGCTTGGCAGCCAATGGGAACTCAGAGTCTCTGGGGATTAACCAATGGGAGATGGGGGTGGCTTCAACCAATGGGGGGAGGGTGTTGTGGGCGTGTCCAGCTTTAGCCCCGCCCCTGAGCCCTTCGCCCCGCCCCCCAGGTGCTGACATGGCGGCCGAGGAGCGGCAGCGGCTGGCGCTCTTCCTGGTGAGTCGGGGGGGCGGGGCTTAAAGGGAGGGGGCGGGGCTTAAAGGGAGGGGGCGGGGCTTAAAGAGAGGGGGTGTGGCTTCTGGGGATGCAGGGCTTAAAGGGGGCGTGGCATCTGAAAGGGGGCTGGGCTTAACGGGAGGGGGGCGTGGCTTTGGGAGGGGGTGGGGCTTAAAGGAGGGGTGGCTTCTGGAAGGGGCGGGGCTTTAAAGGGAGGGGCGTGGCTTCTGGGAGGGGTGGGGGTTACTGAGGGGGCGTGGCTTAAGAGGGGGCGTGGCTTAAAGGGGCGTGGGTTCTTGAAGGGGCGGTGTTCGGGGCGTGGCTTAAAGGGAGGGGCGTGGCTTCTGGAAGGGGTGGGGTTTGCTGAGGGGCGTGGCTTCTGGCGGGGGGCGGGGCTTCTGGAAGAGGGCTGTGCTTAAAGGGGGCGTGGCTTCTGGAAGGGGCTGGTCTTGGTGGGAGGGGGCGGGGGCTTAGGGGAGGGGGCGGGGCTTAAAGGGAGGGGGCGTGGCTTCTGGAAGGGGCGGGGCTTAGGGGAGGGGGCGTGTCCTAACCCCTCCCCCCCCCCAGGCCCAGCAGCACCTCCAGAACTTCGAGGCCACCCACTGCACGCCCCTCCCCCCCAGGCCTTCCGCCTCCCCTGGACCCTGTGACCCCTCCCCCACCCCCCGCACGCGGCGCGCCCCTCCCCCCACCACCCACCACCCCCTTTTGCCCCTCCCCCACCCTCCCCCTGACCCCTCCCCCCCCCAATTAAAGTGTCTTTTCTACCCGGCGCCTCGTGCAGTGAGGGGGGGAGGGGGAGGGGCAGCCCGGGGGGGGAGGGGCAGCCCGGGGGGGAGGGGCAGAGCGTGGCCCCGCCCCTCCCCCAACAACCCCCCTGGGTGGGGGAGGGGTCAGTGTATCCCCCCTCCCCCTCAAATGGAGCTACATCAGGGGGAGGGGGCGGGGCTAACGAGGGGGTGGAGCTAACGAGGGGCGGGGCTTGTTGGGGGCGTGGTTTACGATGGGGCGGGGTTATGCGTGGCCACGCCCACGCCGGGCATCGCTCCTGCCCGGCTGCTCTGGGAGAGGGGAGGGGCTGGACTGGGAGCACTGGGATGTACTGGGTGATACTGGGAGGGAACTGGACTGGGAGCACTGGGATGTACTGGGGGATACTGGGATGTACTGGGTGATACTGGGAGGGAACCGGGCTGGACTGGCAGCACTGGGATGTACTGGGAGTGGTGGACTGGAAAAGACTGGGCTGAACTGGACAATACTGGGCAGGGGGAGGGTGGTGACTGGGATGTACTGGGAGGGACTGGGATGTACTGGGAGGACTGGCCCAGACTGGAGAGACTGGGACATACTGGGAGGGACTGGTCTGGACTGGGTGATACTGGGGTGACTGGGATGTATTGGGGACTGGTCCATACTGGGAGCACTGGGATGCACTGTGGGGCTGCACTGGGAGCACTGGTCCGTACTGGGAGCACTGGGATGCACTGTGGGGGTACACTGTGAGCACTGGTCCATACTGGGAGCCCCTGTTTCTCCCCCCCAATAAAACCAGTGACACCAGCTCAGCCTGTGACCCTTTACTGGTGGGGGGAGGGGCAGGGTGGGGGGAGGGGCGGGGGGTGGGGGGAGGGGCGGGGGGAGGGGCGGGGGGAGGGGCGGGGGGGTCACAGCATTTTCCTCATCAGCTCCTCGGCTTCCAGAACCTTCTGCAGCTCCAACTCCAGCTGCTCCAGCTGGGGAAGGGGGGGGGGGGGGGCACAGGGTCACCCCGATTCCCCTCCCAGGACCCCCAAATCCCCCCCCCCTAGACCCCCAATATCCCCCCCAACCCCCCTCCCAACTCCCCCCCAGTGCCCCCCCCGGACCCCCCAATTCCCCACCCAGGACCCCCATCCCCCCCAAATTCCCCCTCAGGACCCCCCCAATCCCTCCCAGGACCCCCAACCCCCCCGGACCCCCCAATTCCCCACCCAGGACCCCCATCCCCCCCCAACTCCCCCTCAGGACCCCCCAATCCCTCCCAGGACCCCCAACCCCCCCCAGGACCCCCCAATCCCTCCCAGGACCCCCAATCCCCCCCAGGACCCCCCAATCCTTCCCAGGACCCCCAATCCCCCCCCAATCCCCCCAACCCCTCCCAATTCCACCCCCAGGACCCCCAACCCCCCCCAACTCCCCCTCAGGACCCCCCAATCCCTCCCAGGACCCCCAATCCCCCCCAGGACCCCCAATCCTTCCCAGGACCCCCAATCCCCCCCAACCCCCTCCCAATCCCCCCCAAATTCCCTCCCCAGGATTCCCCAATCCCCCCAATCCCTCCCAGGACCCCCAATCCCCCCCAGGACCCCCCAATCCTTCCCAGGACCCCCAATCCCCCCCAATCCCCCCAACCCCTCCCAATTCCACCCCCAGGACCCCCAACCCCCCCCAAACCCCCCTCAGGACCCCCCAATCCCTCCCAGGACCCCCAATCCCCCCAGGACCCCCCAATCCTTCCCAGGACCCCCAATCCCCCCCCAACCCCCCCAACCCCTCCCAATTCCACCCCCAGGACCCCAAACCCCCCCCAAACCCCCCTCAGGACCCCCCAATCCCTCCCAGGACCCCCAATCCCCCCAGGACCCCCCAATCCTTCCCAGGACCCCCAATCCCCCCCCAATCCCCCCCAACCCCTCCCAATTCCACCCCCAGGACCCCCAACCCCCCCAACTCCCCCCAGGACCCCCCAATCCCCCCAGTCCCTCCCAATCCCCCCCAAATTCCCTCCCAGGATTCCCCAATCCCCCCAATCCCTCCCAGGACTCCCCCAACCCCCCCACCCCCCCCCCCCCAACCCCCAACCCCCCCAAACCCCCTCAGGACCCCCCAATCCCTCCCAGGACCCCCAATCCCCCCCAGGACCCCCCAATCCTTCCCAGGACCCCCAATCCCCCCCAATCCCCCCAACCCCTCCCAATTCCACCCCCAGGACCCCCAACCCCCCCCAACTCCCCCTCAGGACCCCCCCAATCCCTCCCAGGACCCCCAATCCCCCCAGGACCCCCCAATCCTTCCCAGGACCCCCAATCCCCCCAATCCCCCCAACCCCTCCCAATTCCACCCCCAGGACCCCCAACCCCCCCAAACCCCCTCAGGACCCCCCAATCCCTCCCAGGACCCCCAATCCCCCCAACCCCTCCCAATCCCCCCCAAATTCCCTCCCAGGATTCCCCCAATCCCCCCCAATCCCTCCCAGGACCCCCAACCCCCCCAGGACCCCCCAATCCCTCCCAGGACCCCCAATCCCCCCCAACCCCTCCCAATCCCCCCCAAATTCCCTCCCAGGATTCCCCAATCCCCCCCAATCCCTCCCAGGACTCCCCCAACCCCCCCACCCCCCCCCCCCCCAACCCCCAACCCCCCCTCACCTTGGCGGCCTCCGCCTGGCGCACGCTGGGGGGCACCTTCTCCTGGTACCCCCCTCCCCCGCCGCCCCCGCAGCCGCTCCAGCGCCTTCCCCAGCTCCTCCCGCCGGGACCCCAGCTTAGCCAGCTCCTTGGGGGCGTCGGCCACGCCCTGTGACGTCATAAGGGGGGGGGTGTGTGACGTCATCACGCGGGGTATGACATCACGATGACACCCACCCCCCAGGAACCCCCTCAAATTCCCCCCCCCCCCCCAGGACCCCCAATCCCCTCCCAACTCCCTCCAAGCCTCCCGAATTCCCCCCAATCCCCCCAGGACCCCCAATACCCCCCCCAACCCCCCTAATTCCACTCCCCAGGACCCCCAATTCCCCCCCAAATCTCCCCCCAGGACCCCCAACTCCCTCCAAGCCCCCCAATACCCCCCCACCCAAATCCCCCCCAAGTCCCCCAATACCCCCCCCCACCCCAATTCCCCTCCAGACCCCCCAGGACCCCCCCATATCCCCCCAGGACCCCCAATCCCCCTTCCAAACCCCCCAGTTCCCCCCAGGACGCCCAACCCACCCACCCCCAATACCCCCCCTCCAACCCCCCTAATTCCACTCCCTAACCCCCCAATCCCCCCCCAACTCCCCCAAATCCCCCCCAGGACCCCCAATTCCCTCCCACCCTCCCCCCAATTCCCCTCCAGGACCCCCCCAAAGACCCCCACCCCCCAACCCCCACCCCCCCCCCCAGATCACCCAACCCCCTCCCCCCAATCCCCCCCCAATTCCCCTCCAGACCCCCCCAAGGACCCCCAACCCCCCCAACTCCCTCCAAGCCCCCCAAATTCCCCCCAGGACCCCCCCAATGCCTCCCAGGACCCCCAATCCCCACCCAACCCCCAAATTCCCCCCAAATCCCCCCCCCCTAGAACCCCCCCAACCCCACCAATCCCCCCCAGGACCCCCAATCCCCCCACCCCACCCCCCCCCCCCTCCCCCAACCCCCCCCCCCCCCCCCCCAACCCCCCCCCAATCCCACTCCCCAGCCCCCCCCCCCCCACGATGACGTCACGCGATGACGTCACCCACCTGCAGCGGCAGGTGGACGGTGCAGTGCTCGGAGGCGACGGCGGCGGCGCAGCCCGGGGGGGGGTCCCCGCCTTCGCCTTCCCCTCCCCCCCCCCAGCACGTGCACCTCCCCCACCCCCGCCAGCGCCTTGATCTGACCCCGCCCCCGCCTCGCTCGCCCCGCCCACAGCGGGTCCGGCACGCGCAGGTAACCTGGGGGGGGGGGGGGGGGGGGGGGAGGAGTTAGGTACCCCCAAAATCCTGCTCACACCCCCCCCATCCCAGTCCTCCCAGTACCCTCCCAGCCCCCCCACCTCCCCCAACCCCTCCCAGCCCCCCCCATCCCCCCCAGACCCCCTCTCAGCCCCCCTCAACCCCCCTTCCCCCCAGCCCCTCCAGCCCCCCTAACCCCCCCATCCCCCTCCCAACCCCCCCAGACCCCCTCTCAGCCCCCCTCAACCCCCCCAGCCCCCCCAAACCCCCCATCCCCCTCCCACCCCCCTCAGACCCCCCCCAGACCCCCTCCCAACCCCCTCCCCATCCCCCTCAGCCCCCTCCCAACCCCCCCATCCCCCCCCCACCCCCCAGACCCCCCCCAGCCTCCTCCCAACCCCCCTCAGACCCCCTCTCAGCCCCCTCCCAACCCCCCCATCCCCCCCCCACCCCCCAGACCCCCCAGCCTCCTCCCAACCCCCTCAGACCCCCTCCCAGCCCCCTCCCAACCCCCCCACCCCCCATCCCCCCCCACCCCCCTCCCAACCCCCCCCATCCCCCTCCCACCCCCCTCAGACCCCCTCCCAGCCCCCTCCCAGCCCCCCTCAGCCCCCCCCCATCCCCCCCCGTACAGGGGGCGGCAGCGCCCGGGGGTCCCTCGGAGGCTGCGCAGCGCCCGCACGACGCTCAGCACGAACTCCATGGTCAGCTCGGCCTCCGGGTCCTGCAGGCTGAACTGGGGGGGCAGGGGGGTGAGACCCCGGGACACCCCAGGGACACCCCCTCAGGGACCCCCCTCAGAGACCCCCAGGGACACCCCCCTCAGAGACCCCCAGGGACCACCCCTAACAGACCCCCAGGGACACCCAGGGAACCCCCCCAGGGACACCCCCCTCAGGGACACCCCCCTCAAAGACCCCCCTCAGAGACCCCCAGGGAACCCCCCAGAGACCCCCCTCAGAGACACCCCAGGGACCCCAGGGACACCCAGGGACCCCCCTCAGGGACCCCCCAGAGACACCCCCCTTCAAAGACCCCCCTCAGGGACCCCCCAGGGACACCCCCTAACAGACCCCCCAGAGACCCCCAGGGACCCCCCCCAGGGCCCCCCCTCAGAGACCCCCGGAGACCCCCCAGGGACCCCCTTCCTCAGGGAGCCCCCCCGAAGAGAACCCCCCCAGAGAACCCCCAGGGACCCCCAGAGACACCCCCTCAGAGAACCCCCCTCGACCCCCCAAGGAGCCCCCCCAGGAACCCCCCTCAGAGACCCCCCTCAGAGACCCCCAGGGACCCCCAAAGACCCCCCCAGGGACCCCCCTAGAAGACCCCCAGGGACACCCAGAGACCCCCCTCAGAGACCCCCTCAGGGACCCCCCTCAGAGACCCCCAGGGACCCCCCTCAGAAACCCCCCTAGGAGACCCCCCCTAGGAGATCCCCCCAAGACCCCTCCCCCTCCCCCCATCCCCCTCCCATCCCTCCCCATCCCCCTCTCCAACTGCCCCTCCCCCATCCCCCCTCCCCCTCCCCCTCCCCCCCCCCTCAGGACCCCTCCCCATCCCCCATCCCCCATCCCCCATCCCCCATCCCCCCATCCCATCCCCCCCTCGCCCCTCCCCCCAGGATCCCTCCCCATCCCCCTCCCCCACTGCCCCTCCCCCCATCCCTCCCCATCCCCTCCCCCATCCCTCCCCCTCCCCATCCCCTCCCCCCATCCCCCATCTCCCCCTCCCCCATCCCCCCCTCGCCCCTCCCCCATCACCCCCTCCCCCTCCCCCCTCCCACTCCCCCTCCCCTATCCCACCCTCCCCCTCCCTCCCCCTCCCCCCTCCCTCCCCCACTGCCCCTCCCCCATCCCCCTCCCCCTATCTCCTCTCCCCCATCCCCTCCCCCCATCACCCCTCCCCCTCCCCCTCCCCCTCCCCCTCCCCCTCCCCCTCCCCCTCCCCCTCCCCCTCCCCCTCCCCCTCCCCCCTCCCTCCCCCACTGCCCCTCCCCCATCCCCCTCCCCCTATCTCCCCTCCCCCATCCCCTTCCCCCATTGCCCCTCCCCCAACCCCATCCCCCTCATTCCCCCTCCCCCATCCCCCCTCTCCCATCCCATCCACCCCCTCCCCCCCATCCCCCTCCCCCTCGCCCCTTCCCCCCCTCCCCCATCCCCCACCCCCCCCATCCCCCTCCCCCTCCCCCCCATCCCCCCCTCCCCATCCCTCTCCATCCCCTCCCCTCCCCCTCCCCCCTCCCTCCCCCATCCCCTCCCCCTCCTCCCCCCCGCCCCTCCCCCCACCTCCTCGGGGCGGGGCCGAGGCGCCGACGCAGACGCTGGGGGGTGGGGGGAGGGGCCGGTGGGGGAGGGGCGGGGCAGGCGCTGCCAGAGCTCCTCGCTCAGGAAGGGGGTGAAGGGCGCGAGCAGCCGCAGCCCCGCCTCCAGGCACGTGAACAGCGCGTCGCGCGCCGGCCCCGCCCCGCCCACGTCCTCCTCCCCTCCCCCTCCGTGACGTCATCGGGTTCTTCTTCCGCCTCCGGGCGCCGCCGCCCTCCCCTCCCGGGCCAGGACGGGCTTGACGCACTCCTGGGGGGGGGGGGGAACCAGTGACCACCAGGGACCCCCCCAGTGACCACCAGTAACCACCAGTAACCACCAGTAACCACCAGTAACCCCCCCAGTAAAAACCAGTAACCACCAGTAACCACCAGTAACCACCAGTAACCCCCCCAGTAAAAACCAGTAACCACCAGTAACCACCAGTAACCACCAGTAACCCCCCCAGTAAAAACCAGTAACCACCAGTAACCACCAGTAACCACCAGTAACCCCCCCAGTAAAAACCAGTAACCACCAGTAACCACCAGTAACCACCAGTAACCCCCCCAGTAAAAACCAGTAACCACCAGTAACCACCAGTAACCACCAGGGACCCCCCCAGTGACCACCAGTAACCACCAGTAAAAACCAGTAACCACCAGTGACCCCCCCAGTAAAAACCAGTGACCACCAGTAACAACCAGTAACCACCAGTAACAACCAGTAACCACCAGTGACCCCCCAGTGACCCCCCCAGTAACCACCAGTAACCACCAGTAACCACCAGTAACCACCAGTAACCCCCCCAGTAAAAACCAGTAACCACCAGTAACCACCAGTAACAACCAGTGACCACCAGTGACCACCAGTGACCCCCCCCAGTAAAAACCAGTAACCACCAGTAACAACCAGTGACCACCAGGGACCCCCCCAGTAACGCCCAGTAACCCCCAGTAACCACCAGTGACCACCAGGGACCACCAGTGACCCCCCAGTAACCACCAGTGACCACCAGTGACCCCCCCAGTAACCACCAGTAACCACCAGTGACCTCCCAGTGACCCCCCCAGTAACCACCAGTAACCACCAGTAACCCCCCCAGTAAAAACCAGTGACCACCAGTAACCACCAGTGACCCCCCAGTAACCACCAGTAACCCCCAGTGACCCTCCCAGTGCTCCCAGTCCCCCCAGTACCCCTCCCAGCCCCTCCCAGTTCCCACAGGACCCCTCCCAGTGCCCTCCCAGTGCCCCCAGTACCCCTCCCACCCCCTCCCAGTGCCTCCCAGTGCCCTCCAAATGCCCCCAGTACCCCTCCCAGCCCCTCCCAATCCCCCCAGTCCCTCCCAGTACCCCCAGTACCCCTCCCACCCCCTCCCAGTGTCCTCCCAGTGCCCCCAGTACCCCTCCCAGTACCCCCCTCACCCCCTCCCAATGCCCTCCCAGTTCCCACAAGACCCTTCCCAGTCCCTCCCAGCACCTCCCAGTCCCTCCCAGTGCCTCCCAGTCCCCCCAGTCCCCTCCCAGTGCCTCCCAGTACCCCTCCCACCCCCTCCCAGTGCCTCCCAGTGCCACCCAGTCCCTCCCAGTCCCTCCCAATCCCTCCCAGTCCCCTCCCAGTCCCCCCAGTACCCCTCCCACCCCTTCCCAATGCCTCCCACTGCCCTCCCAGTCCCCCCAGTACCCCTCCCAGTGCCTCCCAGTACCCCTCCCACCCCCTCCCAGTGCCTCCCAGTCCCTCCCAGTGCCCTCCCAGTCCCTCCCAGTCCCCCCAGTCCCCCTCCCAGTGCCCTCCCAGTTCCCACAACACCCTTCCCAGTCCCTCCCAGTGCCTCCCAGTCCCTCCCAGTCCCCTCCCAGTACCCCTTCCAGTGCCTCCCAGTACCCCTCCCACCCCCTCCCAGTCCCTTCCAGTCCCTCCCAATCCCCTCCCAGTCCCCCCCAGTCCCTCCCAGTCCCTCCCAGTGCCCTCCCAGTCCCTCCCAGTCCCCCCAATACCCCCCAGCCCCTCCCAGTCCCCCCAGTACCCCTCCCACCCCCTCCCAATCCCCTCCCAGTCCCCCCCAGTCCCCCTCTCAGCCCCTCCCAGTCCCTCCCAATCCCCTCCCAGTCCCCCCCAGTCCCCTCCCAGTCCCTCCCAGTTCCCACAACACCCTTCCCAGTCCCTCCCAGCACCTCCCAGTCCCTCCCAGTGCCTCCCAGTCCCTCCCAGTCCCTCCAATACCCCCCCAGCCCCTCCCAGTCCCCCCAGTACCCCTCCCACCCCCTCCCAGTCCCTCCCAATCCCCTCCCAGTCCCCCCCAGTCCCCTCCCAGTCCCTCCCAGTTCCCACAACACCCTTCCCAGTCCCTCCCAGCACCTCCCAGTCCCTCCCAGTACCCCTCCCACCCCCTCCCAGTCCCCCCAGTCCCCCTCCCAGTGCCTCCCAGTACACCTCCCACCCCCTCCCAGTGCCTCCCAGTGCCACCCAGTCCCTCCCAGTGCCCTCCCAGTCCCTCCCAGTCCCTCCCAGTCCCCCTCTCAGCCCCTCCCAGTCCCTCCCAATCCCCTCCCAGTCCCCCCAGTACCCCTCCCACCCCTTCCCAATGCCTCCCACTGCCCTCCCAGTCCCCCCAGTACCCCTCCCAGTCCCCCCAATACGCCTCCCAGCCCCTCCCAATCCCCTCCCAGTGCCCCCCAGTACCCCTCCCACCCCCTCCCAATCCCCTCCCAGTCCCCCCCAGTCCCCCTCTCAGCCCCTCCCACCCCCTCCCAGTCCCCCCAATACCCCTCCCAATCCCCTCCCAGTCCCCCCAGTCCCCCCCCCAGCCCCTCCCAGTCCCCCCAGTACCCCTCCCACCCCCTCCCATCCCCTCCCAGTCCCCCCAATACCCCTCCCAATCCCCTCCCAGTCCCCCCAGGCCCCCCCATCCCCTCCCAGTCCCCCCAGTACCCCTCCCACCCCCTCCCAGTCCCTCCCAGTCCCTCCAGTACCCCTCCCACCACCTCCCAGTCCCCCCAGTACCCCTCCCAGTGCCTCCCAGTACCCCTCCCACCCCCTCCCAGTGCCTCCCAGTGCCCCCAATACCCCTCCCAGTGCCTCCCAGTCCCCCTCCCACCCCCTCCCATCCCCTCCCAGTCCCCCCAATACCCCTCCCAGCCCCTCCCAGTCCCCCCAGTACCCCTCCCAGTCCCCCCAGTACCCCTCTCAGTGCCCTCCCACCCCCTCCCAGTGCCTCCCAGTGCCCCCAGTCCCTCCCAGTCCCCCCAGTCCCCTCCCAGTGCCTCCCAGTTCCCCCCAGTCCCTCCCAGTCCCTCCCAGTCCCCCCAGTCCCCCTCCCAGTGCCCTCCCAGTGCCTCCCAGTACCCTCCCAGTCCCTCCCAGTCCCTCCCAGTGCCCCCAGTCCCCTCCCAGTCCCTCCCAATCCCCTCCCAATCCCCTCCCAGTCCCTCCCAGTCCCCCCAATACCCCCCCAGCCCCTCCCAGTGCCTCCCAGTGCCCCCCAGTACCAGGTAGACGTCGCAGAGCTCGTACACCCAGAAGCTGTGCAGGGCGGTGGTGGCGGCCGGGAAGTCGAAGCCCCCCAGGGCCCCCCGACCCCCCCACGGCCGCCCCCAGCCGGCTCAGCACCCAGCGCTCCGCCAGCCCCGCGCGGCCCCGGCACTGGGGGGGGACAGGGGGGTCAGGGCACAGAACTGGGGCCCGGACCCACAAGTGGGGGGTCCCCGACCCATAACTGGGGGGCTCAGACCCACAAGTGGGTCCCAGACCCCCAAATAGGGGTCCCCAGACCCATAACTGGGGGCTCAGACCCACAAGTGGGTCCCAGACCCCCAAATAGGGGTCCCCAGACCCAGAAGTGGGGGTCTCAGACCCACAAGTGGGGGTCTCAGACCCATAATTGGGGGTCTCAGACCCACAAGTGGGTCCCAGACCCCCAAATAGGGGTCCCCAGACCCATAACTGGGGGCTCAGACCCACAAGTGGGTCCCAGACCCACAAGTGGGGGTCTCAGACCCACAAGTGGGTCCCAGACCCCCAAATAGGGGTCCCCAGACCCAGAAGTGGGGGTCTCAGACCCACAAGTGGGGGTCTCAGACCCATAATTGGGGGTCTCAGACCCACAAGTGGGTCCCAGACCCCCAAATAGGGGTCCCCAGACCCATAACTGGGGGTCTCAGCCCCATATTGGGGGGTCCCAGACCCATAAGTGGGGGTTTCAGACCCATATTGGGGGGTCCCAGACCCATAAGTGGGGGTCTCAGACCCAGAAGTGGGTCCCAGACCCCCAAGTGGGGGTCCCCAGACCCATAAGTGGGGGTTTCAGACCCATATTGGGGGGTGCCAGCCCCATATAGGGGGGTCCCAGCCCCCAAACCTGTGTCCCCAGCCCCCTCAGACCCCCCCCCAAGCCCCCAGACCCACCTGAGGCCCGGGGGGGGCTGGTAGTGCCCCCCAGCGAGCCCCCAGCCCCCACAGTGAGCCCCCAGCCCCCCAAATGTGGGTCCCAGCCCCATCTAGGGGGGTCCCAGCCCCCCGAGCCCCCAGACCCACCTGCGGCCCGGGGGGGCTGGTAGTGCCCCCCAGCGCCCTGAGGATGAAGCGGGCCCCGTTCCAGACCTTGTTGCAGAAGTGCCGGTACCCGACCACCCGCCCCACGTCCAGGTTGATGTCACGGCCTGGGGGGGCACGGGGGGGGGGTCAGGGGGGCCTGGGGGGGTCAGGGGGTCCTGGAGGGGTCCCAGGGGGGTTATGAGGGGTTGGGGAGGGGGTTTGGGGGGGCACGGGGGGGTCAGGGGGGGCCTGGGGGGGTCAGGAGGGTTATGAGGGGTTGGGGAGGGGGTTTGGGGGGGCACAGGGGGGTCAGGGGGGGCCTGGGGGGGTCAGGAGGAGCCTGGAGGGGTCCCAGGGGGGTTATGAGGGGTTGGGGAGGGGGTTTGGGGGGGGCCTGGGGGGCCCAGGGGGTTATAAGGGGTTGGGGAGGGGGTTTGGGGGGGCCCAGGGGGGCTATGAGGGGTTGGGGAGGGGGTTTGGGGGGCCTGGGGGGCCCAGGGGGTTATAAGGAGTTGGGGAGGGGGTTTGGGGGGCCCAGGGGGGTTATGAGGGGGTTGGGGAGGGGGTTTGGGGGGGCCTGGGGGGGCCCAGGGGGTTATAAGGGGTTGGGGAGGGGGTTTGGGGGGGCCCAGGGGGGTTATGAGGGGTTGGGGAGGGGGTTTGGGGGGGCCCAGGGGGGTTTGGGGGGGCCTGGGGGTCCCAGGGGGTTATGAGGGGTTGGGGAGGGGGTTTGGGGGGGCCTGGGGGGCCCATGGGGGTTATGAGGGGCTGGGGAGGGGGTTTGGGGGGCCCAGGGGGGTTTGGGGGGGCCTGGGGGGTCCCAGGGGGTTATGAGGGGTTGGGGAGGGGGTTTGGGGGGGCCAGGGGGGTTTGGGGGGGGCCTGGGGGGGCCCATGGGGGTTATAAGGGGTTGGGGAGGGGGTTTGCGGGGGCCCAGGGGGGTTTGGGGGGGCCTGAAGGGGTCCCAGGGGGGTTATGAGGGGTTGGGGAGGGGGTTTGGGGGGGCCTGGGGGGGCCCAGGGGGGTTATAAGGGGTTGGGGAGGGGGTTTGGGGGGGCCCAGGGGGGCTATGAGGGGTTGGGGAGGGGGTTTGGGGGGCCTGGGGGGGCCCAGGGGAGTTATAAGGGGTTGGGGAGGGGGTTTGGGGGGCCCAGGGGGTTTGGGGGGTTGGGGAGGGGGTTTGGGGGGGCCCAGGGGGGTTTGGGGGGGCCTGGGGGGGCCCAGGGGGGTTATAAGGGGTTGGGGAGGGGGTTTGGGGGGGCCCAGGGGGGTTATGAGGGGTTGGGGGAGGGGGTTTGGGGGGGCCCAGGGGGTTTGGGGGGGCCTGGGGGGTCCCAGGGGGTTATGAGGGGTTGGGGAGGGGGTTTGGGGGGACCTGGGGGGGCCCATGGGGGTTATAAGGGGTTGGGGAGGGGGTTTGGGGGGGCCCAGGGGGGTTTGGGGGGGCCTGGGGGGGCCCAGGGGGGTTATAGGGGGTTGGGGAGGGGGTTTGGGGGGGCCCAGGGGGGTTATGAGGGGCTGGGGAGGGGGTTTGGGGGGGCCCAGGGGGGTTTGGGGAGGCCTGAAGGGGTCCCAGGGGGGTTATGAGGGGTTGGGGAGGGGGCTTGGGGGGGCCCAGGGGGGTTTGGGGGGGCCTGGGGGGTCCCAGGGGGTTATGAGGGGCTGGGGAGGGGGTTTGGGGGGTCCCAGGGGGGCTATGAGGGGTTGGGGAGGGGGTTTGGGGGGGCCAGGGGGGTTATGAGGGGTTGGGGAGGGGGTTTGGGGGGGCCCAGGGGGGTTTGGGGGGGCCTGGGGGGCCCATGGGGGTTATAAGGGGTTGGGGAGGGGGTTTGGGGGGGCCCAGGGGGGTTTGGGGGGGCCTGAAGGGGTCCCAGGGGGGTTATGAGGGGTTGGGGAGGGGGTTTGGGGGGGCCTGGGAGGGCACAGGGGAGGGTCGGGGGGGCCTGAGGGGGGTCAGGGGGGTCCTGGAGGGGTTATGAGGGGTTGGGGAGGGGTTTGGGGGGGCCCAGGGGGGTCAGGGGGGGCCTGGAGGGGTCCTAGGGGGGTTATGAGGGGTTGGGGAGGGGGTTTGGGGGGGCACGGGGTGAGGTTAATTTGGGAGGGGTCCCAAGGGTGGTTCTTTGGGGGGGGGATCCTGGGGTGGGTTATTTGGGGGGGGTCCCAGGGGGGTTTAATTTGGGGGGGGGGTCCCAGGGGGGTTATTGGGGGGGGGGTTAATTTGGGGGGGGGGACCCTGGGCGGTGTAGGCGCAGAGGGCGAAGCGCAGGGGGGTTCTTTGGGGTGGTTCTTTGGGGGGGGGATCCTGGGGTGGGTTATTTGGGGGGTCCCAGGGGGGGTTAATTTGGGGGGGGGTCCCAGGGGGGTTTAATTTGGGGGGGGGTCCCAGGGGGGTTATTTAGGGGGGGTCCCAGGGGGAAGTTAATTTGGGAGGGGGATTATTTGGGGGGGTTCTTTGGGGTGGTTCTTTGGGGGGGGATCCTGGGGTGGGTTATTTGGGGGGGTCCCAGGGGGGGTTATTTGGGGGGGGGTCCCAGGGGGGTTATTGGGGGGGGGTTAATTTGGGGGGGGGGTACCCTGGGCGGTGTAGGCGCAGAGGGCGAAGTGCAGGGGGGTTCTTTGGGGGGGGGGGATCCTGGGGTGGGTTATTTGGGGAGGGTCCCAGGGGGGTTTAATTTGGGGGGGGTCCCAGGGGGGGTTATTGGGGGGGGGGTTAATTTGGGGGGGGGGTACCCTGGGCGGTGTAGGCGCAGAGGGCGAAGCGCAGGGGGTTCTTTGGGGGGGGGATCCTGGGGTGGGTTATTTGGGGGGGTCCCGGGGGGTTTAATTTGGGGGGGGGTCCCAGGGGGGTTTAATTTGGGGGGGGTCCCAGGGGGAAGTTAATTTGGGAGGGGGATTATTTGGGGGGGTTCTTTGGGGTGGTTCTTTGGGGGGGGGATCCTGGGGTGGGTTATTTGGGGGGGTCCCAGGGGGGTTTAATTTGGGGGGGGGGTCCCAGGGGGGGTTATTGGGGGGGGGGTTAATTTGGGGGGGGGTACCCTGGGCGGTGTAGGCGCAGAGGGCGAAGCGCAGGGGGGTTCTTTGGGGGGGGGATCCTGGGGGGGTTATTTGGGGGGGTCCCGGGGGGGGGTTAATTTGGGGGGGGGTCCCAGGGGGTTTAATTTGGGGGGGGGTCCCAGGGGGGTTATTTAGGGGGGGTCCCAGGGGAAGTTGATTTGGGAGGGGGGATTATTTGGGGGGGGTTCTTTGGGGTGGTTCTTTGGGGGGGGGATCCTGGGGTGGGTTATTTGGGGAGGGTCCCGGGGGGGTTTAATTTGGGGGGGGGTCCCGGGGGGTTATTGGGGGGGGGTTAATTTGGGGGGGGGGTACCCTGGGCGGTGTAGGCGCAGAGGGCGAAGCGCAGGGGGGTTCTTTGGGGTGGTTCTTTGGGGGGGGGATCCTGGGGGGGTTATTTGGGGAGGGTCCCGGGGGGTTTAATTTGGGGGGGGGTCCCAGGGGGGTTTAATTTGGGGGGGGTCCCAGGGGGGGTTATTTAGGGGGGGGTCCCAGGGGGAAGTTAATTTGGGAGGGGGATTATTTGGGGGGGTTCTTTGGGGTGGTTCTTTGGGGGGGGGATCCTGGGGGGGTTATTTGGGGGGGTCCCAGGGGGGTTTAATTTGGGGGGGGGTCCCAGGGGGGTTTAATTTGGGGGGGGGTCCCAGGGGGGGTTATTTAGGGGGGTCCCAGGGGGAAGTTGATTTGGGAGGGGGGATTATTTGGGGGGGGTTATTTGGGGTGGTTCTTTGGGGGGGGGGATCCTGGGGGGGTTATTTGGGGGGGTCCCAGGGGGGGTTATTTGGGGGGGGGGTCCCAGGGGGGTTATTGGGGGGGGGGTTAATTTGGGGGGGGGTACCCTGGGCGGTGTAGGCGCAGAGGGCGAAGCGCAGGGGGGTTCTTTGGGGGGGGGGGATCCTGGGGTGGGTTATTTGGGGGGGTCCCAGGGGGGTTTAATTTGGGGGGGGTCCCAGGGGGGTTATTTAGGGGGGTCCCAGGGGGAAGTTAATTTGGGAGGGGGGATTATTTGGGGGGGTTCTTTGGGGTGGTTCTTTGGGGGGGGATCCTGGGGGGGTTATTTGGGGGGGTCCCAGGGGGGTTTAATTTGGGGGGGGGTCCCAGGGGGGTTTAATTTGGGGGGGGGTCCCAGGGGGGTTATTTAGGGGGGTCCCAGGGGGAAGTTAATTTGGGAGGGGGATTATTTGGGGGGGTTCTTTGGGGTGGTTCTTTGGGGGGGGGATCCTGGGGTGGGTTATTTGGGGGGGTCCCAGGGGGGGTTATTTGGGGGGGGGTCCCAGGGGGGGTTATTGGGGGGGGGTTAATTTGGGGGGGGGGGTACCCTGGGCGGTGTAGGCGCAGAGGGCGAAGCGCAGGGGGGTTCTTTGGGGGGGGGGATCCTGGGGTGGGTTATTTGGGGAGGGTCCCAGGGGGGTTTAATTTGGGGGGGGTCCCAGGGGGGTTATTGGGGGGGGGGTTAATTTGGGGGGGGGGTACCCTGGGCGGTGTAGGCGCAGAGGGCGAAGCGCAGGGGGGTTCTTTGGGGTGGTTCTTTGGGGGGGGGATCCTGGGGGGGTTATTTGGGGAGGGTCCCGGGGGGGTTTAATTTGGGGGGGGGGTCCCAGGGGGGTTTAATTTGGGGGGGGGTCCCAGGGGGGTTATTTAGGGGGGGTCCCAGGGGGAAGTTAATTTGGGAGGGGGGATTATTTGGGGGGGTTCTTTGGGGTGGTTCTTTGGGGGGGGGGATCCTGGGGTGGGTTATTTGGGGGGGTCCCAGGGGGGTTTAATTTGGGGGGGGGTCCCAGGGGGGGTTATTGGGGGGGGGTTAATTTGGGGGGGGGTACCCTGGGCGGTGTAGGCGCAGAGGGCGAAGCGCAGGGGGGTTCTTTGGGGGGGGGATCCTGGGGGGGTTATTTGGGGGGGTCCCAGGGGGGTTTAATTTGGGGGGGGGTCCCAGGGGGGTTATTTAGGGGGGGTCCCAGGGGGAAGTTAATTTGGGAGGGGGGATTATTTGGGGGGGTTCTTTGGGGTGGTTCTTTGGGGGGGGGATCCTGGGGGGGTTATTTGGGGGGGTCCCGGGGGGGTTTAATTTGGGGGGGGGGTCCCAGGGGGTTTAATTTGGGGGGGGTCCCAGGGGGGGTTATTTAGGGGGGGTCCCAGGGGAAGTTAATTTGGGAGGGGGGATTATTTGGGGGGGGTTATTTGGGGTGGTTCTTTGGGGGGGGGATCCTGGGGGGGTTATTTGGGGGGGTCCCAGGGGGGTTATTTGGGGGGGGGTCCCAGGGGGGTTATTGGGGGGGGGTTAATTTGGGGGGGGGGTACCCTGGGCGGTGTAGGCGCAGAGGGCGAAGCGCAGGGGGGTTCTTTGGGGTGGTTCTTTGGGGGGGGGGATCCTGGGGGGGTTATTTGGGGAGGGTCCCGGGGGGTTTAATTTGGGGGGGGTCCCAGGGGGGTTTAATTTGGGGGGGGGTCCCAGGGGGGTTATTTAGGGGGGTCCCAGGGGGAAGTTAATTTGGGAGGGGGATTATTTGGGGGGGTTCTTTGGGGTGGTTCTTTGGGGGGGGGGATCCTGGGGTGGGTTATTTGGGGGGGGTCCCAGGGGGGTTTAATTTGGGGGGGGTCCCAGGGGGGTTATTGGGGGGGGGTTAATTTGGGGGGGGGGTACCCTGGGCGGTGTAGGCGCAGAGGGCGAAGCGCAGGGGGGTTCTTTGGGGGGGGGATCCTGGGGTGGGTTATTTGGGGGGGTCCCGGGGGGGTTTAATTTGGGGGGGGGTCCCAGGGGGGTTATTGGGGGGGGGTTAATTTGGGGGGGGGTACCCTGGGCGGTGTAGGCGCAGAGGGCGAAGCGCAGCGCGTCCGTCCCGCACTCGGGGATCCCGTTGGGGAAATCCCTTTTCTGGGGGGGGGGGGGACACAGAGAGACCCCAGGTGAGACCCTGGGGGGTCCCTGAGCCGCCCCCCCCACCCCCTGAGCCCCCCCCCAGACCCCCCCCTCACCTGCCCCTCCCGCGCTCGCTCCTCCCAGCCCCCCTAGGACCCCTGTAGCCCCCCCCAGCTCCCCCCAGCACCCCAGGACCCCTCCCAGCCCCCCAGGACCCCCTGCATCCCCTCCCAGCTCCCCCCAGCCCCCCCAGGACCCCTCCCAGCCCCCCCAGGACCCCCTGCATCCCCTCCCAGCCCCCCCCAGCCGCCCTAGGACCCCTTTAGCCCCCCCCCAGCCCCCCCAGCCCCCCCAGGACCCCTCCCAGCCCCCCTAGGACCCCTTTAGCCCCCCCCCAGCCCCCCCAGCCCCCCTTAGCCCCCCTTAGCCCCCCCCAGCACCCCAGGACCCCTTTAGCCCCCCCCAGCCCCCCCAGCCCCCCAGCCCCCCCCAGCACCCCAGGACCCCTGTAGCTCCCTCCCAGCTCCCCTAGGACCCCTCCCAGTCCCCCTAGGACCCCTTTAGCCCCCCCCAGCCCCCCTAGGACCCCTCCCAGTCCCCCTAGGACCCCTGTAGCCCCCCCCAGCCCCCCCAGGACCCCTCCCAGCCCCCCCAGGACCCCTGTAGCCCCCCCCCAGCTCCCCCAGGACGCCTCCCAGCCCCCCCAGGACCCCTTTAGCCCCCTCCCAGCCCCCCTATGACCCCTTGCATCCCCTCCCAGCCCCCCAGCCCCCCTAGGACCCCTGTAGCCCTCCCCCAGCCCCCCCAGCCCCCCCAGGACCCCCTCCCAGCCCCCCAGGACCCCTGTAGCCCCCCCCAGCTCCCCCAGGACCCCTCCCAGCCCCCCTAGGACCCCTTTAGCCCCCCTAGGACCCCTTTAGCCCCCCCAGCCCCCCTAGGACCCCCCCCAGCCCCCTAGGACCCCTCCCAGCCCCCTTAGCCCCCCCCCAGCCCCCCTAGGACCCCTTTAGCCCCCTCCCAGCCCCCCTAGGACCCCCTGCATCCCCTCCCAGCCCCCCCAGCCCCCCTAGGACCCCTCCCAGCCCCCTTAGCCCCCCCCAGCCCCCCTAGGACCCCCTTTAGCCCCCTCCCAGCCCCCCTAGGACCCCCTGCATCCCCTCCCAGCCCCCCCCAGCCCCCTAGGACCCCTGTAGCCCCCTCCCAGCTCCCCCCCAGCCCCCCCAGGACCCCACCCCCACCCCCTGAGCCCCCCCCAGACCCCCCCCCTCACCTGCCCCTCCCGCGCTCGCTCCAGCTCGGCCGGGTCCAGGTTGCTGTTCTCCAGCTGCTCGTGCAGACCCTGGGGGGGGGGGGGGGTGAAACCCCCCTGGGACACCCCAAAATACCCCCCAGGACCCCCCCAAAAAAACCCCCCAGGACCCCCCCAAGCCCCCCCCCAGGACCCCCCCAAAATACCCCCCAGGACCCCACCAAAACACCCCCCAGGACCCCCCCAAAATACCCCCCAGGACCCCCCCAAGCCCCCCCCCCAGGACCCCCCAAGCCCCCCCCAGGACCCCCCAAAAAACCCCCCAGGACCCCCCCAAGCCCCCCCCCAGGACCCCCCCAAAATACCCCCCAGGACCCCCCCAAAAAACCCCCCAAGAGCCCCCCAAACCCCTCCCCAGGAACCCCCCAAACATCCCCCAGGACCCCCCAAAAAAACCCCCCAGGACCCCCCCAAACCCCCCCAGGACCCCCCCCCAAACACTCCCCAGGACCCCCCAAAATACCCCCCAGCCCCCCCGGACCCCTTTAGCCCCCCTAGGACCCCCTGCAGACCCCTTTAGCCCCCTCCCAGCCCCCCCAGCCCCCCCAGGACCCCTCCCAGCCCCCCTATGACCCCCTGTAGCCCCCTTCCAGCCCCCCCAAGACCCCTCCCAGCCCCCTTAAACCCCCCCAGCCCCCCTAGGACCCCTTTAGCCCCCCCCAGCCCCCCTAGGACCCCTGTAGCCCCCTCCCAGCCCCCCCAGCCCCCCAGGACCCCTCCCAGCCCGCCAGGACCCCTGCAGCCCCCCCCCCCATCCCCCCAGCCCCCCAGGACCCCTCCCAGCCCCCCCAGGACCCCTGTAGCCCCCCCAGCCCCCCAGGACCCCTGTAGCCCCCCCAGCCCCCCCAGGACCCCTCCCAGCCCCCCTAGGACCCCTTTAGCCCCCCCAGCCCCCTAGGACCCCTGTAGCCCCCTCCCAGCCCCCCAGCCCCCCCAGGACCCCTCCCAGCCCCCCCAGGACCCCTGTAGCCCCCCCAGCCCCCCCAGGACCCCCCCAGACCCCTAGGACCCCTTTAGCCCCCCCCAGCCCCCCTAGGACCCCTGTAGCCCCCTCCCAGCCCCCCAGGACCCCTGTAGCCCCCTCCCAGCCCCCCAGCCCCCCAGGACCCCTCCCAGCCCCCCCAGGACCCCTGTAGGCCCCCCCCAGCCCCCCCAGCCCCCCCACCTGCAGGGAGATGCCCCTGATGACGTCCAGGGGGTCGATCACGTTCCCCAGGGATTTGCTCATCTTGCGCCCGTGGGCGTCACGCACGATGGCGTGGAGGTACACCTGGGGGGCAGGGGGGTTGGGGGGGCTGGGGGCTGGGGGGGGCCTAGGGGGGCTGGGAGGGGGATGAGAGGGGTCCTAGGGGGCTGGGAGGGGTCTTGGAGGGGCTGGGAGGGGGCTACAGGGGTCCTAGGGGGGCTGGGAGGGGTCTTGGGGGGCTGGGAGGGGGCTGCAGGGGTCCTAGGGGGGCTGGGAGGGGGTCTTGGGGGGGCTGGGAGGGGGCTACAGGGGTCCTAGGGGGCTGGGAGGGGTTGGGGGGGCTGGGAGGGGTCCTAGGGGGGCTGGGAGGGGGATAAAGGGGTCCTAGGGGGGCTGGGAGGGGAGCTGGGGGAGCTGGGGGGCTGGGAAGGGGCTAAAGGGGGCTGGGAGGGGTCTTGGGGGGCTGGGAGGGGGCTGCAGGGGTCCTAGGGGGGCTGGGAGGGGGGGTTTGGGGGGGCTGGGGGGGGGGCCTAGGGGGCTGGGAGGGGGATAAAGGGGTCCTAGGGGGGCTGGGAGGGGAGCTGGGGGAGCTGGGGGGCTGGGAAGGGGCTAAAGGGGTCATAGGGGGGCTGGGAGGGGGTTGGGGGGGGGGCTGGGGGGGGCCTAGGGGGGCTGGGAGGGGGTCTAAGGGGGTCCTAGGGGGACTGGGAGGGGGCTAAGGGGGCTGCAGGGGGTCCTAGGGGGGCTAAAGGGGTCCTGGGGGGCTGGGGGGGGGGGCTACAGGGGTCTTAGCGGGGGCTAAGGGGGTCCTAGGGGGGCTGGGAGGGGGCTAAGGGAGGGTGGGGGGCTTGGGGGGGGGGTTGTGGGGGCTGGGAGTGGGATAAAGGGGTCCTGGGGGGTCGGGGGGGGGTCTAAGGGGGTCCTAGGGGGCTGGGAGGGGGCTAAGGGGGGCTGCAGGGGGTTCTAGGGGGTCTGGGGGGGGGTTAAGGGGGTCCAGGGGGGGTCAGGGGGTCCCAATGGGGTTTTGGGGGGGGTCCCAAGGGGGGTCCCTAGGGTGGGGGAGGGGCACGGTGATGCTTTGAGGCTCCAGGGGGGTTTTCAGGGGTTCAGGGGGGTTTAGGGGGAGGGGGTTTTGGGGGGGGGGTGGGGGGGGGGGGGGGTCCCAAGGGGTCCCGGAGGGGTTTTGGGGGGGGGTCCCAAGGGGGGGTCCCTAAGGTGGGGGAGGGGCAGTGTGATGCTTTGAGGCTCCAGGGGGGTTTTCAGGGGTTCAGGAGGGTTTAGGGGGGTGGGGGTTTTTTTGGGGGGGTCGGGGGGGGGGGGTCAGGGGGTCCCAAGGGGTCCCAAGGTGGTTTTGGGGGGGTCCTGGGGGGGTGGTCCCTGGGGTGGGGGAGGGGCAGTGTGATGCTTTGAGGGTCCAGGGGGGTTTTCAGGGGTTCAGGAGGGTTTAGGGGGGAGGGGTTTTTGGGGGGGGGGTGGGGGGGGGGGGGTCCCAAGGGGTCCCGGAGGGGTTTTGGGGGGGTCCCAAGGGGGGGTCCCTAAGGTGGGGGAGGGGCAGTGTGATGCTTTGAGGCTCCAGGGGGGTTTTCAGGGGTTCAGGGGGGTTTAGGGGGGAGGGGTTTTGGGGGGGGTCGGGGGGAGGGTCAGGGGGTCCCAAGGGGTCCCAAGGTGGTTTTGGGGGGGTCCTGGGGGGGTGGTCCCTGGGGTGGGGGAGGGGCAGTGTGATGCTTTGAGGCTCCAGGGGGGTTTCAGGGGTTCAGGGGGGTTTAGGGGGGTGGGGTTTTTTTGGGGGGGGCCGGGGGGGGGGGTCAGGGGGTCCCAAGGGGGTCCCGGAGGGGTTTTGGGGGGGGGGCCCAAGGGGGGGTCCCTAAGGTGGGGGAGGGGCAGTGTGATGCTTTGAGGCTCCAGGGGGGTTTTCAGGGGTTCAGGGGGGTTTAGGGGGAGGGGTTTTTGGGGGGGGGGGTGGGGGGGGGGGGGTCCCAAGGGGTCCCGGAGGGGTTTTGGGGGGGGTCCCAAGGGGGGGTCCCTAAGGTGGGGGAGGGGCAGTGTGATGCTTTGAGGCTCCAGGGGGGTTTTCAGGGGTTCAGGAGGGTTTAGGGGGTGGGGGTTTTTTTGGGGGGGGTCGGGGGGGGGGTCAGGGGGTCCCAAGGGGTCCCAAGGTGGTTTTGGGGGGGTCCTGGGGGGGTGGTCCCTGGGGTGGGGGAGGGGCAGTGTGATGCTTTGAGGGTCCAGGGGGGTTTTCAGGGGTTCAGGAGGGTTTAGGGGGAGGGGTTTTTGGGGGGGGGGGGGGGTTCAGGGGGTCCCAAGGGGTCCCGGAGGGGTTTTGGGGGGGGTCCCAAGGGGGGTCCCTGGGGTGGGGGAGGGGCAGTGTGATGCTTTGAGGCTCCAGGGGGGTTTTCAGGGGTTCAGGGGGGTTTAGGGGGGTGGGTTTTTTTGGGGGGGGTCGGGGGGGGGGGTCAGGGGGTCCCAAGGGGTCCCGGAGGGGTTTTGGGGGGGGTCCCAAGGGCGGGGTCCCTAAGGTGGGGGAGGGGCAGTGTGATGCTTTGAGGCTCCAGGGGGGTTTTCAGGGGTTCAGGAGGGTTTAGGGGGGTGGGGGTTTTTTTGGGGGGGTCGGGGGGGGGGTCAGGGGGTCCCAAGGGGGTCCCGGAGGGGTTTTGGGGGGGGTCCCAAGGGGGGTGGTCCCTGGGGTGGGGGAGGGGCACGGTGATGCTTTGAGGCTCCAGGGGGGGTTTTCAGGGGTTCAGGGGGGTTTAGGGGGGTGGGGTTTTTTTTGGGGGGGTCTGAGGGGGTCGTGGGGGGGTGAGTAGAGTTTTTGGGGGGGGGTCCCGGGTGGGGGGGGTCACCTCACGGAAGGGCAGCTGCCCGGTCAGAGCCAGCGCCAGCATCACCATCCTGGCCACCCAGAAGAAGAGGATGTCGTGGCCGGTCTCCAGCAGCGTCCCGGGGAAGAACAGGGCCAGGTCCTGGGTCTGGGGGGGGGCACAGGCTGAGACCCCCCCCCAAAATCAAAGGGACCCCCCCGGGACCCCCCCGGGACCCCCAAAGAGATCCCCCCAGGGATCCCCCCTGAATAGCCCCCAAATACCCCCCTATAGCTTCCCCAACCTCCCCCCCCAGGGAAGAACAGGGCCAGGTCCTGGGTCTGGGGGGGGCACAGGCTGAGACCCCCCCCCAAAATCAAAGGGACCCCCCCCGGGACCCCCCCCGGGCACCCCCAAAGAGATCCCCTCAGGGACCCCCCAAACAGCCCCCAAATACCCCCCTATAGCTTCCCCCAACCTCCCCCCCCAGGGAAGAACAGGGCCAGGTCCTGGGTCTGGGGGGGGGCACAGGCTGAGACCCCCCCCCAAAATCATAGGGATCCCCCCTGGGACCCCCCCAGGCACCCCCAAAAGGATCCCCCCAAACAGCCCCCTGAGATCCCCCCTAAACCCCCCCCCAAATACCCCCCCCAACCCCCCCCAGGGAAGAACAGGGCCAGGTCCTGGGTCTGGGGGGGGCACAGGCTGAGACCCCCCCCCAAAATCATAGGGACCCCCCCCGGGCACCCCCAAAGAGATACCCTCAGGGACCCCCCCAAACAGCCCCCAAATACCCCCCTATAGCTTCCCCAACCTCCCCCCCAGGGAAGAACAGGGCCAGGTCCTGGGTCTGGGGGGGGCACAGGCTGAGACCCCCCCCCCAAAATCATAGGGACCCCCCTGGGACCCCCCCAGGCACCCCCAAAGGGATCCCCCCAAACAGCTCCCTGGGATCCCCCCTAAACACCCCCCCAAATACCCCCCCAGGGAAGAACAGGGCCAGGTCCTGGGTCTGGGGGGGGGCACAGGCTGAGACCCCCCCCCCAAAATCATAGGGACCCCCCTGGGACCCCCCCCGGGCACCCCCAAAGAGATCCCCCCAGGGACCCCCTGAATAGCCCCCAAATACCCCCTAGACACCCCCAACCCCCCCACCAGGCCCCTCCAACGCCCCCCCAGACCCCCTGGATCCCCCCAGATCCCCCCTCAACCCCCCCCCTGCCCCCTTGGACCCCCCCAACCCCCCCCCCCAAACCCCCCTTGGGACCCCCCCCCCAAACCCCAGACCCCCCCAACCCCCCCAGGCCCCCCAAACCCCCCCAGACCCCACCCCAAACCTCCTTGACCCCCCCAGACCCACCCCAGGACCCCCCCCCCCAAACCTCCTGGACCCCCCCAACCCCCTCCCAGACCCCTTGGACCCCCCCAGACCCCCCCCCACCCCACCCCCCCCCCCCCAACCCCCCCCACCCCCCCCCCACCCCCCCACCCCCCAACCCCCACCCCCCCCCCCCACCCCCCTTGGGACCCCCCCAAACCCCCCTTGGGACCCCCCCAGACCCCCCCAAGCCCCCCTTGGGACCCCCCCAACCCCCTCCCAGACACCCCCAACCCCCACCCCTACCCCCAGCCCCCCCAAATCCCCCCCCCCCCCCCTCACCTGCTCGGGCCACCCGAAGGCGGAGAAGGGGAAGAGCCCCGAGGAGAACCAGGTGTCCAGCACGTCCTCGTCTGCACCAGTACGGACCAGTATGGACCAGTACGGACCAGTACGGACCAGTACGGACCACTACCGGCCAGTATGGGGACAGAACACCCCCCCAACCCCCTCCCAGTGACCCCCAGTTCCCCTCCCAGTGCCTCCAGTTCCCCTCCCAGTGCCCTGTTACCCCTCCCAGTCCCTCCCAGTGCCCCCAGTCCCTCCCAGTGCTCCCCAGTTCCCCCCAAGTGCCTCCCAGTGCCCCCAGTTCCCCTCCCAGTCCCTCCTAGTGCCCCCACTTCCACTCCCAGTGCCCCCAGTTCCCCTTCCCGTCCCTCCCAGTGCCTCCCAGTTCCCTCCCAGTTCCTCCCAGTGCCCCCAGCTCCCCTCCCAGTTCCCCCCAGTTCCCCTCCCGTCCCTCCCAGTCCCTCCCAGTGCCCCCAGCCCCTCCCAGTCCCTCCCAGTGCCCCCAGTTCACCTCCCAGTACCCCCAGTTCCCCTCCCAGTGCCTCCAGTTCCCCTCCCAGTGCCTCCAGTTCCCCTCCCAGTTCCCCCAGTGCCCCCAGTTCCCCTCCCAGTGCCTCCAGTTCCCCTCCCAGTCCCTCCCAATCCCCTCCCAGTGCCCTCCCAGTGCCCCCAGTTCCCCTCCCAGTCCCTCCCAATCCCCTCCCAGTGCCCTCCCAGTGCCCCAGTTCCTCCCAGTCCCCCAGTTCCCCCCAGTGCCTCCCAGTTCCCTCCCAGTCCCTCCCAGTGCCTCCCAGTTCCCCTCCCATTCCCTCCCAGTGCCTCCCAGTCCCCCTCCCAGAGCCCTGTTACCCCTCCCAATCCCCTCCCAGTCCCTCCCAGTGCCCTGTTACCCCTCCCAATCCCCTCCCAGTCCCTCCCAGTGCCCTGGTACCCCTCCCAATCCCCTCCCAGTGCCCTCCCAGTGCCTCCCAGTGCCCCCAGCTCCCCTCCCAGTGCCTCCCAGTACCTGCCCTGTTACCCCTCCCAATCCCCTCCCAGTGCCCTCCCAGTGCCCCCAGTCCCCTCCCAGTCCCTCCCAGTGCCCTGTTACCCCTCCCAGTGCCCTCCCAGTGCCTCCCAGTGCCCCCAGTCCCACCCTGGCGCAGGCTGACGCTCTCCGGGGTCACCCCGAATCTCCGGGCGGCGGCTTCTCGCGCTTCGGCCTCGGAGCGGCCGCTGACCCAGAACCGCTCGTCCTCCTCCTGGGGGCGGCGCCGTGACGTCATCAGCGCCGCGTGACGTCATCAGCGTCAGCATCAGCGTCAGACCAGACCCCCCCCCCGGCATCCCCCGCCGATGACGTCATCGCCCCCCGCGGTGACGTCATCACAGCCCCCCCCCCCCCCTGCGGTGACGTCAGCGCGACGGTGACGTCATCGCGCCCCCAGGGCTCTGACAGCCGATGACGTCATCGCCCGGCGGCCCCCGTGACGTCACCCCCCGCCCTCATCATCGCCCCTATGACGTCATCGGCGTGACATCATCGTCCCGTGACGTCATCACCGTGACATCGCCCGCGTTCACAGCGCGTCATTGCATCACCCCCTGGTGACGTCATCACCCCATGACGTCATCCCCGTGACGTCACCCCGCCCTCACAGCGCGCGGTGACATCATCGCCCCTGCGACGTCGTCTGTGTGACGTCATCGCCCCGTGACGTCACCCCCGTGACATCGCCCACGCTCACAGGGCGTCATTACGTCATCGCCCAGGTGACGTCATCACCCCATGACGTCATCACAGTGACATCACACCGCCCTCTCAGCGCGTGGTGTCATCATCGACCCCTATGACGTCATCAGTGCGACGTCATCACCCCACGACGTCATCACAGCGACACCGCCCACGCTCACAGCGCGTCATTGCATCATCACCCTGGTGACGTCATCACCCTGGTGACGTCATCACCCCGTGACGTCATCACCCCATGACGTCACCCCCGCGACGTCACCCCCGCCCTCACAGCGCGCGGCGACATCATCGCCCCTATGACGTCATCGCCCCGTGACGTCACCCCCGTGACATCACCCACGCTCACAGTGCGTCATTACGTCATCACCCAGGTGACGTCATCGCCCCATGATGTCATCGCAGTGACATCACACCGCCCTCTCAGCGTGTGGTGACATCATCGCCCCTATGACGTCATCAGTGTGACATCATCACCCCATGGCGTCATCCCCATGATGCCACCCTGCCCTCACAGCGCGTGGTGACATCATCACCTCTATGACGTCATCAGTGTGATGTCATCGCCCCATGACATCGTCACAGCGCGTCATTGCATCATCGCCCTAGTGACGTCATCACCTCGTGACGCCATCATCGGTGTGACGTCATCGGTGTGACATCATCACCCCAACGACGATGTCGTCGTGACATCATCGTCCCGGTGACGTCATCACCCCTTTGTGACATCACCGGTGTGACATCATCACCCCAATGACATCACCGTGTCGGCGTCGACCCGATGACGTCATCATCCCCTGTGACATCACCAGTGTGATGTCATCACCCCAAATGACACCATCGCCGTGACATCATCGTCCTGGTGACGTCATCACCCCCGTGACATCATCAGTGTGACGTCACCATCCCAATGACGTCACCACCATGACATCACCTGTGTGTCATCATCCCTGTTACATCCTCCCCCGTGACGTCATCGCCCAATGACATCACAACCCCCATGACATCAGCACCCTATGACGTCATCATCCAATGACGTCATCACCCAATGATGACATCACCCCCTGACGTTGCAGTCCCGTGATGTCATCGCCTCTGTGACATCACAGCCCTGTGACGTCATCACCCATGTGACCCAACCCCCATGATGTCATCGCCCCTGTGACATCACAACCCCAGTGACGTCACACCCCCTCTCCCAGTGCTCCCAGTAGCCCCCCCAACACCCCCCATTTGGGGGTCCCAGACCCCCCCTAACCCCCCCACCCCCCAATTTGGGGGTCCCAGCCCCCAAACCAGGGGTCCCCCAGCCCCCCCTCGACCCCCCTAATTTGGGGTCCCCCCAACCCCTCACCCCCCCCAATTTGGGGGTCCAACACACCCCCCCCCAACCAGGGGCATCATGTCCCCCCAACCCCCTCCAAACCCCCCAACCCCCCCAATTTGGGGGTCCCAGTCCCCCAGCCAGGGGTCCCCCACCCCCCCAAAATTTGGGGTCCCCCCACCCCCTCACGCCCCCAAACTTGGGGGTCCCAGCCCCCCCAATCCCCCCCCCACCCCCACAACCAGGGGCATCATCTCCCCCCAACCCCCTCCAAACCCCCCCAACCCCCCAATTTTGGGGTCTCAGCCCCCCAGCCAGGGGTCCCCCAGCCCCCCCCCGACCCCCCCAATTTGGGGTCCCCCCACCCCCTCACCCCCCCAAACCGGAGGTCCCAGCCCCCCCCAATCCCCCCCCCACCCCCACAACCAGGGGCATCATGTCCCCCCAACCCCCTCCAAACCCCCCCAACCCCCCCAAATTGGGGGTCCCAGCCCCCAAACCAGGGGTCCCCCAGCCCCCCCCGACTCCCCCCCCAAAATTTGGGGTCCCCCCACCCCCTCACGCCCCCAAACTTGGGGGTCCCAGCCCCCCCAATCCCCCCCACCCCCACAACCAGGGGCATCATCTCCCCCCAACCCCCTCCAAACCCCCCCAACCCCCCCAATTTTGGGGTCTCAGCCCCCCAGCCAGGGGTCCCCCAGCCCCCCCGACCCCCCCAATTTGGGGTCCCCCCACCCCCTCACCCCCCAAACCGGGGGTCCCAGCCCCCCCCAATCCCCCCCAAGCCCCACAACCAGGGGCATCATGTCCCCCCAACCCCCTCCAAACCCCCCCAACCCCCCAAATTGGGGGTCCCAGCCCCCAAACCAGGGGTCCCCCAGCCCCCCCACACCCCCCAAAATTTGGGGGGGTCCCTGTGCCCCCCTCACCTCCCCCACGGGGGCCCCGGGCTCCTGGATGGTGACGAAATAGGCTGGGATGCGATGGCCCCACCAGAGCTGGCGGGAGATGCACCAGTCCCTGGGGGGGACAGGGGGTCAGGGGGGCTGGGGACCCCCAAATTGGGGGGAGACCCCAAGGGGGGCAGGGACCCCATACCCCCCAGTTTCCCCCCAGTGCACTCCCAGTGTCCTCCCAGTGCTCCCAGTTCCTCCCCATTGGCCCCACCAGAGCTGGCGGGAGATGCACCAGTCCCTGGGGGGGACAGGGGGGTCAGGGGGGGCTGGGGACCCCCAAATTGGGGGGGGAACCCCAAGGTGGGCAGGGACCCCATACCCCCCAGTTCCGCCCCCCAGTGCCCTCCCAGTGCTCCCAGTTCCTCCCCATTGGCCCCACCAGAGCTGGCGGGAGATGCACCAGTCCCTGGGGGGGACAGGGGGTCAGGGGGGCTGGGGACCCCCAAATTGGGGGGGGACCCCAAGGGGGGCAGGGACCCCATACCCCCCAGTTCCCCCCCAGTGCCCTCCCAGTGCTCCCAGTTCCTCCCCATTGGCCCCACCAGAGCTGGCGGGAGATGCACCAGTCCCTGGGGGGGGACAGGGGGGTCAGGGGGGGCTGGGGACCCCCAAATTGGGGGGGGGAACCCCCAAGGTGGGCAGGGACCCCATACCCCCCAGTTCCGCCCCCCAGTGCCCTCCCAGTGCTCCCAGTTCCTCCCCATTGGCCCCACCAGAGCTGGCGGGAGATGCACCAGTCCCTGGGGGGGACAGGGGGGTCAGGGGGGGCTGGGGACCCCCAAATTGGGGGGGGGACCCCAAGGGGGCAGGGACCCCATACCCCCCAGTTCCCCCCCAGTGCCCTCCCAGTGCCTCCCAGTGCCCTCCCAGTTCCCTCCCAGTCCCTCCCAGTTCCCTCCCAGTCACCCCAGTTCCCATTTTATCCCATCCCAGTCCCTCCCAGTCCCTCCCAGTCCCCCCCAGTGCCCTCCCAGTCCCTCCCAGTCCCCTCCCAGTCCCCCCAGTTCCCATTATATCCCATCCCAGTCCCTCCCAGTCCCTCCCAGTCCCCCCAGTTCCCATTCCATCCCCTCCCAGTGCCCTCCCAGTCCCTCCCAGTGCCCTCCCAGTCCCCCCAATTCCCATTATATCTCCCCATATCCACTCCCAGTGCCCTCCCAGTGCCTCCCAGTTCCCATTACATCCCCTCCCAGTGCCTCCCAGTCCCTCCCAGTCCCCTCCCAGTGCCTCCCAGTCCCTCCCAGTGCCCTCCCAGTCCCCTCCCAGTGCCTCCCAGTGCCCTCCCAGTGCCTCCCAGTCCCTCCCAGTGCCCTCCCAGTGCCTCCCAGTGCCCTCCCAGTCCCTCCCAGTCCCCCCAGTTCCCATTCCATCCCCTCCCAGTCCCTCCCAGTGCCCTCCCAGTGCCTCCCAGTGCCTCCCAGTGCCCTCCCAGTGCCTCCCAGTCCCCCCAGTTCCCATTACATTCCCTCCCAGTGCCCTCCCAGTGCCTCCCAGTGCCTCCCAGTGCCCTCCCAGTGCCTCCCAGTCCCCCCAGTTCCCATTACATTCCCTCCCAGTGCCCTCCCAGTGCCTCCCAGTGCCTCCCAGTGCCCTCCCAGTGCCTCCCAGTCCCCCCAGTTCCCATTACATTCCCTCCCAGTGCCTCCCAGTTCCCTCCCAGTGCCCTCCCAGTCCCTCCCAGTCCCTCCCAGTGCCTCCCAGTCCCCCCAGTTCCCATTACATTCCCTCCCAGTGCCTCCCAGTTCCCTCCCAGTGCCCTCCCAGTGCCTCCCAGTACCGTATGTTGTCCATCCACTGGAACCAGGTGCGGGCGTGGCCGGGGGCCGCAGGCGCAGCTCCCCCTGCGCACGGCCTGGGCCGCCCCCTGGGCCAGCTCCCCACAGCGCAGGTACCACTGGGGCTTCAGCAGCGGCTCCAGCACGTCCCCGGAACGGCTGGGGGGGCACAGGGGGGTCAGGGACCCATAGCGACCCATAGCGACCCATAGATACCCCATAGATACCCCATAGATACCCCATAGCGCCCCATAGATACCCCATAGATACCTATAGATACCCTATAGATACCTATAGATACCCCAGAGCATCCCATAGATGCCCCAGTGCCCCATAGATACCCCATAGCGCCCCATAGACACCCCATAGCGCCCCATAGGCGGACAGGGGGGTCAGGGACCCCAGGCACCCCCCAGCTCCCCACAGCGCAGGTACCACTGGGGCTTCAGCAGCGGCTCCAGCACGTCCCCGGAACGGCTGGGGGGGCACAGGGGGGTCAGGGACCCATAGCGACCCATAGCGACCCATAGATACCCCATAGATACCCCATAGATACCCCATAGATACCTATAGATACCTATAGATACCTATAGATACCCCAGAGCATCCCATAGATACCCCATAGATACCCCATAACCAGACAGGGGGGTCAGGGACCCATAGCGACCCATAGCGACCCATAGATACCCCATAGCGCCCCATAGATACCCCATAGATACCTATAGATACCCTATAGATAGACCAGAGCATCCCATAGATACCCCATAGATACCCTATAGCCGGACAGGGGGTCAGGGACCCATAGCGCCCCATAGCGCCCCATAGATACCCCATAGCGACCCATAGATACCCTATAGATACCCTATAGATAAACCAGAGCATCCCATAGATACCCCAGAGTGCCCCATAGATACCCCAGAGAGCCCCATAGACACCCTATAGCGCCCCATAGATACCCTATAGCGCCCCATAGATACCCCATAGCGACCCATAGATACCCTATAGATACCCTATAGATAAACCAGAGCATCCCATAGATACCCCAGAGCGCCCCATAGACACCCTATAGCGCCCCATAGATACCCTATAGCGCCCCATAGATACCCTATAGCGCCCCATAGATACCCCATAGCGACCCATAGATACCCTATAGATACCCTATAGATAAACCAGAGCATCCCATAGATACCCCAGAGCGCCCCATAGACACCCTATAGCGCCCCATAGATACCCTATAGCGCCCCATAGACACCCTATAGCGCCCCATAGACACCCCATAGCGCCCCATAGATACCCCATAGCGACCCATAGATACCCTATAGATACCCTATAGATAAACCAGAGCATCCCATAGATACCCCAGAGTGCCCCATAGATACCCCAGAGCGCCCCATAGACACCCTATAGCGCCCCATAGATACCCTATAGCGCCCCATAGACACCCTATAGCGCCCCATAGATACCCTATAGCGCCCCATAGACACCCCATAGCGCCCCATAGGCGGACACGGGGGTCAGGGACCCCCAGGCACCCCCCAGCTCCCCACAGCGCAGGTACCACTGGGGCTTCAGCAGCGGCTCCAGCACGTCCCCGGAACGGCTGGGGGGGCACAGGGGGGTCAGGGACCCATAGCGACCCATAGCGACCCATAGATACCCCATAGATACCCCATAGATACCTATAGATACCTATAGATACCCCAGAGCATCCCATAGATACCCCATAGATACCCCATAACCAGACAGGGGGGTCAGGGACCCATAGCGACCCATAGCGACCCATAGATACCCCATAGCGACCCATAGATACCCCATAGCGCCCCATAGACACCCCATAGCGCCCCATAGGCGGACAGGGGGTCAGGGACCCCCAGGCACCCCCCAGCTCCCCACAGCGCAGGTACCACTGGGGCTTCAGCAGCGGCTCCAGCACGTCCCCGGAACGGCTGGGGGGGCACAGGGGGGTCAGGGACCCATAGCGACCCATAGCGACCCATAGCGACCCATAGATACCCCATAGCGACCCATAGATACCCCATAGATACCCCATAGATACCTATAGATACCTATAGATACCCCAGAGCATCCCATAGATACCCCATAGATACCCCATAACCAGACAGGGGGGTCAGGGACCCATAGATACCCTATAGTGCCCCATAGATACCCCATAGATACCTATAGATACCCCATATCCGGACAGGGGGTCAGGGACCCATAGATACCCCATAGATACCCCATAGCGACCCATAGATACCCCATAGATACCCCATAACCAGACAGGGGGGTCAGGGACCCATAGATACCCCATAGCGCCCCATAGATACCCCATAGATACCTATAGATACCCCATATCCGGACAGGGGGTCAGGGACCCATAGATACCCCATAGATACCCCATAGCGCCCCATAGACACCCCACAGACACCCCATGGGTGCCCCATAGCACCCCCAGGACCCTTGGCTGCCCCATGGGACCCCCAGCACCCCCCCAGCACCCCCCCACCTGCAGAGGGGCACAGCCATGGGGTTGGGGGTCTCTCCCCTCAGCAGCCAGCCCCCCCCCCAGCCCCCCCAGCCCCCCCCACCTGCAGAGGGGCACGGCCATGGGGTTGGGGGTCTCCCCCCTCAGCAGCCCCCCAGCCCAGCCCCCCAGGTGCCCCCCCAGCCCCCCTCAGCCCCCCCAGCCCCCCCACCTGCAGAGGGGCACGGCCATGGGGTTGGGGGTCTCCCCCCTCAGCAGCCCCCCATCCCAGCCCCCCCAGCTCCCCCAGCCCCCCAGCCCCCCAGCCCCCCCACCTGCAGAGGGGCACGGCCATGGGGTTGGGGGTCTCCCCCCTCAGCAGCCCCCAGCCCAGCCCCCCAGCCCCCCAGGCCCCCCCAGCCCCCCAGCCCCCCCACCTGCAGAGGGGCACGGCCATGGGGTTGGGGGTCTCCCCCCTCAGCAGCCCCCCAGCCCAGCCCCCCCGCCCCCAGGTGCCCCCCCAGCCCCCCAGCCCCCAGCCCCCCCAGCCCCCCCAGCCCCCCCAGCCCCCCACCTGCAGAGGGGCACGGCCATGGGGTTGGGGGTCTCCCCCCTCAGCAGCCCCCCAGCCCAGCCCCCCCGCCCCCCAGGTGCCCCCCAGCCCCCAGCCCCCCAGCCCCCCAGCCCCCAGCCCCCCAGCCCCCCACCTGCAGAGGGGCACGGCCATGGGGTTGGGGGTCTCCCCCCTCAGCAGCCCCCCCAGCCCCCCAGGTGCCCCCCAGCCCCCCCCAGCCCCCCCAGCCCCCCCACCTGCAGAGGGGCACGGCCATGGGGTTGGGGGTCTCCCCCCTCAGCAGCCCCCCAGCCCAGCCCCCCCAGCCCCCCAGCCCCCCCAGCCCCCCCAGCCCCCCCACCTGCAGAGGGGCACGGCCATGGGGTTGGGGGTCTCCCCCCTCAGCAGCCCCCCAGCCCAGCCCCCCCAGCCCCCCCCAGCCCCCCCAGCCCCCCCAGCCCCCCCACCTGCAGAGGGGCACGGCCATGGGGTTGGGGGTCTCCCCCCTCAGCAGCCCCCAGCCCAGCCCCCCAGCCCCCCAGGTGCCCCCCAGCCCCCCCAGCCCCCCCAGCCCCCCCAGCCCCCCCACCTGCAGAGGGGCACGGCCATGGGGTTGGGGGTCTCCCCCCTCAGCAGCCCCCCAGCCCAGCCCCCCAGGTGCCCCCCCAGCCCCCCCCAGCCGCCCCCCAGCCCCCCAGCCCCCCCAGCCCCCCCACCTGCAGAGGGGCACGGCCATGGGGTTGGGGGTCTCCCCCCTCAGCAGCCCCCCAGCCCAGCCCCCCAGCCCCCAGCCCCCCAGGTGCCCCCCCCAGCCCCCCCCCCCAGCCCCCCCACCTGCAGAGGGGCACGGCCATGGGGTTGGGGGTCTCCCCCCTCAGCAGCCCCCCCCCAGCCCCCCAGCCCCCCCCCCCAGCCCCCCCAGCCCCCCCAGCCCCCCCACCTGCAGAGGGGCACGGCCATGGGGTTGGGGGTCTCCCCCCTCAGCAGCCCCCCAGCCCAGCCCCCCCAGCCCCCCAGCCCCCCCCCCAGCCCCCCCACCTGCAGAGGGGCACGGCCATGGGGTTGGGGGTCTCCCCCCTCAGCAGCCCCCCAGCCCAGCCCCCCAGGTGCCCCCCCAGCCCCCCCCAGCCCCCCCAGCCCCCCCACCTGCAGAGGGGCACGGCCATGGGGTTGGGGGTCTCCCCCCTCAGCAGCCCCCCAGCCCAGCCCCCCAGGTGCCCCCAGCCCCCCAGCCCCCCCAGCCCCCCCAGCCCCCCCACCTGCAGAGGGGCACGGCCATGGGGTTGGGGGTCTCCCCCCTCAGCAGCCCCCCAGCCCAGCCCCCCCAGCCCCCCAGCCCCCCAGCCCCCAGCCCCCCAGCCCCCCCAGCCCCCCCACCTGCAGAGGGGCACGGCCATGGGGTTGGGGGTCTCCCCCCTCAGCAGCCCCCCAGCCCCCCAGCCCCCAGCCCCGCCCCCCAGCCCCCAGCCCCCAGCCCCCCCACCTGCAGAGGGGCACGGCCATGGGGTTGGGGGTCTCCCCCCTCAGCAGCCCCCCAGCCCAGCCCCCCCAGCCCCCCAGCCCCCCAGCCCCCAGCCCCCCAGCCCCCCCCAGCCCCCCAGCCCCCCCACCTGCAGAGGGGCACGGCCATGGGGTTGGGGGTCTCCCCCCTCAGCAGCCCCCCAGCCCAGCCCCCCAGGTCCCCCCCAGCCCCCCCCCAGCCCCCCCCCAGCCCCCCCCCAGCCCCCCCCAGCCCCCCAGCCCCCCCCAGCCCCCCACCTGCAGAGGGGCACGGCCATGGGGTTGGGGGTCTCCCCCCTCAGCAGCCCCCCAGCCCAGCCCCCAGCCCCAGCCCCCCCAGCCCCCCCCAGCCCCCCAGCCCAGCCCCCCCAGCCCCCCAGCCCCCAGCCCCCCAGCCCCCCCACCTGCAGAGGGGCACGGCCATGGGGTTGGGGGTCTCCCCCCTCAGCAGCCCCCCAGCCCAGCCCCCCAGCCCCCAGCCCCCCAGCCCCCCAGCCCCCCAGCCCCCCCAGCCCCCCCACCTGCAGAGGGGCACGGCCATGGGGTTGGGGGTCTCCCCCCTCAGCAGCCCCCCAGCCCAGCCCCCCAGCCCCCCAGGTGCCCCCCAGCCCCCCCAGCCCCCCAGCCCCCCAGCCCCCCCACCTGCAGAGGGGCACGGCCATGGGGTTGGGGGTCTCCCCCCTCAGCAGCCCCCCAGCCCAGCCCCCCAGGTGCCCCCCAGCCCCCCCCAGCCCCCCCAGCCCCCCAGCCCCCCCACCTGCAGAGGGGCACGGCCATGGGGTTGGGGGTCTCCCCCCTCAGCAGCCCCCCAGCCCAGCCCCCCCAGCCCCCCCAGGTGCCCCCCCAGCCCCCCCCCAGCCCCCCCACCTGCAGAGGGGCACGGCCATGGGGTTGGGGGTCTCCCCCCTCAGCAGCCCCCCAGCCCCCAGCCCCAGCCCCAGCCCCCCCAGCCCCCCCAGCCCCCCCAGCCCCCCCACCTGCAGAGGGGCACGGCCATGGGGTTGGGGGTCTCCCCCCTCAGCAGCCCCCCAGCCCAGCCCCCCCAGCCCCCCCAGCCCCCCCCAGCCCCCCCAGCCCCCCCCACCTGCAGAGGGGCACGGCCATGGGGTTGGGGGTCTCCCCCCTCAGCAGCCCCCCAGCCCAGCCCCCCAGGTGCCCCCCAGCCCCCCCAGCCCCCCCACCTGCAGAGGGGCACGGCCATGGGGTTGGGGGTCTCCCCCCTCAGCAGCCCCCCAGCCCAGCCCCCCAGGTGCCCCCCCAGCCCCCCCAGCCCCCCCACCTGCAGAGGGGCACGGCCATGGGGTTGGGGGTCTCCCCCCTCAGCAGCCCCCTCTCCTTCAGCGCCTCCAGCACGGCCACACGGGCGGTGAAACGGGGCAGGTTCTGGGGGGAGGGAGGGTCATTTGGGGACCCCCCAGGACCCCCCCAGCCCCCCATAGCCCCCCTCAGACCCCCCCCAGCCCCCCCAGCCCCCCCAGCCCCCCATAGCCCCCCCAGACCCCCCCCCAGGACCCCCCAAGACCCTCCCCCAACCCCTCCAGACACCCCCTAGAAGCCCAATCCCACCCCCCATCCCAGCCCCCCCCCAAATCCCCCATAGAACCCCCCCCCAAAACCCCCCCAAACTCCCCCCTCCCCCCAAGAAGCCCCCCAGGATCCCCCAAGCCCCCCGGACCCCCCTCAGACCCCCCCCAGCTGCCCCCGACACCCCCTCAGACCCTCCCCCAGCCCCCATAGCCCCCCTCAGACCCCCCACAGCCCCCCCAGATGCCCCCCAGGACCCCCCAAGCCCCCCGGACCCCCCTCAGACCCTCCCCCAGCACCCCCCAGCCCCCCATAGCCCCTCCCTCAGACCCCCCCAGACCCCATAGCCCCCCCCAGACACCCCCCAGCCCCCCATAGCCCCTCCCAGACGCCCCCCAAGACCCCCCCAAACCCCACTCAGACACCCCTCAGCCCCCCCAGACGCCCCCCAGGTCCCCATAGCTCCCCCTCAGACCCCCATAGCCCCCCCCAGCTCCCCCTGACGCCCCCCATAGCCCCCCCAGCCCCCCTCAGACCCTCCCCCAGCCCCCCATAGCCCCCCCAAGCCCCCCCAGACCCTCCCCCAGCCCCCCCAGCCCCCATAGCCCCCCTCCAGCCCCCCATAGCCCCCCCAGGACCCCCCTCAGACCCTCCCCCAGCCCCCCAGCCCCCATAGCCCCCCTCCAGCCCCCCATAGCCCCCCCAGGATCCCCCTCAGACCCTCCCCCAGCCCCCCCAGCCCCCATAGCCCCCCTCTAGCCCCCCATAGCCCCCCCCCAGTCCCCCTCAGACCCTCCCCCAGCACCCCCTCAGACCCTCCCCCAGCCCCCCCAGCCCCCATAGCCCCCCTCCAGCCCCCCATAGACCCCCCCAGGACCCCCCTCAGACACTCCCCCCGCCCCCCAGCCCGGCCATAGCCCCCCCCAAGCCCCCCCAGACCCCCCCTCAGCCCCCCCAGACCCTCATAGCCCCCCTCCAGCCCCCCATAGCCCCCCCAAGCCCCCCCAGACCCCTCCCCCAGCCCCCCAGCCCCCATAGCCCCCCTCCAGCCCCCCATAGCCCCCCCCAGGACCCCCCTCAGACCCTCCCCCAGCCCCCCCAGCCCCCATAGCCCCCCTCCAGCCCCCCATAGCCCCCCCAGGACCCCCCTCAGACACTCCCCCAGCCCCCCATAGCCCCCCCCAAGCCCCCCCAGACCCCCCCTCAGCCCCCCCAGCCCCCATAGCCCCCCTCCAGCCCCCCATAGCCCCCCCAGGACCCCCCTCAGACACTCCCCCAGCCCCCCATAGCCCCCCCAAGCCCCCCAGACCCTCCCCCAGCCCCCCCAGCCCCCATAGCCCCCCTCCAGCCCCCCATAGCCCCCCCAGGACCCCCCTCAGACCCTCTCCCAGCCCCCCAGCCCCCATAGCCCCCCTCCAGCCCCCCATAGCCCCCCCAGGACCCCCCTCAGACCCTCCCCCAGCCCCCCAGCCCCCATAGCCCCCCTCTAGCCCCCCTCCAGCCCCCCATAGCCCCCCCAGGACCCCCTCAGACCCTCCCCCAGCTCCCCCAGCCCCCATAGCCCCCCTCTAGCCCCCCTCCAGCCCCCCATAGCCCCTCCCCAGGACCCCCTCAGACCCTCCCCCCGCCCCCCCAGCCCCCCCCCCCCCCCATGCCCTGACCAGGAAGGGGGGGCACGTTGACCATCCTCCCGTCCTCGTCGATGACGCTCAGCAGGGGCAGCCGGTGGCGCCGCCCGACCTCGAAATCCGTCTGGTCGTGGGCGGGGGTCAGCTTCACCGCTCCTGGGGGGCAGACCCATAGATTGACCCATAGATTGACCCATAGATTGACCCATGGGGGTCAGCTTCACCGCTCCTGGGGGGCAGACCCATAGATTGACCCATAGATTGACCCATAGACTGCCCCATGGGGGTCAGCTTCACCGCTCCTGGGGGGCAGACCCATAGATTGACCCATAGATTGACCCATAGACTGACCCATGGGGGTCAGCTTCACCGCTCCTGGGGGGCAGACCCATAGATTGACCCATAGACTGACCCATAGACTGACCCATAGGCATCACCCCTGCCCCGACAGACTGACCCATAGATTGACCCATGGGGGTCAGCTTCACCGCTCCTGGGGGGCAGACCCATAGATTGACCCATAGATTGACCCATAGATTGACCCATGGGGGTCAGCTTCACCGCTCCTGGGGGGCAGACCCATAGATTGACCCATAGATTGACCCATAGATTGACCCATGGGGGTCAGCTTCACCGCTCCTGGGGGGCAGACCCATAGATTGACCCATAGATTGACCCATAGATTGACCCATGGGGGTCAGCTTCACCGCTCCTGGGGGGCAGACCCATAGATTGACCCATAGACTGACCCATAGATTGACCCATGAGACTGCCCCATGGGGGTCAGCTTCACCACTCCTGGGGGGCAGACCCATAGATTGACCCATAGACTGACCCATAGATTGACCCATAGCATCACCCTGCCCCATAGACTGACCCATAGACTGACCCATGGGGGTCAGCTTCACCGCTCCTGGGGGGCAGACCCATAGATTGACCCATAGACTGACCCATAGATTGACCCATAGACTGACCCATGGGGGTCAGCTTCACCGCTCCTGGGGGGCAGACCCATAGATTGACCCATAGATTGACCCATAGACTGACCCATGGGGGTCAGCTTCACTGCACCTGGGGGGCAGACCCATAGATTGACCCATAGCATCACCCTGCCCCATAGACTGACCCATAGAGTGACCCATGGGGGTCAGCTTCACCGCTCCTGGGGGGCAGACCCATAGATTGACCCATAGATTGACCCATAGATTGACCCATAGACTGCCCCATGGGGGTCAGCTTCACCGCACCTGGGGGGCAGACCCATAGATTGACCCATAGATTGACCCATAGAGTGACCCATAGACTGACCCATGGGGGTCAGCTTCACCGCTCCTGGGGGGCAGACCCATAGAGTGACCCATAGATTGACCCATAGATTGACCCATGGGGGTCAGCTTCACCGCTCCTGGGGGGCAGACCCATAGAGTGACCCATAGACTGACCCATAGATTGACCCATGGGGGTCAGCTTCACCGCTCCTGGGGGGCAGACCCATAGATTGACCCATAGATTGACCCATAGACTGACCCATAGACTGACCCATGGGGGTCAGCTTCACCGCTCCTGGGGGGCAGACCCATAGAGTGACCCATAGATTGACCCATAGATTGACCCATAGATTGACCCATGGGGGTCAGCTTCACTGCACCTGGGGGGCAGACCCATAGATTGACCCATAGATTGACCCATAGCATCACCCTGCCCCACAGACTGACCCATAGACTGACCCATGGGGGTCAGCTTCACCGCTCCTGGGGGGCAGACCCATAGATTGACCCATAGATTGACCCATAGATTGACCCATAGACTGCCCCATGGGGGTCAGCTTCACTGCACCTGGGGGGCAGACCCATAGATTGACCCATAGACTGACCCATAGACTGACCCATGGGGGTCAGCTTCACTGCACCTGGGGGGCAGACCCATAGATTGACCCATAGATTGACCCATAGAGTGACCCATAGACTGACCCATAGACTGACCCATAGACTGACCCATAGATTGACCCATGGGGGTCAGCTTCACCGCTCCTGGGGGGCAGACCCATAGATTGACCCATAGAGTGACCCATAGACTGACCCATAGATTGACCCATGGGGGTCAGCTTCACTGCACCTGGGGGGCAGACCCATAGATTGACCCATAGATTGACCCATAGACTGACCCATAGATTGACCCATGGGGGTCAGCTTCACCGCTCCTGGGGGGCAGACCCATAGAGTGACCCATAGATTGACCCATAGACTGACCCATAGAGTGACCCATAGACTGACCCATAGATTGACCCATGGGGGTCAGCTTCACCGCTCCTGGGGGGCAGACCCATAGATTGACCCATAGATTGACCCATAGATTGACCCACAGCGGCACCCTGACCCATAGACTGACCCATAGACTGCCCCATGGGGGTCAGCTTCACCGCTCCTGGGGGGCAGACCCACAGCGGGACCCATAGATTGACCCATAGACTGACCCATAGAGTGACCCTTATTGGGGTGAGCTGCCCCTCCCCCACCCTGCCTCTCCCCCTCCCCCAACCCCAGTGCCCCTCCTCCACCCTGTGTCCCTCCCCCTCCCCTCCCCCACTCTCAGTGCCCTTCCCCCATCCCCTCCCTGCCCCTCCCCCACCCTTTGCCCCTCCCCCAACCCGTGCCCCTCCCCCGCCCCTCCTCTCTCTCTCTCCCCCTCCCCCTCCCCTCCCCTCCCCCACCCTGTGCCCCTCCCCCTCCCCTCCCCTCCCCCACCCTGTGCCCTTTCCTCTCCCCTCCCCCACTCCTCCTCTCCCCCCTCCCCCTCCCCCACTCTCAGTGACCCTCTCCTACCCCTCCCCCTCCCCCACCCTGCCCCTCCCCTCCCCCTCCCTCACCCTCTCCCTGCCCTTTCCTCTCCCCTCCCCCACCCTCCCCCTCCCCCACCCTGTGCCCCTCCCCCACCCCTCCTCTCCCCCTCCCCCCCCACCCCCTCCCTGCCCCTTCCTCCTCCCCTCCCCCACTCTCAGTGACCCTCCCCCGCCCCTCCCCCTCTCCCACTCCCCCTCCCCCACCCTGCTCCCCTCCCCCACTCCCTGTGCCCCTCCCCCCCCGTGCCCTCCCCCCGTGCCCCTCCCCCTCACCGGTGCCGAACCCCCTCTCCACGAAGGGCTCGTGCAGCACGGGGAGGCTGCGCCCGTGAACGGGTGACGGACGCGGCGACCCCGCAGGTGCTGGGGGGAGGGGGAGGGGCGTGACGTCATCGCCGGGACACGCCCACTGCCCCACCCCCCACCCCACCCCAAAGCCTGGCACAACCACACAGCCCCTCCCCCCACAACAACCCCACCCCCCCAACCCCAAGCCCCTCCCCCACCTCCCTGATCCCCTCCCCCTCCTCCCCCAGTCCCTCCCCCTCCCTCCAAGCCCCTCCCCCTCCCTCCAAGCCCCTCCCCCACCCCACAACCCCCCTCCCCAGCCCCTCCCCCACCTCCCCAAGCCCCTCCCCCTCCTCCCCAAGCCCCTCCCCCCCAGCCCCCCTCCCCGAGCCCCTCCCCCAGCCCCTCCCCCTCCCCCTCCTCCCCAGCCCCTCCCCCCTCCCCGAGCCCCCCTCCTCCCCAAGCCCCTCCCCCTCCCTCCAAGCCCCTCCCCCAGCCCCTCCCCCACCTCCCCAAGCCCCTCCCCCTCCTCCCTGAGCCCCCCTCCTCCCCAAGCCCCTCCCCCTCCTCCCCAGCCCCTCCCCCTCCTCCCTGAGTCCCTCCCCCCAGCCCCCCCGAGCCCCCTCCCCCAGCCCCTCCCCCTCCCCTGCCCCTCCCCCTCCTCCCCAGCCCCTCCCCCTCCCTCCAAACCCCTCCCCCTCCCTCCAAGCCCCTCCCTCCCTCCAAACCCCTCCCCCTCCCTCCAAGCCCCTCCCCCAGCCCCTCCCCCACCCAACCCCCTCCCCAGCCCCTCCCCCACCTCCCCAGCCCCTCCCCCTCCTCCCCAAGCCCCTCCCCCTTCCTCCAAGCCCCTCCCCTTCTCTCCAAGCCCCGCCCCCACCTCCCTCAGCCCCTCCCCCTCCAATCCCCCCTTCCCCAAGCCCCTCCCCCTCTCCAAGCCCCTCCCCCACACCAAGCCCCTCCCCCTCCTCCCTCAAGCCCCTCCCCCTCCTCCCTGATCCCCTCCCCCAGCCCCTCCCCTCCTCGCCCCTCCCCTTCCCTCTAAGCCCCTCCCCCACCCCCCCAGCCCCTCCCCCTCCCTCCCAGCCCCTCCCCCAGCCCCTCCCCCTCCCCCCAGCCCCTCCCCCACCTGGTACCGGGGGTCCTCGGGGTGCACGGCCACGGCCACGTCCCCCAACATCGTCTCGGGGCGAGTGGTGGCCACCACCAGCTCCCCCCCCTCTGCGGGGGCGGGGCCACGGGGAGGGGGCGGGGCCACGGGGGGCGGGGCCAGAGGGGACGGGGCCAGAGGGGAGGGGTCAGAGGGGAGGGGAGGGGCCACGGGAAGGGGGCGGGGCCACAGGGGGCAGGGCCACGTGGCGGGTCCAGAGGGGGCGGGGCCATGGGGAGGGGGTCAGAGGGGGCGGGGCCACGGGGAGGGCGGGGCCACGGGGGTGGGGCCGCAGAGGGGCGGGGCCACGGGGGCGGAGTCACAGAGGGGGCGGGGCCATTGGGGAGGGGTCAGAGGGGGGCGGGGCCACAGGGGGTGGGGCCGCAGAGGGGGAGGGGTGGATGGAAAGGGGGAGGGGCAAGAGAGGGGGAGGGGCGCAGTCAGAGGGGGTGGGTGGGGCCAGGGATGGGGCCCATAAGTGCCCCCCCATCCCCCCCCAGCCCCATAAGTGCCCCCCCAGCCCCACACATCCCCCCCCAGCCCCCCAACCCCCCCGTACCACCCCCCCAGCCCCATAAGTGCCCCCCAACCCCCCTGTACCATCCCCCCCCCAGCCCCACAGGCCCCCCCAGCCCCACACCTCCTCCCCCAGCCCCATAAGTGCCCCCCCCAGCCCCCCGTACCGTCCCCCCAGCCCCACACCTCCTCCCCCAGCCCCACAGCCCCCCCCCAGCCCCACAGGTGCCCCCCCAGCCCCATAAGTGCCCCCCCAGCCCCCCCGTACCGTCCCCCTCCAGCCCCCCAGCCCCTCCCCCAGCCCCACAGCCCCCCCCAGCCCCCCCATGCCCCCAGCCCCCCAGCCCCCCGTACCGTCCCCTCCAGCCCCCAGCCCTCCCCCAGCCCCACAAGTGCCCCCAGCCCCCCTGTACCATCCCCCCAGCCCCACAGGCCCCCCTAGCCCCACACCTCCTCCCCAGCCCCTAAGTCCCCCCCAGCCCCCCAGCCCCCCGTACCATCCCCCCAGCCCCACAGGCCCCCCCAGCCCCACACTCCTCCCCCAGCCCCATAAGTGCCCCCCAGCACCCCAGCCCCCCCGTACCGTCCCCCTCCAGCCCCCCAGCCCCTCCCCCAGCCCCACAGGCCCCCCAGCCCCCCCATGCCCCCCCCCAGCACCCCAGCCCCCGTACCGTCCCCCTCCAGCCCCCCAGCCCCTCCCCCAGCCCCACAGGTGCCCCCCAGCCCCCCCAGCCCCCCAGCCCCCCGTACCGTCCCCCTCCAGCGGGTAGGCGAAGGCCACCAGCACCCCGAACTCCACGGGGGTCTCGTACCCCGGGACCTGCAGCAGCGTCCGGCCCCCCAACTCCTTCTTCTCCACCTGGGGGCAGCCCCACGGCGCCTCAGACCCCCCAGCCCCCCCAAACCCCCTGGGACCCAGAACCCCCCCACAGCCCCCCCAGGACCCCCCTCAGCTCCCTGGGGCCCCCCTGAGCCCCCCAACTCCTTCTTCTCCACCTGGGGGCAGCCCCACGGCGCCTCAGCCCCCCCAGCCCCCCAACCCCCCTGGGACCCACAGCCCCCCCACAGCCCCCCCAGGACCCCCCACAGCCCCCCCAAGACCCCCCCTCAGCCCCCTGGGGCCCCCCAACTCCTTCTTCTCCACCTGGGGGGCAGCCCCACAGCACCCTAAGACCCCCCCCCAAACCCCCTGGGACCCACAACCCCCCCACAGCCCCCCCCAGGACCCCCCCACAGCCCCCTGAGCCCCCCAACTCCTTCTTCTCCACCTGGGGGCAGCCCCACGGCGCCTCAGACCCCCCCAGCCCCTCCCCAGCCCCCCCAGGACCCCCCTGAACCCCCTGAGCCCCCCAGGACCCCCTCCCAGCCCCCCAGGACCCCCCTCTCAGCCCCCCAGGACCCCTCCCAGCCCCTCAGGACCCCCCCCCAAACCCACCTAGGACCCCTCCCAGCCCCTCAGGACCCCTCCCAGCCCCCCAGGACCCCCTCCCAGCCCCTCAGGACCCCACCCCAGCCCCCCAAGAACCCCTCCCAGCCCCTCAGGACCCCTCCCCAGCCCCTCAGGACCCCCTCCCAGCCCCCCAGGATCCCCCCCCCAAACCCCCCAGGAGGCTTCCCAACCCCGTCAGCCCCACAGCCCCCCCATAACCCCCCCCAAACCCCCCTAGGACCCCTCCCAGCCCCCCAATCCCCCCCCCCAAACCCCCCAGGAGGCTTCCCAACCCCCTCAGCCCCACTGCCAGCCCCACAGCCCCCCGTAACCCCCCCCAAACCCCCTTAGGACCCCCTCCCAGCCCCCCATAACCCCCCCCCAAACCCCCTTAGGACCCCTCCCAGCCCCCCATAACCCCCCCCAAACCCCCCTTAGGACCCCCTCCCAGCCCCCCGTAACCCCCCCCCAAACCCCCTTAGGACCCCTCCCAGCCCCCCATAACCCCCCCCAAACCCCCTTAGGACCCCTCCCAGCCCCCCATAACCCCCCCCAAACCCCCTTAGGACCCCTCCCAGCCCCCCATAACCCCCCCCAAATCCCCCCAGGACCCACCCCAGCCCCCCAGGACCCCCCCACAGCCCCTCCCCCCACCTCGATGTCGGAGATGGCCGACTTGAGGGCGCAGGACCAGTGAACCAGGCGGGTGCTGCGGTAGATGAGGCCGGCCTGGTGCAGCCGCACGAAGGCCTCGGTCACGGCCCGGCTGCGGGGCTGGGGGGGGACAGACAGACTGACACAGGGACACACAGACACCCAGACACCCTGCCCCATGGAGAACCTGCCCCATAGAGAGATCCTGACCCATAGACAGACCCTGACCCACATCAGGGCCCACAGACAGGCCCCACGCGAAGGCCTCGGTCAGGGCCCAGCTGCAGGGCTGGGGGGACAGACAGACTGACACAGGGACAGACAGACACCCTGCCCCATAGAAAGATCCTGCCCCATAGAGAGACCCTGACCCATAGAGAGACCATGACCCACAGCAGGGCCCACACGAAGGCCTCAGTCAGGGCCCAGCTGGGGGACAGACAGACAGACTGACACAGGGACACACAGACACAGGGACACACAGACAGACCCTGACCCATAGAGAGACCTTGCCCCATAGAGACCCTGACCCATAGAGAGACCCTGCCCCATGGACAGGCCCCATGTGAAGGCCTCAGATCAGGGCCCGGCTGCGGGGCTGGGGGGACAGACAGACAGACTGACACAGGGACAGACTGACACCCAGACACCCTGCCCCATAGAAAGATCCTGCCCCATAGAGACCCTGCCCCATAGAGACACCCTGACCCACACACAGGCCCCACGTGAAGGCCTCAGTCAGGGCCCGGCTGCAGGGCTGGGGGGACAGACAGACAGACTGACACAGGGACAGACTGACACCCAGACACCCTGCCCCATAGAAAGATCCTGCCCCATAGAGACCCTGCCCCATAGAGACACCCTGACCCACACACAGGCCCCACGTGAAGGCCTCGGTCAGGGCCCGGCTGCGGGGCTGGGGGGACAGACAGACAGACTGACACAGGGACAGACTGACACCCAGACACCCTGCCCCATAGAAAGATCCTGCCCCATAGAGACCCTGCCCCATAGAGACACCCTGACCCACACACAGGCCCCACGTGAAGGCCTCGGTCAGGGCCCGGCTGCGGGGCTGGGGGGACAGACAGACAGACTGACACAGGGACAGACTGACACCCAGACACCCTGCCCCATAGAAAGATCCTGCCCCATAGAGACCCTGCCCCATAGAGACACCCTGACCCACACACAGGCCCCACGTGAAGGCCTCGGGTCAGGGCCCGGCTGCGGGGCCGGGGGGGACAGACAGACTGACACAGGGACAGACAGACACAGGGACACCCTGCCCCATAGAAAGATCCTGCCCCATAGAGAGACCCTGACCCATAGGAGACCCTAATCCACAGACAGGCCCCACACGAAGGCCTCGGTCAGGGCCCGGCTGCGGGGCTGGGGGGACAGACAGACTGACACAGGGACAGACAGACACAGGGACACCCTGCCCCATAGAGACCCTGCCCCATAGAGAGACCCTGCCCCATAGAGACCCTGCCCCATAGAGAGACCCTGCCTTACCTATAGAGACCCTGGCCCACAGACAGGCCCCATGTGAAGGCCTCGGTCAGGGCCTGGCTGCGGGGCTGGGGGGACAGACAGACTGACACAGGGACAGACAGACACAGGGACACCCTGCCCCATAGAGACCCTGCCCCATAGAGAGACCCTGCCCCATAGAGACCCTGCCCCATAGAGAGACCCTGCCCCATAGAGAGAGCCTGGCCCACAGACAGGCCCCATGTGAAGGCCTCAGTCAGGGCCTGGCTGCGGGGCTGGGGGGGACAGACAGACTGACACAGGGACAGACAGACACAGGGACACCCTGCCCCATAGAGACCCTGCCCCATAGAGAGACCCTGCCCCACAGCAGGGCCCATAGAGAGACCCTGACCCATAGGAGACCCTAATCCACGGACAGGCCCCACACGAAGGCCTCGGTCAGGGCCCGGCTGCGGGGCTGGGGGGGGACAGACAGACTGACACAGGGACAGACAGACACCCAGACACCCTGCCCCATGGAGAACCTGCCCCATAGAGAGACCCTGCCCCATAGAGACCCTGCCCCATAGAGAGACCCTGCCCCATAGAGAGACCCTGCCCCATGGACAGGCCCCATGTGAAGGCCTCAGATCAGGGCCCGGCTGTGGGGCTTGGCGGGGGCCAGACAGACTGACACAGGGACAGACAGACACAGGGACAGACAGACACAGGGACAGACCCACAGACAGACCCTGCCCCATAGAGAGACCCTGCCCCACCCACAGCAGGGCCCATAGAGAGACCCTGCCCCATGGACAGGCCCCACGCGAAGGCCTCGGTCAGGGCCCGGCTGCGGGGCTGGGGGGTACAGACAGACTGACAGAGGGACACACAGACACACAGACACCCTGCCCCATAGAGAGACCCTGCCCCATAGAGAGACCCTGCCCCATAGAGAGACCCTGACCCACAGACAGGCCCCATGTGAAGGCCTCAGTCAGGGCCCGGCTGTGGGGCTGGGGGGGACAGACAGACTGACACAGGGACAGACAGACACAGGGACAGACCCACAGACAGACCCTGCCCCATAGAGGGACCCTGACCCACAGACAGACCCTGCCCCATAGAGACCCTGCCCCATAGAGAGACCCTGCCCCACAAACAGGCCCCATGCAAAGGCCTCGGTCACGGCCCGGCTGTGGGGCTGGGGGGGACAGACAGACTGACACAGGGACACACAGACACCCAGACACCCTGCCCCATAGAGACCCTGCCCCATAGAGAGACCCTGCCCCATAGAGACCCTGCCCCATAGAGAGACCCTGACCCATGGACAGGCCCCATATGAAGGCCTCGGTCAGGGCCCGGCTGCGGGGCTGGGGGGACAGACAGACTGACACAGGGACAGACAGACACAGGGACAGACACCCTGCCCCATAGAGAGACCCTGCCCCACAGCAGGGCCCATAGAGAGACCCTGACCCATAGGAGACCCTGCCCCACAGACAGGCCCCACGCGAAGGCCTCAGTCAGGGCCCGGCTGCGGGGCTGGGGGGGGACAGACAGACTGACACAGGGACACACAGACACAGGGACACACAGACAGACCCTGCCCCATAGAGAGAGCCTGCCCCATAGAGACCCTGCCCCATAGAGAGACCCTGCCCCACAGACAGACCCTGCCCCACAGAGAGACCCTGACCCACAGACAGGCCCCAAGTGAAGGCCTTGGTCAGGGCCCGGCTGTGGGGCTGGGGGGGACAGACAGACTGACACAGGGACACACAGACACAGGGACACACAGACCCACAGCAGGACCCACAGACAGACTCTGCCCCATAGAGACTCTGCCCCACAGAACCCCCAGCCCCATAGAGCCACCCCAGCAACCCCCTTAGAGCCCCCCAGGGCCCCCAACCTCAGTCCCCCCCAGCCCCACACACCTCTCTCTGCCCCCCCATAGCTCCCCTGCCCCCCACACCCCCCCCAGCCCCCCCAGCCCCACATAGCCCCCCCCAGCCCCCTCACGGGGTCCATGGTGAAGCAGGCCCGGTCCCAGTCCATGGAGGCCCCGAGGCTCCGGAGCTGCTGGTAGATGCGGTCGCCCTTCCTGGGGGGGAAAGGGGCAGCTGGGGGCGGCCATGGGGCTGGGGGGTGTGGGGCAGCCGTGGGGCTGGGGGGTGGCCGTGGGGCTGGGGGGGTGTGGGGTGGCCATGGGGCTGGGGGGTGTGGGGCAGCTGTGGGGCTGGGGGGCAGCCGTGGGGCTGGGGGGTGTGGGGCAGCCGTGGGGCTGGGGGGTGGCCGTGGGGCTGGGGGGGTGTGGGGTGGCCATGGGGCTGGGTGGGGCAGCCGTGGGGCTGGGGGCGGCCGTGGGGCTGGGGGTGGGGGCAGCCATGGGGCTGGGGGGTGGCTGTGGGGCTGGGGGGTGTGGGGCAGCCGTGGGGAAGATGTAGAGGCAGTTATGGGGCAGTTATGGGGCAGCCATAGGGTACTTATGGGTCAGTTATGGGTCAGCCATGGGTCAGTTATGGGGCCACCATGAGGGAACCATAGGGTACTTATGGGTCAGTTATGGGTCAGCCATGGGGTACTTATGGGTCAGCTGTGGGGCAGCCATAGGGTACTTCTGGGTCAGCCATGGGTCAGCCATGGGTCAGTTATGGGTCAGCCATGGGTCAGTTATGGGGCCGCCATGAGGTAACCATAGGGTACTTATGGGTCAGTTATGGGTCAGTTATGGGTCAGTTATGGGTCAGCCATGGAGTACTTATGGGTCAGTTATGGGTCAGTTATGGGTCAGTTATGGGTCAGCCATAGGGTACTTATGGGTCAGTTATGGGTCAGTTATGGGTCAGCCATGGAGTACTTATGGGTCAGTTATGGGTCAGTTATGGGTCAGTTATGGGTCAGCCATAGGGTACTTATGGGTCAGTTCTGGGTCAGTTCTGGGTCAGTTATGGGTCAGCCATGGGTCAGCCATGGGGTACTTATGGGTCAGCTGTGGGGCAGCCATAGGGTACTTCTGGGTCAGCCATGGGTCAGTTATGGGTCAGCCATGGGGTACTTATGGGTCAGTTCTGGGTCAGTTCTGGGTCAGTTATGGGTCAGCCATGGGTCAGTTATGGGGCCACCATGAGGTAACCATAGGGTACTTATGGGTCAGTTATGGGTCAGTTATGGGTCAGCCATAGGGTACTTATGGGTCAGTTCTGGGTCAGCCATGGGCCAGCCATGGGTCACTTGTGGGTCATCCATGGGTCAGTTATAGGGTACTTGTGGGTCAGTTCTGGGTCAGTCATGGGTCAGTTATGGGTCAGCCGTGGGTCACTTGTGGGTCAGTTATGGGTCAGTTACGGGTCAGTTATGGGTCAGCCATGGGGCACTTATGGGTCAGCCATGGGTCAGTTATGGGTCAGTTATGGGTCAGCCATGGGTCAGCCATGGGTCAGTTATGGGTCAGTTATGGGTCAGCCATGGGTCAGCCATGGGGTACTTATGGGTCAGTTATGGGTCAGCCATGGGGCACTTATGGGTCAGTTATGGGTCAGCCATAGGGTATTTGTGGGTCAGTTATAGGGTACTTATGGGTCAGTTATGGGTCACTTGTGGGTCAGTTATGGGTCAGTTACGGGTCAGTTCTGGGTCAGCCATGGGCCAGCCATGGGTCACTTGTGGGTCAATCCATGGGTCACTTGTGGGTCAGCCGTGGGTCACTTGTGGGTCATCCATGGGTCAGTTATAGGGTACTTGTGGGTCAGTTATGGGTCAGTTATGGGTCAGTTCTGGGTCAGTTCTGGGTCAGTCATGGGTCAGTTATGGGTCAGCCATGGGTCACTTGTGGGTCAGCCGTGGGTCACTTGTGGGTCAGTTCTGGGTCAGTCATGGGTCAGTTATGGGTCAGCCGTGGGTCACTTGTGGGTCAGTTATGGGTCAGTTACGGGTCAGTTCTGGGTCAGCCATGGGTCAGTTATGGGTCAGCCATGGGTCAGCCATGGGTCAGTTCTGGGTCAATCCATGGGTCACTTGTGGGTCAGCCGTGGGTCACTTGTGGGTCATCCATGGGTCAGTTATAGGGTACTTGTGGGTCAGTTATGGGTAAGTTATGGGTCAGTTCTGGGTCAGTTCTGGGTCAGTCATGGGTCAGTTATGGGTCAGCCATGGGTCACTTGTGGGTCAGCCGTGGGTCACTTGTGGGTCAGTTCTGGGTCAGTCATGGGTCAGTTATGGGTCAGCCGTGGGTCACTTGTGGGTCAGTTATGGGTCAGTTACGGGTCAGTTCTGGGTCAGCCATGGGTCAGTTATGGGTCAGCCATGGGTCAGTTATGGGTCAGTTACGGGTCAGTTATGGGTCAGTCATGGGTCAGTTATGGGTCAGCCATGGGTCAGCCATGGGGCACTTATGGGTCAGTTATGGGTCAGTTATGGGTCAGCCATAGGGTATTTGTGGGTCAGTTATAGGGTACTTATGGGTCAGTTATGGGTCACTTGTGGGTCAGTTATGGGTCAGTTACGGGTCAGTTCTGGGTCAGCCATGGGCCAGCCATGGGTCACTTGTGGGTCAATCCATGGGTCACTTGTGGGTCAGCCGTGGGTCACTTGTGGGTCATCCATGGGTCAGTTATAGGGTACTTGTGGGTCAGTTATGGGTAAGTTATGGGTCAGTTCTGGGTCAGTTCTGGGTCAGTCATGGGTCAGTTATGGGTCAGCCATGGGTCACTTGTGGGTCAGCCGTGGGTCACTTGTGGGTCAGTTCTGGGTCAGTCATGGGTCAGTTATGGGTCAGCCGTGGGTCACTTGTGGGTCAGTTATGGGTCAGTTACGGGTCAGTTCTGGGTCAGCCATGGGTCAGTTATGGGTCAGCCATGGGTCAGTTATGGGTCAGTTACGGGTCAGTTATGGGTCAGTCATGGGTCAGTTATGGGTCAGCCATGGGTCAGTTATGGGTCAGTTACGGGTCAGTTATGGGTCAGTCATGGGTCAGTTATGGGTCAGCCATGGGTCAGCCATGGGGCACTTATGGGTCAGTTATGGGTCAGTTATGGGTCAGCCATAGGGTATTTGTGGGTCAGTTATAGGGTACTTATGGGTCAGTTATGGGTCACTTGTGGGTCAGTTATGGGTCAGTTACGGGTCAGTTCTGGGTCAGCCATGGGCCAGCCATGGGTCACTTGTGGGTCAATCCATGGGTCACTTGTGGGTCAGCCGTGGGTCACTTGTGGGTCATCCATGGGTCAGTTATAGGGTACTTGTGGGTCAGTTATGGGTAAGTTATGGGTCAGTTCTGGGTCAGTTCTGGGTCAGTCATGGGTCAGTTATGGGTCAGCCATGGGTCACTTGTGGGTCAGCCGTGGGTCACTTGTGGGTCAGTTCTGGGTCAGTCATGGGTCAGTTATGGGTCAGCCGTGGGTCACTTGTGGGTCAGTTATGGGTCAGTTACGGGTCAGTTCTGGGTCAGCCATGGGTCAGTTATGGGTCAGCCATGGGTCAGTTATGGGTCAGTTATGGGTCAGTCATGGGTCAGTTATGGGTCAGCCATGGGTCAGCCATGGGGCACTTATGGGTCAGTTATGGGTCAGCCATAGGGTATTTGTGGGTCAGTTATAGGGTACTTATGGGTCAGTTATGGGTCACTTGTGGGTCAGTTATGGGTCAGTTACGGGTCAGTTCTGGGTCAGCCATGGGCCAGCCATGGGTCACTTGTGGGTCAATCCATGGGTCACTTGTGGGTCAGCCGTGGGTCACTTGTGGGTCATCCATGGGTCAGTTATAGGGTACTTGTGGGTCAGTTATGGGTAAGTTATGGGTCAGTTCTGGGTCAGTTCTGGGTCAGTCATGGGTCAGTTATGGGTCAGCCATGGGTCACTTGTGGGTCAGCCGTGGGTCACTTGTGGGTCAGTTCTGGGTCAGTCATGGGTCAGTTATGGGTCAGCCGTGGGTCACTTGTGGGTCAGTTATGGGTCAGTTACGGGTCAGTTCTGGGTCAGCCATGGGTCAGTTATGGGTCAGCCATGGGTCAGTTATGGGTCAGTTATGGGTCAGTCATGGGTCAGTTATGGGTCAGCCATGGGTCAGCCATGGGGCACTTATGGGTCAGTTATGGGTCAGCCATAGGGTATTTGTGGGTCAGTTATAGGGTACTTATGGGTCAGTTATGGGTCACTTGTGGGTCAGTTATGGGTCAGTTACGGGTCAGTTCTGGGTCAGCCATGGGTCAGTTATGGGTCAGTTATGGGTCAGCCATGGGTCAGTTATGGGTCAGCCATGGGTCAGTTATGGGTCAGCCGTGGGTCACTTGTGGGTCAGTTATGGGTCAGTTATGGGTCAGTTATGGGTCAGTTATGGGTCAGTTATGGGTCAGCCATGGGCCAGCCATGGGTCACTTGTGGGTCAATCCATGGGTCAGTTATAGGGTACTTGTGGGTCACTTGTGGGTCACTTGTGGGTCACTTGTGGGTCACTTGACACTCGTCCTTCCAGGCCCACACCTCCCTGAGGAAGCCGTCCCTGCCCAGCTGGTGCCGGCCCAGCCCCCGCTGCCGCAGCCGCCGCTCCACCACGGCCTGGGTGGCGATGCCGGCGTGGTCACAGCCCGGCACCCACAGCGTCACCTCCCCCCGCATCCGGTGCCTGGGGGGGCAGGGGGGGTTAGGGGGCAGCTGGGGGGCTGGGGGGGATGGGGGAGGGGATGGGGGGGGATGGGGGGAGGGATGGGGGATGGGGGGATGGGGGGGGTTAGGGGGCAGCTGGGGGGCTGGGGGGGATGGGGAGGGGATGGGGAGGGGATGGGGAGGGGATGGGGAGGGGATGGGGAGGGGATGGGGAGGGGATGGGGATGGGGAGGGGATGGGGATGGGATGGGGATGGGGAGGGGATGGGGGGGGGGATGGGGGATGGGGGGGATGGGGGGGATGGGGAGGGGATGGGGGGGTTAGGGGGCAGCTGGGGGGCTGGGGGGATGGGGGGAGGGGATGGGGGGATGGGGGGGATGGGGGAGGGGATGGGGGAGGGGATGGGGGGGCTGGGGGGGGGATGGGGGAGGGGGATGGGGGGAGGGGGATGGGGGGGATGGGGAGGGGATGGGGGGGGGATGGGGGGGATGGGGAGGGGATGGGGGGGTTAGGGGGCAGCTGGGGGGCTGGGGGGGATGGGGAGGGGGGATGGGGGGGGATGGGGGGATGGGGGGGATGGGATGGGGGGGGATGGGGGGGATGGGGAGGGGATGGGGGGGGTTAGGGGGCAGCTGGGGGGCTGGGGGGGATGGGGAGGGGAGCTGGGGGGATGGGGGGATGGGATGGGGGGGGATGGGGGGATGGGGGGGATGGGGGGGATGGGGGATGGGGAGGGGATGGGGGTTAGGGGGCAGCTGTGGGGCTGGGGGGGATGGGGAGGGGATGGGGGGGATGGGGGGATGGGATGGGGGGATGGGGGGGATGGGATGGGGGATGGGGGAGGGGATGGGAGGGGGGATGGGGGAGGTTGGGGGGCAGCTGTGGGGCTGGGGGGGATGGGGAGGGGATGGGGGATGGGGGGATGGGGGATGGGGGGGATGGGATGGGGAGGGGATGGGGATGGGATGGGGATGGGGGGCTGGGGGGATGGGGGGATGGGAGGGGGGCTGGGGGCTGGGGATGGGATGGGAGGGCGGGAATAGGGGAGGTTGGGGGGCAGCTGTGGGGCTGGTGGGGGATGGGGAGGGGATGGGAGGGGATGGGGGGATGGGGGGGATGGGGGGGATGGGATGGAGGGGGGATGGGGGGGATGGGGGGGCATGAAGGGGGGATGGGGGAGGTTGGGGGGCAGCTGTGGGGCTGGGGGGATGGGGATGGGATGAGGGGGAATGGGGGAGGTTGGGGGGCTGGGGGGCAGCTAAAGGGCAGCTATGGGGCAGCTATGGGGCAGCTATGGGGCAGCCATGGGGCAGCCATAGAGCATCTATGGGGCATCTATGGGGCAGCTATGGGGCAGCTATGGGTCAGCTATGGGGCAGCCATGGGGCAGCCATGGGGCAGCTATGGGGCAGCCTTGAGGCAGCTATGGGGCAGCTATAGGGCAGCTATCACTTATGGGGCAGTCATTGGGCAACCATGGGGCAGCCATGGGGCAGCCATGGGGCAGCTATGGGGCAGCTATGGGGTAGCCATGGGGCACTTATGGGGCAGCTATGGGGCAGCTATGGGGCAGCCATGGGGCAGCTATGGGGCAGCCATGGGGTACTTATGGGGCAGCTATGGGGCAGCTATGGGGTAGCCATGGGGTACTTATGGGGCAGCCATGGGGCAGCTATGGGGCAGCCATGGGGCAGCTATGGGGCAGCTATGGGGCAGCTATGGGGCAGCTATGGGGCAGTTATGGGGCTACTATGGGGCACTTATGGGGCAGCCATGGGGCACTTATGGGGCAGCCATGGGGCAGCTATGGGGCACTTATGGGGCTACTATGGGGCACTTATGGGGCAGCCATGGGGCAGCCATGGGGCAGCTATGGGGCAGCCATGGGGCACCCACCAGCGGGCCAGGCAGTCCTGGATGGCGCAGGTGAGGGCGTGGCCGAGGTGCAGGGCGCCCGTCACGTTGGGGGGGGAGGCACATGGCGAACACCCCCCGGGGGGAGGGGCCGGCAGGCTCTCGCGCTGGGGGGGGAGGGGAAGGGGGAGGGGCACACAGAGGTCAGAGGTCACACAGAGGTCACAGGGAGGCATCCCCTCCCCCCACCAGGACCCCCTTCCCCCTACTGGGGACCCCTCCCCCATTCACCAGGACCCCTCTCCCCTGCCCCTCCCCCCACACAACCCCCTCCCCCCACCGGGGACCCACAGCCCTACCCCTCCCCCACTCACCAGGACCCCTCCCCCTCCCCCTCCCCCCACACAAACCCCCCTCCCCTTTACCAGGGACCCCTCCTCCCCCACAGGGACCCCTCCCCCCGCCCCTCCCCCACCCAATCACTGGGACCCCTCCCCCCTCCCCAGGACCCCTTCCCCTCCCCTCCCCCTCCCCAGGACAACTCCCCCCTGCCCCTCCCCAAGACCCCTCCACCCTCCCCTCCCCCACTCCCCAGGACCCTTCCCCCTCCCTTCCCCCTGCCCCTCCCCCATACCGGGGACCCCTCCCCCCTCCCCAGGACCCTCCCTTCCCCCCGCCCCTCCCCCACTCCCCAGGACCCCTCCCTCCTCCCCTCCCCCCACACAAAACCCCCCTTCCCCCTACCGGGGATGCCTCCCCCCCCCCCGGGGACCACTCCCCCTGCCCCTCCCCCATACCGGGGACCCCTCCCCCCTCCTCAGGACCCCTCCCTCCCCCTCCGCCCCTCCCCCACTCCCCAGGACCCCTCCCCCCTCGCCCCTCCCCCCTCCAGGGACCCCTCCCCCCGCCCCTCCCCCACTCACCAGGACCCCTCCCCCCGCCCCTCCCCCCCACAGGGACCCCTCCCCCTGCCCCTCCCCCCTTCACTAGGACAACCCCCCCTGCCCCTCCCCCACTCACCAGGACCCCTCCACTCCCCCCACACAAACCCCCCTCCCCCCTACCGGAGACCCCTCCCCCCACACAGAGACCCCTCCCCCTCCATGGGGACCCCTCCCCCTGCCCCTCCCCCCTCACCAGGGCCCCTCCCCCTCCCCTCCCCCCACCCCTCCCCCACTCACCAGGACCCTTCCCCCCTCCCTTCCCCCTGCCCCTCCCCCATACCGGGGACCCCTCCCCCCTCCCCAGGACCCCCTCCCCCGCCCCTCCCCCACTCACCAGGACCCCTCCCCTCCCTCCCTCCCTCCCCCTCCCTCCCCTCCCCCACTCACCAGGACCTCTCCCCTTGGCTCTCCTCCCTATTGGGGACCCCTCCCCCCTCCCCAGGACCACTCCCCCTGCCCCTCCCCCCACACAAACCCCCCTCCCCCCCAGGGACCCCTCCCCCCTCCCCCCGCCCCTCCCCCACTCACCCCGTACTCGGGTTTGAAGAACCCGCTCCGTTCCCACCAGCCGTACCAGGCGGCCTCCACGTAGCGCGGGCTGTACGAGGGGGGAGGGGCACCCCCACGTCTGGGGGGGGGCACGGGGGGGGGAGGGGCACAGGGGGTGGGGGAGGGGCACAGGGGAGGGTTACACCGGGTGGGGGAGGGGCACATGGGGGAGGGGGAGGGGGGAGGGACACATGGGGTGGGGGAGGGGCACATGAGGGAGAGGGGCACAGAGGGTGGGGGAGGGGCATGGGGGTGGGGGAGGGGCACACCGGGGGGGGGGAGGGGCAGATAAAAGGGAGGGACACGCAGGGTGGGGGAGGGGCACGGGGGTGGGGGAGGGTCATGGGGGAGGGGTACACCAGGTGGGGGAGGGGCACAGGGGAGGGGCAGACAGGGTGGGGGAGGGGCACAGGGTGGGGGAGGGGAATATGGGGGGAGGGGCAGGGGGTGGGGAAGGGGCACACAGGGTGGGGGAGGGGCAGATAAAGGGGAGGGGCACACAGGGTGGGGGAGGGGCAGGTAAGGGGGAGGGACACACAGGGTGGGGGAGGGGCATGGGGGTGGGGGAGGAGCACATAAGGGGGAGGGGCACATGTGGGGGAGGGGCAGACAGGGTGGGGGAGGGGCACAAAAGGGGGAGGGGAATATGGGGGGAGGGTCACACAGGGTGGGGGAGGGGCAGATAAGGGGGAGGGGCAAATAATAGGGAAGGGAGTAGGGGTGGGGGAGGGGCAGAGGGGGTGGGGGAGGGGCACATAAGGGGGAGGGGCACACAGGGTGGGGGAGGGGCAGATAAGTGGGAGGGACACATGGGGTGGGGGAGGGGCATGGGGGGTGGAGGAGGGGTACATAAGGGGGAGGGGCACGGGGGAGGGGCACAGAGGGTGGGGGAGGGGAACCAGGAGGGGATGTGTCAGCACCGCAGCCACCCTGCCCCACGGCCCCTCCCCCACCTTCTCCTGACCCTCCCCCACCCCCCCACACCCACCCCCCCCCCACCCCCTTCTCCCACTCCCCCCTCCCTTCCCCCTCCCCCCTCACCCACCCCCTCCCCACACCCTACCCCGCCCCTACCCCACCCCTACCCCCTCCCCCTCCCCCTAACTTCCCCCCTGCCCCACCCCCACCCCCTCCCCCCGCCCCTCCCCCACTCACCCTTCTTCTCCCCCAGGGGGTCCCCACCCCGTAGCTCAGCACCCCGGGGTCCCGGCGCTCCCGGCGGGGGGCCTTGGGCTGCGCCTGGGACCCCCAGAGACCCCGGTGAGCCCCGGCCCCACAGCGACCCACAGCGACCCACACCCTGCCCCACAGCGGCCCCCCGCCCCCAGAGACCCCAGTGACCCTCAGCCCCATATGGGTCCCAGCCCCCCCATGGGTCCCACTATGGGTCAGTCTATGGGTCAGTCTGTGGGTCCCAGGTCCCTCTGTGGGCCCCGCTATGGGTCCCCCTATGGGTTCCGCTATGGGTCCCAGGTCCCGCTATGGGTCAGGGTCCCTCTGTGATTCCCGCTATGGGCCCCACTATGGGTCAGGGTCCCTCTGTGGGTCCCGCTATGGGGCAAGATCCTGCTATAGGCCCCGCTATGGGTTCTGCTGTGGGTCCCAGGTCCCTCTGTTGGTCCCGCTATGGGTCCCTCTATGGGTCAGTGCCCCACTATGGGTCCCGCTATGGGTCAGGGTCCCTCTGTGGGTCCCGCTATGGGTCAGGGTCCCGCTATGGGTCCCACTATGGGTCCGTCCGTGGGTCCCGCTATGGGTCCCGCTATGGGTCTGGCTATGGGTCAGAGCCCCGCTATGGGTCCCGCTATGGGTCAGGGCCCCGCTATGGGTCCCACTATGGGTCAAGGCCCTGCTATGGGTCCTGCTATGGGTCCCGCTATGGGTCAGGGCCCCGCCGTGGGTCCCGCTATGGGTCCGGCCGTGGGTCCCGCCGTGGGTCCCGCTATGGGTCCGGCCGTGGGTCAGGGTCCTGCTGTGGGTCCCGCTATGGGTCCGGCCGTGGGTCCCGCTATGGGTCCGGCCGTGGGTCAGGGTCCCGCTATGGGTCCCGCTATGGGTCCGGCCGTGGGTCAGGGTCCCGCCGTGGGTCCCGCTATGGGTCCGGCCGTGGGTCCCGCTATGGGTCCGGCCGTGGGTCAGGGTCCCGCTATGGGTCCCGCTATGGGTCCGGCCGTGGGTCCCGCTATGGGTCCGGCCGTGGGTCAGGGTCCCGCTATGGGTCCCGCTATGGGTCCGGCCGTGGGTCCCGCTATGGGTCCGGCCGTGGGTCAGGGGTCCCGCTGTGGGTCCCGCTATGGGTCCGGCCGTGGGTCCCGCTATGGGTCCCGCTATGGGTCCGGCCGTGGGTCCCGCTATGGGTCCGGCCGTGGGTCCCGCTATGGGTCCCGCTATGGGTCCCGCTATGGGTCCGGCCGTGGGTCCCGCTATGGGTCCGGCCGTGGGTCCCGCCGTGGGTCCCGCTATGGGTCCGGCCGTGGGTCCCGCCGTGGGTCCCGCTATGGGTCCGGCCGTGGGTCAGGGTCCTGCTGTGGGTCCCGCTATGGGTCCGGCCGTGGGTCAGGGTCCCGCTGTGGGTCCCGCTATGGGTCCGGCCGTGGGTCCCGCTATGGGTCCGGCCGTGGGTCAGGGTCCCGCTGTGGGTCCCGCTATGGGTCCGGCCGTGGGTCCCGCTATGGGTCCCGCTATGGGTCCGGCCGTGGGTCCCGCTATGGGTCCGGCCGTGGGTCCCGCTATGGGTCCCGCTATGGGTCCCGCTATGGGTCCGGCCGTGGGTCCGGCCGTGGGTCCCGCTATGGGTCCGGCCGTGGGTCAGGGTCCCGCTATGGGTCCTGCTATGGGTCCGGCCGTGGGTCCCGCTATGGGTCCGGCCGTGGGTCCCGCTATGGGTCCCGCTATGGGTCCGGCCGTGGGTCCCGCTATGGGTCCGGCCGTGGGTCCCGCTATGGGTCCCGCTATGGGTCCCGCTATGGGTCCGGCCGTGGGTCCGGCCGTGGGTCCCGCTATGGGTCCGGCCGTGGGTCCGGCCCCACCTGGAGGCTCCGGTTCCTCTCCAGTTTCTGCTGGAACCGTTCCAGTTTCTCCCGTTTTTTCGCCTCTTTCTGCAGCTGCGCCGGGCGCTTGGGGGGGCGGGGGCTGCCCCACGGCGACCCCCTGCCCCACGGCGACCCCCTGCCCCACGGCGACCCCCTGCCCCACGGCGGCCTCCTGCCCCACGGCGGCCTCCTGCCCCGTAGGAGCTTCCTGCCCCACGGCGGCGGCCGGCTCTGCTGGGGTCAGGAGAGAGAAGGGGGGGGTGTCAGGTCCCAGCCCCATAGATTTACACACACCCCCCAGCCCCATAGATTTCCCCCCCCCCGGCCCCATAGAGCCCCCCCAGCCCCATGGAGCCCCCAGCCCCATAGAAGCCCCCCCATCCCCATAGAAACCCCCCAGCCCCATAGATCCCCCACCTGCCCCATTGAGCTCCCAGCCCCATAGATCCCCTCCCAGCCCCATAGATAACCCCCCAGCCCCATAGAGCCCCATAGAGCACCCCCCACCCCCACAGAGACCACCCCTGCCCCATAGAGCCCCATAGAGCCCCCAGCCCCATAGAGCCCCCCAGCCCCATAGAGACCGATAGAGCCCCCCAGCCCCATAGAGCCCCCCAGCCCCATAGAGATCACCTGTGCCCCATAGAGCCCCATAGAGCCCCCCAGCCCCATAGAGACCCATAGAGCCCCCGGCCCCATAGAGACCACCCCTGCCCCATAGAGCCCCATAGAGCCCCATAGAGGCCCCCAGCCCCATAGAGACCCCCCGGCCCCATAGAGACCACCCCTGCCCCATAGAGCCCCATCGAGCCCCCCAGCCCCATAAAGCCCCCCGAGCCCCATAGAGCCCCATAGAGCCCCCCCAGCCCCATAGAGACCCATAGAGCCCCCCGGCCCCATAGAGACCACCCCTGCCCCATAGAGACCCATAGAGCCCCATAGAGGCCCCCAGCCCCATAGAGACCCCCCCAGCCCCATAGATCCCCCCCAGCCCCATAGAGCCCCCCCAGCCCCATAGATACCCCCCTGCCCCATAGAGCACCCCCTGCCCCACAGCGGCCTCCTGACCCATAGGAGCCTCCTGCCCCACGGCGTCATCCTGCCCCACGGCGTCATCCTGCCCCACGGCGGCGGCCGGCTCCTCTGGGGTCAGGAGAGAGAAGGGGGGGGGTCAGGTCCCAGCCCCATAGATTTCCCCCCGCCGGGCCCATAGAGCCCCCCCAGCCCCCAAAACCCCCCTCCCCCAGCCCCCAGCCCCCAAAACCCCCCCATAGCCCCCCCCAACCCCACTCACCCGGGGGGCGCCCCCCCCCGCACAGCCCCACCTCCCCCAGCCCCCCCAGCCCCCAAAACCCCCTCCCCCAGCCCCCAGCCCCCCTCAGCCCCCCAAAACCCCCTCCCCCAGCCCCCCAGCCCACCCAGCTCCCCAAAACCCCCCCGTAGCCCCCTAAAACCCCCCCTCAGCCCCCCCAGCCCCCCAAACCCCCCCCATAGCCCCCCCCATCCCCACTCACCCGGGGGCGCCCCCCCCCCGCACAGCCCCACCTCCCCCACCCCCCCAGCCCCCCAAAACCCCCCCTCAGCCCCCCAGCCCCCCAACCCCCCCCATAGCCCCCCCATCCCCACTCACCCGGGGGGCGCCCCCCCCCGGCACAGCCCCACCTCCCTCAGCCCCCCAGCCCCCCTCAGCCCCCAAAACCCCCTCCCCCAGCCCCCCAGCCCACCCAGCTCCCCAAAACCCCCCGTAGCCCCCTAAAACCCCCCCTCAGCCCCCCCAGCCCCCCAAACCCCCCCAGGCCCCCCCATCCCCACTCACCCGGGGGCGCCCCCCCCCGCACAGCCCCACCTCCCTCAGCCCCCAGCCCCCCTCAGCCCCCCAAAACCCCCTCCCCCAGCCCCCAGCCCACCCAGCTCCCCAAAACCCCCCGTAGCCCCCTAAAACCCCCCCTCAGCCCCCCAGCCCCCAAACCCCCCCATAGCCCCCCCATCCCCACTCACCCGGGGGGGCGCCCCCCCCGCACAGCCCCACCTCCCCCAGCCCACCCAGCCCCCCAAAACCCCCTCCCTCAGCCCCCAGCCCCCCCAGCCCCCAAAACCCCCCCATAGCCCCCCCCATAGCCCCCCCATCCCCACTCACCCGGGGGGCGCCCCCCCCCGCACAGCCCCACCTCCCCCAGCACCTCCCGGAACTGGGGCTGCCCCACACAGAGCAGGAACCAGCGGGTGACCCGCGGGAACGGGGCGCGGGCCGGGGGGGCAGCTCCTGGGGGGACAGGGGGGACAGGGGGTCACAGGGGGTCAGGGGGGGTCAGGGGGAGATTGGGGGGTCAGGGAGGGTCACAGGGGGTTTGGAGGGGCTGGGGGGTCGGGAGGGCAGCTCCTGGGGGGACAGGGGGGTCAGGGGGTCACAGAGGTGTCAGGGAGGTCACAGAGGGGGTCAGGGAGTCACAGAGGGTTGGGGGGGCAGCTCCTGGGGGGACAGGGGGGGTCAGGGGGGTCAAGAGGGTCACAGGGGAGTCAAGGGGGGTTTGGGGGGCTGGGGAGTCGGGGAGGGCAGCTCCTGGGGGACGGGGGAGGTCAGGGGGTCAAGGGGGTCACAGGGGGGTCAGGGGAGGTCAGGGGGAAATTGGGGGGTCAGGGGGGTCACAGGGGGGTTTGGAGGGGCTGGGGGGGTCGGGGGCAGCTCCTGGGGGGACAGGGGGGTCAGGGGGTCACAGGGGTGTCAGGGGGGTCACAGGGGGTCAGGGGGTCACAGGGGGGTTGGGGGGGGCAGCTCCTGGGGGGACAGGGGGGGTCAGGGGGGTCAAGGGGGTCACAGGGGAGTCACAGGGGGAGGTTGGGGGGGTCAGGGGGGTCACAGGGGGGTCGGGGGGGTCAGGGGGAAGTGGGGGGGTCAGGGGGGTCACAGGAGGGGTTTGGGGGGGTCACGGGGGGGCAGCTCCTGGGGGGACAGGGGAGGTCAGGGGGGTCAGGGGGTCACAGGGGGGTGGGGGGAAGGGGGTCACAGGGGGCCGGGGGGGGCAGCTCCTGGGGGGACAGGGGGGTCAGGGGGTCACAAGGGGGTCAAGGGGGGTTGGGAGGTCACAGGGGCGTTTGGGGGGCTGGGGGGGTCGGGGAGGGCAGCTCCTGGGGGGACGGGGAGGGTCAGGGGGGTTTGGGGGGCTGGGGGGGTCAGGGGGTCACAGGGGGTTGAGGGGGGTTTGTGGGGGTCACAGGGGGGTCAGGGGGTCGGGGGTCACAGGGGGGTCGGGGGAGGGCTCAGGGGGGTTACAGGGGGGTCACAGGGGGGGTCGGGGGGGGCAGCTCCTGGGGGGACAGGGGTCACAGGGGGGTCAGGGGGTCACAGGGGCGGTTGGGAGGCTGGGGGAGGTCAGGGGGGTCAAAGGGGTCAGGGGGGTTTGGGGGGGGTCGGGGGGGTCATGGGGTTCTGGGGGGATCAGGGGGTTCTGGGGGGGTCAGGGGGTTTTGGGGGGTCAGGGGGGTTTGGGGGGGGCTGAGGGGGGTCAGGGGGGTTGAGGGGGATCGGGGGGGTCAGGGGTCTGGGGGGGGGGGTCAAGGGGGTTGGGGAGGTCAGAGGGATTTGGGGGGGGTCAGAGGGGGTCAGGGGGGTTTGGGGGGGATCAGGGGGTCGGGGGGGTCAGGGGGGTTTGGGGGGGGTGGGGGTCTGGGGGGGTCAAGGGGGTCAGGGAGTTTGGGGGGGTCCAGAAGGGATCAGGGGGGTTTGGGGGGGTCAGAGGGGGTCAGGGGGGTCAAAGGGGTCAGAGGGGTTTGGGGGGGTCAGAGGGGTCATGGGGTTCTGGGGGGGTCAGAGGGATTTGGGGGGGTCAGGGGGGTTTGGGGGGGGTCGGTGGTTTGGGGGGGTCAAGGGGGTCAGGGAGTTTGGGGGGGTCAGAAGGGATCAGGGGGGTCAAAGGGGTCAGAGGGATTTGGGGGGGGGTCAAGGGGGCTGGGGGGGTCAGGGGGGGTCAGGGGGGTTCTGGGGGGTCAGGGGGTTTGGGGGGGTCAGGGGGTTTTGGGGGGGGTCAGGGGGGTTTTGGGGGGTCAGAGGGTTCTGGGGAGGTTCGGGGGGGTCAGGGGATTTGGGGGGGTCAGGGGGGTTAGAGGGGTTTGGGGGGGGGTCGGGGGGTTTGGGGGGGGTCAGGGGGGTTTTGGGGGGTCAGGGGGGTTTTGGGGGGTCGGGGGGGTTTGGGGGGGTCAGAGGGTTCTGGGGGGGTTCGAGGGGGTCAGGGGATTTGGGGGGTCGGGGGGTTAGAGGGGTTTGGGGGGGTCAGGGGGGTTTGGGGGGGTCGGGGGGTCAGAGGGTTCATGGGGGGGTCAGGGGTGTTTTGGGGGGTCAGGGGGGTTTGGGGGGGTCAGGGGGGTTTTGGGGGGTCAGGGGGTTTGGGGGGGGTCAGGGGGGTTTGGGGGGTCAGGGGGGTTTTGGGGGGTCGGGGGGTTTTGGGGGGTCAGGGGGGTTTTGGGGGGTCAGAGGGTTCTGGGGGGTTCGGGGGGGTCAGGGGGATTTGGGGGGGGGTCAGGGGGGTCAGGGGGATTTGGGGGGGGGTCAGAGGGTTCTGGGGGGGTTCGGGGGGTCAGGGGATTTGGGGGGGGTCAGGGGGGTTTGGGGGGGTTGGGGGGGGGTCGGGGGGGGTCAGAGGGTTCATGGGGGGGTCAGGGGGGTTTTGGGGGGTCAGGGGTGTTTTGGGGGGTCAGGGGGGGTTTGGGGGGGGTCAGAGGGATTTGGGGGGGGTCAGGGGGGTTTGGGGGGTCAGGGGGGTTTGGGGGGGGTCAGGGGGGGTCAGGGGGATTTGGGGGGTCAGAGGGTTCTGGGGGGGTTCGGGGGGGTCGGGGGATTTGGGGGGGGTCGGGGGGGTTTGGGGGGGTTGGGGGGGGTCGGGGGGGGGTCAGAGGGTTCATGGGGGGGTCAGGGGGTTTTGGGGGGTCAGGGGGTTTGGGGGGGTCAGAGGGATTTGGGGGGTCAGAGGGGTTTGGGGGGGGTCAGGGGGGTCAGGGGGGTCAGGGGGGTCAGGGGGGTTTGGGGGGTCAGGGGGTTTTGGGGGGGTCGGGGGGTTTTGGGGGGGTCAGGGGGGTTTGGGGGGGTCAGAGGGTTCTGGGGGGGTTCGGGGGGGTCCGGGGATTTGGGGGGGGGTCAGGGGGGTTAGAGGGGTTTGGGGGGGGTCAGGGGGGTTTGGGGGGGGGTCGGGGGGGGTCAGAGGGTTCATGGGGGGGTCAGGGGTGTTTTGGGGGGGTCAGGGGGGTTTGGGGGGGTCAGGGGGGGTTTGGGGGGGTCAGGGGGGGTTTGGGGGGGTCGGGGGGGTTTGGGGGGGTCAGGGGGGGTTTGGGGGGGTCAGGGGGTTTGGGGGGGTCGGGGGGTTTGGGGGGTCAGGGGGGGTTTGGGGGGGTCAGGGGGGGTTTGGGGGGGTCGGGGGGGTTTTGGGGGGGTCAGGGGGGTTTGGGGGGGTCAGGGGGTTTTGGGGGGGTCGGGGGGGTCTCTCACGCGCTGGAAGGGGCGCAGCAGGGCGCAGGCCACGGTGACGTCAGCCAGGGTGAGGGTCTCCCCCAGCAGGAAGGGGCCGCCCCTCCCCCCCCCAGGTGACTCTCCAGCGCCCCCAGCGCGCGCCGCAGCTCGCGCCCGGCCCGGGCCCGAGTCTGGGGGGGGGGGGAGGGGGAAAGGGGGGGTCAGGGAGAGCCCAGACACCCCACTGACACCCCCAGGCCCCCCAAACACCCCCCTCCTCCCCAGCACTCACTGCCCCCCCCTCCCCCCTTAACCCCCCCCCCCTCTCCCCAGCCCCCTCCCCCCACCTGGGGGTCCCTCGCCCCCCCTCCCCCCTCACCCTGCGGGGCCCCCTCCCCCCTCAGCCCCCCTCCCCATGTCCCCCCTCCCCCCTTCTTCCCTTCCCCCCCAAGCCCCCCCTCACCTGGGGGTCCCCCCTTCCCCCTCAGCCCCCCCTCCCCCATGTCCCCCCTCCCCCCTTCTTCCCTTCCCCCCCCAGCCCCCCCAGCCCCCCCCAGCCCCCCCTCGCCCTGTGCCCCCCCTCACCTGGGGGTCCCCCCCCTCGTGCAGCGCCGCCGCCGCCCCCAGCTCCCTCTCGGCGAACCCCACCCACTGCCCCCCCCCCATCCCAACCCCCATGTCCCCCCCTTCCCCCAGCCCCCCCTCGCCCTGTGCCCCCCTCCCCCCAGCCCCCCTCCCCCCAGCCCCCCCTTGCCCTGTGCCCCGCCCTTCCCCCCCATGTCCCCCCCTCACCTGGGGGTCCCCCTCCCCCCTCAGCCCCCCTCCCCCGCATGTCCCCCCTCCCCCTTCTTCCCTTCCCCCAAGCCCCCCCCTCACCTGGGGGGTCCCCCTTCCCCCTCAGCCCCCCTCCCCCATGTCCCCCCTCCCCCCTTCTTCCCTTCCCCCAGCCCCCCTCCCCCCCAGCCCCCCCTTGCCCTGTCCCCCCCTCACCTGGGGGTCCCCCTTCCCCCCCACCCCCCCTCGCCCTGTGCCCCCCCTCACCTGGGGGTCCCCCCCCCTCGTGCAGCGCCGCCGCCGCCCCCAGCTCCCTCTCGGCGAACCCCACCCACTGTCTGACCAGCGCCTCCCGGGGGGGGTCGGGGCCGCTCAATTCGGGGGGCTCAAGAACCACGTGACCGGCCCGGGCCCGGCCAGCATCACCCCCCGGGGGTCCGTAGGAACGGGGGGGCCCCCAAACCCCCTCTAAGGGGGTCCTGGAGCCCGCCCCTCCCCCACTCCGGGAGGAAGAGGAAGCAGCATCTTCCTCCCCCCCCTCTTCCTCTCTCCTTCCTCTTCCTCTTCCTCTTCCTCCCACCACCCCCGGGCCCCCCCAGCAGCCGCACGCGGGGGGGGGGGAGGGGGCCCGTAACGGGCGGCGATCAGCGCGCGAGCGGCGGCGGCGGCCCCGGGGGGGGGCGGCACGAGGAGAACCGGGGGGGCGGCGGGGGGGGGGAGGGGGGGGGGGGGGGGGAGACATGGCTGGAAAAGAGAGGGGGGAGGGGAGAGAGAAAGGGGGGTTAGTGAGGGGGGGTGGGGGTATAGGATCTTGGGGGGGGGTCCCGGGGGGGGGATGGGGGGCGTAGGGACCCGGGGGAGTGGGATGGGGGGGTTGGGGGGGTCCCGGGGGGGATGGGGGGGTCGGTGAGGGGGGATGGGGGGATAAGACCCGGGGGGGGGATGGGGGGGATGGGGGGTGTAGGACCCGGGGGAGTGGGATGGGGGGGTTGGGGGGTCCCGGGGGGGGGGGATGGGGAGTTTAGGACCCTGGGGGAGGGGGATGGGGGGTCCCGGGGGGGGATGGGGGGATAAGACCCGGGGGGGGGGATGGGGGGGTTGGGGGTCCCGGGGGGGGGATGGGGGGTTGGGGCGTCCCGGGGGGGGGGATGGGGAGTTTAGGACCCTGGGGGAGGGGGATGGGGGGGTCCCGGGGGGGGATGGGGGGGATAAGACCCGGGGGGGGGGGGATGGGGAGGGTTGGGGGGTCCCGGGGAGGGGATGGAGGGGTCAGTGAGGGGGGGATGGGGGGATAAGACCCGGGGGGGGGATGGGGGGGGTTGGGGGTCCCGGGGGGGGGGATGGGGGGGTTGGGGCGTCCCGGGGGGGGGGGATGGGGAGTTTAGGACCCTGGGGGAGGGGGATGGGGGGGTCCCGGGGGGGGGATGGGGGGGATAAGACCCGGGGGGGGGGGGATGGGGGGGTTGGGGGGTCCCGGGGGGGAATGGGGGGCATAAGACCTTGGGGGAGGGGGATTGGGGGGAGATGAGGGGGTCCCGGGGGGGGTATAGGACCTTGGGGGGGGTCCCGGGGCGAGGATGGAGGGGGTAAAGACCCGGGGGGGGGGGGGATAGGGGGGTTGGGGGGTCCCGGGGGGGGTACGGGGGGATAAGACCTTGGGGGAGGGGGATTGGGGGGATGGGGGGTATAGGGGGGCATAGGGGGGTCCCGGGGGAGGATGGGGTGCATAGGACCTGGGGGGGCGGGGGATGGGGGGGATGGTGAGGGTTGGGGGGGATGGGGGGCGTAGGACCCGGGGGAGGGGGATGGGGGCAGTTTGGGGGGGTCCCGGGTGGGGGATGGGGGGGATGGAGGGGCATAAGACCCGGGGGAGGGGGATGGGGGGGTCCCGGTGCGGGATGGGGGGGCAGAGGGGGGATGGGGGGTGATATGGGACCTTGGGGGGGGTCCCGAGGGGGATGGGGGGCATAGGACCCGGGGGAGGGGGATGGGGGGGGATTGGGGGGGTCCCCGGGGGGGGGGATGGGGGGTACATGGGACCTTTTGGGGGGGGGGGATGGGGGTCCCGGGGGGGAATGGAGGGGGATATGGGGGGGGATTGGGGGGGTCCCCGGGGGGGAATGGGGGGGTACAGGACCTGGGGGGGGGGGGGATGGGGGAGGTTGGGGGGGGGTGGTTGGGGGGGTCCCGGGGGGGGGGATGGGGGGTAGGGGGGATGAGGGGGGGATATGGGGGATGGGGGGGGGGATGGGGGGCGTAGGACCCGGGGGAGGGGGATGGGGGGGTCGGGGGGGTCCCCGGGGGGGTTTTGGGGGTCGCGGCGCCGCCGGTACCTTCAGCGAGCTGAGACACGTGGGGCGGAGCGCGCAGTGCGCATGCGCGGGGCCGGGGAAGGTGGAGTAAGGCGCATGCGCGAAGGGGGCGGGGGAGTGAAGAGCCCTCCCGCTTGGGCAATGCGCATGCGCGAAGGGGGCGGGGGAGTGAAGAGGCCGCCCGCTTGGGCACCGCGCATGCGCGAAGGGGGAGTGAGGGGAGTGACAGGGCCCCCACTTGGCCACCGCGCATGCGCAAAGGGCGCGTCAGTTTTCCCTGCCGCCTCTCGCTATTGGCTGGAGAGCGCGGGGTGGGCGGGACTTGGGAGGTACCATGGGGAAAGGGGGGGGGGGGGCTCAAGGGGCTGGGACCCCCCCAAAAAGGACTCCAGGGGCCCAGGACCCCTCCAGCCCCCCCAGAGACCCCCCCAAAAGGGTCCAGGAGCCAACAGACCCCCCTGGGACCCCCAAAACCCCCCAAAGGGACTCAAGGGGCCTGAACCCCCCCCAAGGCCCCCCCAAAAAGGGCCCAGGAGCCTGAGACCCCCCCTGGGACCCCCAAACACCCCCCAAAGGGACTCAAGGGGCTGGGACCCCCCCAAAAGGTCTCCAGGGGTCCAGGACCCCCCCAGGGACCCCCCCAAAAGGGCCCAGGAGCCCAAGACCCCCCCCCGGGACCCCCAAACCCCCCCCAAAGGGACTCAAGGGGGCCGGGACCCCCCCCAAAAGCCATTCAGCCCTCCAAGACCCCCCCAAAAGCAATCCAGGCCCCCACAGGGCCCCCCCAAGACCCCCCCCAAAAGCAATTTGCCCCCCCAATCCCCCCCCAATTGATTCAACCCCCACCCTGCACCCCCCAGGACCCCCAAAGACCCCCCCCCAAATTAATCCAGCCCCCCTAGAGCCCCCAAGACCCCCCCCAGAAGCCTTTCAGCTCCCCAAAGACCCCCCCAAAAGCAATCCAGACCCCTCCCAACCCCCCAGGACCCCCCCCCAAAAGCAATCCAGACCCCCCAAGACACCCCCCCCCCAGCAATCCACCCCCCCCCCACCCCCCCATCATCACTCCATGGGGGGGGGGAGGGGCAGCTGATCATCTTTATTCCCCCTCCCAGCGCAGGGGGGATGGGCCAGGTTTTTGGGGGGGGGTGAATGGATTGGGGGGGGTCTCCCTGCCCGGGGGGGGGGGGTCACTGCTTCTGCTGCAGAGCCTCTTTGCGGGCAGCGTCCTGCAGCAGCTGGGAACCCCCCCATCCCCAGGACCCCCCAAGACCCCCCCAGACCCCTCCCTCAGGACCCCCCAAAGTGACTCAACCCCCCCAAGACCCCCCCCCAAAAGCCATTCAGCCCCCCCAAGACCCCCCCCAAAGGGATTCAACCCCCCAAAGACCCCCCTCAAAAGCAATCCAGCCCCCCTAGAGCCTCCGAGACCCCCCCCCAAAAGCCTTTCAGCCCCCCCAAGACCCCCCCCCAAAAGCCATTCAGCCCCCCCAAGACCCCCCCCCAAAAGCAATCCAGACCCCCCCCCCCCAACTTACCCCCCCATCATCACTCCATGGGGGGGGGGAGGGGCAGCTGATCATCTTTATTCCCCCTCCCAGCGCAGGGGGGGATGGGCCAGGTTTTTGGGGGGGGGGTGTATGGATTGGGGGGAGGTCTCCCCTGCCCGGGGGGGGGTCTCCCTGCCCGGGGGGGGTCACTGCTTCTGCTGCAGAGCCTCTTTGCGGGCAGCGTCCTGCAGCAGCTGCGTGTCGACCTCGTCGGCCGGGAGCTGCACGTAGCGAACCACCGAGCCCCGGATGAAGCAGTTCTTCACCGACAGCTGGGGGGGGGGCAGTGAGACACCCCCCCCTGCACAGGGACACCCCCTGGGACACCCCCAGGACCCCCCTAGAGACCCCCCCAAAAGACCCCTCAGGACCCCCCCAAGAGACCCCCCAAAAGACCCCCAGGACCCCCCCTCAGGACCCCCCCAAAAGACCCCTAAGACCCCCCCTCAGGACCCCCCCAAAAGACCCCTAGGACCCCCCCTCAGGACCCCCCCAAAAGACCCCTCAGGACCCCCCAAGAGACCCCCCCAAAAGACCCCTAGGACCCCCCCTCAGGACCCCCCCAAAAGACCCCTAAGACCCCCCCTCAGGACCCCCCCAAAAGACCCCTAGGACCCCCCCCTCAGGACCCCCCCAAAAGACCCCTAGGACCCCCCCTCAGGACCCCCCCAAAAGACCCCTAGGACCCCCCCCCCCCGGACCCCCCAAAAGACCCCTCAGGACCCCCCCCAAAAGACTGCCCAGAGACCCCCCTAGAGACCCCCCCGGACCCCCTCTTGGACCCCCCTAGAGACCCCCCCAAAAGACCCTTCAGGACCCCCCTGGACCCCCCCAGGAACCCCCAAAAGACCCCCCTAGAGACCCCCCAAAAGACCCCTAGGACCCCCCCTCAGGACCCCCCAAAAGACCCCTAGGACCCCCCTAGAGACCCCCCCTTGGGACGCCCCCAGGACCCCCCAAAAAGACCCCTCAGGACCCCCCTAGAGACCTCCCCCAGGCCCCCCCCAGTGACCCCCCCCGAGCCCTGGATGAAGCAGTTCTTCACCGACAGCTGGGGGGGACAGGCAGTGAGACACCCCCCTGCACAGGGACACCCCCTGGGACACCCCCAGGACCCCCCTAGAGACCTCCCCCAAAAAACCCCCCAGGACCCCCCTAGAGACCCCCCCAAAAAACCCCCCAGGACCCCCCCTAGAGACCCCCCCAAAAGACCCCTCAGGACCCCCCCAAGAGACGCCCCCAAAAGACCCCTAGGACCCCCCCCTCAGGACCCCCCCAAAAGACCCCTAAGACCCCCCCTCAGGACCCCCCCAAAAGACCCCTAGGACCCCCCCTCAGGACCCCCCCAAAAGACCCCTAAGACCCCCCCTCAGGACCCCCCCAAAAGACCCCTAGGACCCCCCCTCAGGACCCCCCCAAAAGACCCCTAAGACCCCCCCCCTCAGGACCCCCCCAAAAGACCCCTAGGACCCCCCCCCCCGGACCCCCCCAAAAGACCCCTCAGGACCCCCCCAAAAGACTGCCCAGAGACCCCCCTAGAGACCCCCCGGACCCCCTCTTGGACCCCCCTAGAGACCCCCCCAAAAGACCCCTCAGGACCCCCCCAAGAGACCCCCCCAAAAGACCCCTAGGACCCCCCCTCAGGACCCCCCCAAAAGACCCCTAAGACCCCCCCCTCAGGACCCCCCCAAAAGACCCCTAGGACCCCCCCTCAGGACCCCCCCAAAAGACCCCTAGGACCCCCCCCCCGGACCCCCCCAAAAGACCCCTAGGACCCCCCTAGAGACCCCCCCTTGGGACCCCCCCAGGACCCCCCAAAAGACCCCTCAGGACCCCCCCAAAAGACTGCCCAGAGACCCCCCTAGAGACCCCCCCGGACCCCCTCTTGGACCCCCCTAGAGACCCCCCCAAAAGACCCTTCAGGACCCCCCTGAACAATCCCCCCAGGAACCCCCAAAAGACCCCCCTAGAGACCCCCCCAAAAGACCCCTAGGACCCCCCCCTCAGGACCCCCCAAAAGACCCCTAGGACCCCCCTAGAGACCTCCCCCAGGCCCCCCCAGTGCCCCCCCAGCCCTCAGGCCCCCCAGTGCCCCCCCAGCCCTCAGCCCCCCCTCCAGCCCTCAAGACCCCCCCCAGGCCCCCCCAGTGCCCCCCCAGCCCTCAAGACCCTCCCTCACTGCCCCCCAGCCCCCAGGCCCCCCCAGTGCCCCCCCAGTGCCCCTCCCTGCCCTCAAGACCCCCCCTCACTGCCCCCCAGCCCCCAGGCCCCCTCAGGCCCCCCCAGCCCTCAAGACCCCCCTCACTGCCCCCCCCAGCCCTCAGGCCCCCCAGGCCCCCCCAGTGCCCCTCCCTGCCCTCAGGCCCCCCTAGGACCTCCCCAGTGCCCCCCCAGCCCTCAGGCCCCCCAGTGCCCCCCTCACTGCCCCCCCAGCCCCCAGGCCCCCCCAGTGCCCCCTCCAGCCCCCAGGCCCCCCCAGTGCCCCCCCAGCCCCCAGGCCCCCCCTCACTGCCCCCCAGCCCCCAGGCCCCCCCAGTGCCCCCTCCCGCCCTCAGGACCCCCCCAGTGCCCCCCCAGCCCTCAGGACCCCCCTCACTGCCCCCCCAGCCCCCAGGCCCCCCCAGTGCCCCCTCCAGCCCTCAGGACCCCCCCAGTGCCCCCCCAGCCCTCAGGACCCCCCTCACTGCCCCCCCAGCCCCCAGGCCCCCCCAGTGCCCCCTCCAGCCCCCAGGACCCCCCCAGTGCCCCCCCAGCCCTCAGGACCCCCCTCACTGCCCCCCCAGCCCCCAGGCCCCCCCAGTGCCCCCTCCAGCCCTCAGGCCCCCCAGTGCCCCCCCAGCCCCCAGGACCCCCCCAGTGCCCCCCCAGCCCCCAGGCCCCCCCAGTGCCCCCTCCAGCCCTCAGGACCCCCCAGCCCCCAGGCCCCCCCAGTGCCCCCCCCAGCCCTCAGGACCCCCCCAGTGCCCCCCAGCCCCCAGGCCCCCCAGTGCCCCCCCAGCCCCCAGGCCCCCCAGTGCCCCCCCAGCCCTCAGGCCCGCCCAGGCCCCCCTCACTGCCCCCCCAGCCCCCAGGCCCCCCCAGTGCCCCCCCAGCCCTCAGGACCCCCCAGCCCCCAGGCCCCCCTCACTGCCCCCTCCAGCCCCCAGGCCCCCCAGTGCCCCCCCAGCCCTCAGGCCCCCCCAGTGCCCCCCAGCCCTCAGGCCCCCCTCACTGCCCCCCCAGCCCCCAGGCCCCCCAGTGCCCCCTCCAGCCCTCAGGACCCCCCAGTGCCCCCCCAGCCCCCAGGCCCCCCCAGTGCCCCCCAGCCCTCAGGACCCCCCTCACTGCCCCCCCAGCCCCCAGGCCCCCCCAGTGCCCCCTCCAGCCCTCAGGACCCCCCCAGTGCCCCCTCCAGCCCCCAGGCCCCCCCAGTGCCCCCCCAGCCCCCAGGCCCCCCTCACTGCCCCCCCAGCCCCCAGGCCCCCCAGTGCCCCCTCCAGCCCCCAGGCCCCCCCAGTGCCCCCTCCAGCCCTCAGGACCCCCCAGTGCCCCCCCAGCCCTCAGGCCCCCCAGTGCCCCCCCAGCCCTCAGGACCCCCCAGTGCCCCCCCAGCCCCCAGGCCCCCCAGTGCCCCCCCAGCCCCCAGGCCCCCCTCACTGCCCCCCAGCCCCCAGGCCCCCCAGTGCCCCCTCCCGCCCTCAGGACCCCCCCAGTGCCCCCCAGCCCTCAGGACCCCCCTCACTGCCCCCCCAGCCCCCAGGCCCCCCAGTGCCCCCTCCAGCCCTCAGGACCCCCCAGTGCCCCCCCAGCCCTCAGGACCCCCCTCACTGCCCCCCCAGCCCCCAGGCCCCCCCAGTGCCCCCTCCAGCCCCCAGGACCCCCCCAGTGCCCCCCCCAGCCCTCAGGACCCCCCTCACTGCCCCCCCAGCCCCCAGGCCCCCCCAGTGCCCCCTCCAGCCCTCAGGCCCCCCCAGTGCCCCCCCAGCCCCCAGGACCCCCCAGTGCCCCCCAGCCCCCAGGCCCCCCCAGTGCCCCCTCCAGCCCTCAGGACCCCCCAGCCCCCAGGCCCCCCCAGTGCCCCCCCAGCCCTCAGGACCCCCCAGTGCCCCCCCAGCCCCCAGGCCCCCCCAGTGCCCCCCCAGCCCCCAGGCCCCCCCAGTGCCCCCTCCAGCCCTCAGGACCCCCCCAGTGCCCCCCCAGCCCCCAGGCCCCCCAGTGCCCCCCCAGCCCTCAGGCCCGCCCAGTGCCCCCCAGCCCTCAGGACCCCCCAGCCCCCAGGCCCCCCCAGTGCCCCCCCAGCCCCCAGGCCCCCCCAGTGCCCCCTCCAGCCCCCAGGCCCCCCCAGTGCCCCCCAGCCCTCAGGCCCGCCCAGGCCCCCCTCACTGCCCCCTCCAGCCCCCAGGCCCCCCCAGTGCCCCCCCAGCCCCCAGGCCCCCCCAGTGCCCCCCCAGCCCTCAGGCCCCCCCTCACTGCCCCCCCAGCCCCCAGGCCCCCCAGTGCCCCCTCCAGCCCTCAGGACCCCCCAGTGCCCCCCCAGCCCCCAGGACCCCCCAGTGCCCCCCCCAGCCCTCAGGACCCCCTCACTGCCCCCCCAGCCCCCAGGCCCCCCTCACTGCCCCCCAGCCCCCAGGCCCCCCAGTGCCCCCTCCAGCCCCCAGGCCCCCCCAGTGCCCCCCCAGCCCCCAGGCCCCCCAGTGCCCCCCCAGCCCTCAGGACCCCCCTCACTGCCCCCCCAGCCCCCAGGCCCCCCCAGTGCCCCCTCCAGCCCTCAGGACCCCCCAGTGCCCCCCCAGCCCCCAGGACCCCCCAGTGCCCCCCCAGCCCTCAGGACCCCCTCACTGCCCCCCCAGCCCCCAGGCCCCCCCAGTGCCCCCTCCAGTCCTCAGGACCCCCCCAGTGCCCCCCCAGCCCTCAGGCCCCCCCAGTGCCCCCCCAGCCCTCAGGACCCCCCCAGTGCCCCCCCCAGCCCCCAGGCCCCCCCTCACTGCCCCCCCAGCCCCCAGGCCCCCCCAGTGCCCCCTCCCGCCCTCAGGACCCCCCCAGTGCCCCCCAGCCCTCAGGACCCCCCTCACTGCCCCCCCAGCCCCCAGGCCCCCCCAGTGCCCCCTCCAGCCCTCAGGACCCCCCAGTGCCCCCCCAGCCCCCAGGACCCCCCCAGTGCCCCCTCCAGCCCTCAGGACCCCCCCAGTGCCCCCCCCAGCCCCCAGGCCCCCCCAGTGCCCCCTCCAGTCCTCAGGACCCCCCAGTGCCCCCCCAGCCCTCAGGCCCCCCAGTGCCCCCCCAGCCCCCAGGCCCCCCCAGTGCCCCCCCAGCCCCCAGGACCCCCCAGTGCCCCCCAGCCCCCAGGCCCCCCCAGTGCCCCCTCCAGCCCCCAGGCCCCCCCAGTGCCCCCCCCAGCCCCCAGGCCCCCCTCACTGCCCCCCCAGCCCCCAGGCCCCCCAGTGCCCCCCCAGCCCCCAGGCCCCCCCAGTGCCCCCTCCAGCCCCCAGGACCCCCCCAGTGCCCCCCCAGCCCTCAGGACCCCCCAGTGCCCCCCCAGCCCTCAGGCCCGCCCAGGCCCCCCTCACTGCCCCCCAGCCCCCAGGCCCCCCAGTGCCCCCTCCAGCCCTCAGGACCCCCCCAGTGCCCCCCCAGCCCCCAGGCCCCCCCAGTGCCCCCCCAGCCCTCAGGACCCCCCTCACTGCCCCCCCAGCCCCCAGGCCCCCCAGTGCCCCCCCAGCCCCCAGGCCCCCCCAGTGCCCCCCAGCCCTCAGGCCCGCCCAGGCCCCCCCTCACTGCCCCCCCAGCCCCCAGGCCCCCCCAGTGCCCCCCCAGCCCCCAGGCCCCCCCAGTGCCCCCCCAGCCCTCAGGCCCGCCCAGGCCCCCCCTCACTGCCCCCCAGCCCCCAGGCCCCCCCAGTGCCCCCCCAGCCCCCAGGACCCCCCCAGTGCCCCCCCCAGCCCCCCTCACCATGTGGGGGTACTTCTCGGGGTCGGTCACGCTGATGTCCGTCAGTTTGATGTTCAGGTACTGGGGGGGGGGGGGGGGCACAGTGACCCCCCTGGCCTGGGACCCCCCCCGACCCCCCCCCCCCCCCAAATACCCCTCAATACCCTGGGACCCCCCCTGACCCCCCCCCCCCCCCAAAAACTCCTCACTACCCCCCCAAACCCCCCCATCACCCTCAAGGACCCCCCCCCCCAAACAGCCCCCCCCCCCCAAATAACCCCCCCGTAGAGCCCCACCCCCCAAGACCCCCCTGATCCCCCCACCCCCAAATACCCCCCGAACCCCCCCCAGCACCCTCAAGGACCCCCCAAACAGCCCCCCCCCCAAATGACCCCCCCCCAAGTAGAACCCCACCCCCCAAGACCCCCCCAATGCCCCCCCACCAATGACCCCCAACCCCCTCCCCAGCACCCTCAAGACCCCCCCCAATGCCCCCCCACCCCAATGACCCCCAACCCCCCCTATGGCCCCCCAATAGCCCCCCCAAACCCCCCAGCACCCTGACCCCCCCAAACAGCCCCCCCATCCCATAACCCCCCATGACCCCCCAAACCCCCCAGTAGCCCCCCCCAAGTGCCCCCCCCGACTCCCCCATCACCCCCCAAGTGTCCCCCCACCCCACAGCCCCCCCAACAGCCCCCTATGACCCCTCAATAGCCCCCCCAGCCCCCCCATCGCCATCAGTGACCCCCCCAACCCCCCCTGCCCCCCAAAACCCACCCCAGCCCCCCAACGCCCTCCCCAAGCAGCCCCCCACCCCAAAGCCCCCAAGTGCCCCCCTGCCCCCCCATGGGCCCCTCAAGGAACCCCCCAAACCCCCCCAGCACCCTCACTGACCCCCCAACAGCCCCCCCACCCCATGACCCCCCCAACCCCCCTAGTAGCCCCCCCAGGGCCCCCCTGCCCCAATTACCCCCCCATGAACCCCCCCAAGCCCCCCCAGTAGCCCCCCCCAAGTGCCCCCCCACCCCACAGCCCCCCCAAACAGCCCCCTATGACCCCTCAATAGCCCCCCCAGCCCCCCATCGCCCTCAGTGACCCCCCCAACCCCTCCTGCCCCCCCAGACCCCCCTGCCCCCCAAACCCCCCCCGCCCCCCCTCACCTGATCCACCGAGTGCAGCGTCCCACAGATGCTGGAAGGGGCAGAACAGGGGGGGTCGGGGGGGGTTTGGGGGTCCCCTGGGATGGGGGGGTCGGAGGGGGTTGGGGGTCCCCTGGGGTGGGGGGGGGGTTTGGTGGGGGGTTTGAGAGGTCCCCTGGAGGAGGGAGGGGTTTGGGGGGTACCCATGGGGTGGGGGTTTGGGGGGGTTTGGGGGGTCCCCTGGGATGGGGGAGGGGTTGGGGGTACCCATGGGATGGGGGGAGTTTAGGGGTGCCCAGGAGTGGGGGAGAGGTTTGGGGGGGTCCCCTGGGGATGGGGGAGGGGTTTGGGGTACCCATAGGGTGGGGGAGGGGTTTGGGGGGGGTTTGGGGGTACCCATGGGATGGGGGAGAGGTTTGGGGGGTCCCCGGGGGTGGGGGAAGGGTTTGGGGGTGCCCAGGAGTGGGGGAGGGGTTTGGGGGGTACCCATGGGGTGGGGGGGGGGGGGGGGGGGTTTGAGGGGTCCCCTGGGATGGGGGAGGGGTTGGGGGTACCCATGGGATGGGGGAGGGGTTTGGGGGGTCCCCTGGGCATGGGGGGGGGTTGGGGGGTCCCCTGGGGGGAGGGGTTGGGGGTGCCCAGGAGTGGGGGAGGGGTTTGGGTGGGGAGGGGGTACCCATGAGGGGGGGTGGGGATCTAGAGGGGGGTTGGGGGAGGGTGGGGAGGGGGGTCGGGGTGCTATCCCCGGGATGGGGGGAGGGGGTACCCATGGAGGGGGGGTCGGGGTCTGGGGGGGATGTGGGGGGGGGGAGAGGGGTTTTTGGGGGGGGGTAGGGATCTAGAGGGGGGTTTGGGGGAGGGGGGAGGGGTGTTGGGGTGTCATCCCTGGGATGGGGGGAGGGGTTTTGGGGGGGGGGGTGGGGATCTAGAGGGGGGTTTGGGGGGGATGTGGGGGGGTGGGGGGAGGGGTGCTATCCCCGGGATTGGGGGGGTTTGGGGGGGGGGAAAGGGTATACCCATTGGGGGGGGGTGGGTTGGGGGGGGGGGAGGGGAGTCGGGGTGGTATCCCTGGGATGGGGGGAGGGGTTTTGGGGGGGGGGGTGTTAGGGATCTAGAGGGGGGTTGGGGGGGGGAGGGGGGTACCCATGAGGGGGGGTGGGGGAGGGGGGAGGGGTGGGGTGGTATCCCCGGGATGGGGGGAGGGGTTTTGGGGGGGGGGGGTTAGGGATCTAGAGGGGGGTTGGGGGGGGATGTGGGGGGTGGGGGTGGGTGGGGGGAGGGGCGCCCCCACCTGAGGTCGTTCTTCAGCTCCACCACCACGTCCTTCCCCACCAGGGACTTGAAGAAGGAGTAGAAGAGCTGGGGGGAGGGGCGAGGGGGGGGGGTCAGGATCCCTTCGGGACCCCCCCGAGACCCCCCCTAAACCTCCCCCATCCCATCCCCCCCCTTGCCCCCTCCTTCCCCCCTCCCCCATCCCCTCTCCCTCCCCCCTCCCTCCCCCCATCCCCTCCCTTCCCCCTCCATCCCCCCAGCCCCCCCTTCCCCCCCTGCGCCCCCACCCCCCTCCCCCCATCCCCCCCATCCCTCCCCCTTGCCCCCCCAAAACCCCTCCCCCATCCCCCCTCCCTCCCCCCATCCCCTCCCTTCCCCTCCATCCCCCAGCCCCCCTCCCCCCTCGCCCCCACCCCCCTCCCCCATCCCCCCCATCCCCCCCCCCCTCCCCTCCCCCCATCCCCTCCTTCCCCCATCCCTCCCTCCCCCATCCCCCCTCCTCCCCCACCCCCCTTGCCCCCCATCCCCCCTCTTCCCCCCCACCCCCCCATCCCCCCCATCCCCCCCATCCCCCCCATCCCCTCCCCCCCCCCGGCCCCTCTCCCACCATCGCGGCCCGGGCAGAGAGCGCGCGCAGCCTGCCGGCCACGCCCCCTTCCGCTTCCTCAGCCAATCAGCGCCTGGCTCAGGCCACGCCCCCTTTCCCGCCTCCAGGACACGCCCCCTTCCGCTTCCTCAGCCAATCAGCGCCCGGCTCAGGCCACGCCCCCTTTCCCGCCTCCAGGACACGCCCCCTCCCCTCGCGGCTTCTAGCCACGCCCCCCTCCCCACAGGCCACGCCCCTCTCCCCACAGGCCACGCCCCCCTCCCCGGCTCGTGACTCACCCGCCCCCACTCGCGGCCGCTCCCTTCCCCCACCCCCCCCCCCCCCCCCGCGGCGCCCGCGGGTCACGTGGCCGGTCACACACCCCCCCCACCCACACCCACGGGGTCACGTGTCTCCCTCCCACGCGCGTCACGGGGGGGGGGGGGGGTGTGTGTTCCCCTCCCCCACCCATCCCCCACCCGCCCCTCCCCCCCAGAGGCCCCTCTGACCCCCGTGACCCCCCCGTGACCCCCCACGCGTGTCTGCCCCCCCAGTGGCACCTGTGACCCCCCGTGACCCCCAGACCCCCCCAATCCCCCTCCATGCCCCACCCCCCGTGTCCCTGACCCCCCCCCGCCCCCCATCACCCTCCCGGTGCCCCCCCGTGTCCGTGACCCCCCCTGTGACCCCCCCACGCGTGTCCGTGACCCCCTGTGACACCCCCAAACCCCCCCCCATCCCCCTCCCTGCCCCCCCGTGTCCGTGACCCCCCGTGACCCCCCCAACCCCACCCATACACCTCCCTGCCCCCCCCGGCCCCCCCAGACCCCCCATCCCCCTCCCGTGTCCCTGACCCCCCCTGTGACCCCCCCACGCGTGTCCGTGACCCCCTGTGACACCCCCAAACCCCCCCCCCCCATCCCCCTCCCTGCCCCCCCCGTGACCCCCCCAGGCCCCCCCATCCCCCTCCCGGTGCCCCCTCCATGTCAGTGACCCCCCCGTGACCCCCCCACGCGTGTCCATGACCCCCCGTGACCCCCCCCAAACAACCCCCCATCCCCCTCCCTGCTTCCCCCCATGCTCGGGACCCCCCGGGGACCCCCCCATCCCCCCTCCATCCCCCTCCCTGCGCCCCCACCCGTGTCCCTGCCCCCCCAACCCCCCCCATCCCCCTCCCTGCCCCCCCCCCGCTCCCCCAGACCCCCCATCCCCCTCCCGGTGCCCCCCCCGTGTGTCCCTGACCCCCCCGTGGCCCCCCCATCCCCCCGCCCCGGCCCCCCATCCCCCCCATCCCCCCCGGCTCCCCCAGACCCCCCATCCCCCTCCCTGCCCCCCCCCCGTGACCCCCCATCCCCCTCCCTGCCCCCCCCCCATCCCCCTCCCTGCCCCCCCCCCCCGGTCCCCCCAGACCCCCCCATCCCCCTCCCGGTGCCCCCCCGCGTGTCCGTGACCCCCCGTGACCCCCCCCGTGTGTCCCTGACCCCCCCGTGGCCCCCCATCCCTCCGCCCCGGCCCCCCCAGACCCCCATCCCCTCCGCCCCCCCCCATCCCCCTCCCTGCCCCCCCCCCCGGTCCCCAGACCCCCCCATCCCCTCTGTGCCCCCCCGCGGTCCGTGACTCCCGTGCCCCATCCCTCCGCCCCGCACCCCCGACCCCCCTCCCTCGCCCCCCCCGGCCCCCTCCCTGCTCCCACCGTGACCCCCCCCAGATCCCCCCATCCCCCTCCCGGTGCCCCCCCGCGTCCCTGACCCCCCCGTGACCCCCTCACCTGTCCGTGACCCCCCGTGACCCCCCACAAGCCCCCCCGTGGCCCTGACCCCCCCGTGACCCCCCCCCCGTGTCCGTGACCCCCCATCCCCCTCCCTGCCCCCCCCGTGACCCCCCCATCCCCCCCCATCCCCCTCCCCCGGCCCCCCAGACCCCCCCATCCCCCTCCCGGTGCCCCCCCGTGTCCCTGCCCCCCCGCCCCCCCCACGTGCCCGCTCCCCCCCCCCCACGCCCACGCGCGTCCGGTGCCGCCCCGCCCCCCCCCCCGGGACCGGCCCGACCGGTGCCGCCGCCTCCGCCCCGGGTCGGGATTTAGGGGGCGGCCCCGGGACCCCCCGAACCCCGGAACCTCGGCGTGAGTGGGGGGCACCGGGGGGGGGCAGGGAGCACCCAGGGGGCACCCATAGAGCACCGGGGGGATCATAGGGGTACGGGGGGGGGGCACCGGGGGGGCACGGGGGGTCAGGGGGCACCCAGGGGGCACCCATAGAGCACCGGGGGGGATCATAGGGGTACGGGGGGGGGCACCGGGGGGGGCACCGGAGAGGGATGGGGGGGGCACCGGGGGGGGGGCAGGGGGCACCCAGGGGGCACCGGGGTGGGCACGGGGGGGGGGTCAGAGGGGTACGGGGGGGCACCGGAGAGGGATGGGGGGCACCGGGGTGGGCACGGGGGGTCAGGGAGCACCCAGGGGGCACCCATAGAGCACCGGGGGGGATCATAGGGGTACGGGGGGGGGGCACCGGGGGGCACCGGAGAGGGATGGGGGGGCACCGGGGGGCACGGAGGGGGCAGGGGGCACCCAGGGGGCACCCATAGGGCACCCATAGGGCACCGGGGGGGGGGGTCAGAGGGGTACGGGGGGGCACCGGAGGGGGATGGGTGGGGGCACGGGGGGGGACATGGGGCACCCAGGGGGCACCCAGGGTGCACTGGGGGGAGTCAGAGGGGTACCGGGGGGGGGCACCGGAGGGGATGGGGGGGCACGGGGGGGCACGGGGGGGACATGGGGCACCCAGGGGGCACCCAGGGGGCACTGGGGGGGTCAGAGGGGTACTGGGAGAGGGCACCGGGGGGCACCAGAGAGGGATCGGAGGGGCACTGGGGGGGGGGTCAGAGGGGTACCGAGGGGGGGCACCGAGGGGGATGGGGGGGGGGGGCACGGGGGGCATGGGGCACCCATGGGGCACCCATAGGGCACCGGGGGGGGGATCATAGGGGTACGGGGGGGCACGGGGGGCAGGGGGCACCCATGGGGCACCCATAGCGCACCGGGGGGGGGGATCATAGGGGTACGGGGGGGCACGGGGGGGCAGGGGGCACCCATGGGGCACCCATAGCGCACCGGGGGGGGGGGATCATAGGGGTACGGGGGGGGCACGGGGGGCAGGGGGCACCCAGGGGGCACCCAAGGGGCACCCATAGGGCGCAGGGGGGGGTGTCAGAGGGGTACCGGGGGGGGGGGCACCGGAGGGGGATGGGGGGGCAAGGAGGGGGTACGGGGGGGGCACGGGGGGGCAGGAGGCACCCAGGGGGCACCCAAGGGGCACCCATAGGGCGCAGGGGGGATGTCAGAGGGGTACCGGGGGGGGGGCACCGGAGGGGATGGGGGGGGCACGGGGGGGCATGGGGCACCCAGGGGGCACCCATAGGGCACCGGGGGGGGGGGATCATAGGGGTACGGGGGGGGCACGGGGGGGCAGGGGGCACCCATGGGGCACCCATAGCGCACCGGGGGGGGGGATCATAGGGGTACGGGGGGGCACGGGGGGCAGGGGGCACCCAGGGGGCACCCAAGGGGCACCCATAGGGCGCAGGGGGGGGTGTCAGAGGGGTACCGGGGGGGGGGGCACCGGAGGGGGATGGGGGGGGCAAGGAGGGGGTACGGGGGGGGGCACGGGGGGCAGGGGGCACCCAGGGGGCACCCAAGGGGCACCCATAGGGCGCAGGGGGGGGGGTGTCAGAGGGGTACCGGGGGGGGCACCGGGGGGCACCGGAGAGGGATGGGGGGGCACGGGGGGGCATGGGGAACCCATGGGGCACCGGGGGGAGATCATAGGGGTACTGGGGGGACACGGGGGGGGCATGGGGCACCCAGGGGGCACCCATAGGGCACGGGGGGGGGTCAGAGGGGTACGGGGGGGGGACCCGGGGGGGGCACTGGGGGGGTGATGGGGGCACGGGGGGGGGGGTCACCGAGGGGGGTCATGGACACGGGGGGGTCACGGGGGGTGATGGGGGCACCGGGGGGGGGTCTGGGGGGGTCAGAGGGGTACGGGGGGGGGGCACCGTGGGGGAGATGGGGGTGTCTGGGGGGATCATGGGGGGGGGTCATAGTGGCACGGGGGGGGGGGGTCATGGGGGTACGGGTTGGGGGGGTGTCACTGTGGGGGGGGGCACCAGAGAGAGATGGGGGGGACTGAGGGGGGAGGGGGGGTCATGGGGGGGCACGAGGGTTGGGGAGGGGGGGGTCATCACAGACACGGGGGGGGGGCACGGGGGGGGGGGTCATGGGGACACGTGGGTTGGGGGGGGGGGGCACTGGGGTGGGGGGTGGGGGGAGGGGGTGTCTGTTGGGGGGGGAGGGAGGGGTCATAGGGGTATGAGGGGTCAATCCCCCCCTGACCCCCCGTGCCCCCCCCCCCCCAGATGTGTGCTGGTGCCCAGTGTCTCGTGAACCTGCTGCGCTGGGCCTGGGGGGTCCTGAGGGGCCTCTGCGGGGGCACCGAGGTCAGTTTGGGGGGGGGGGGCACGGGGGGGGGCAGGACCCCATATCTGGGGGGGGGCACAAATTTGGGGGGGCACAAAGACTTGGGGGGGCTGGAAATCTTGGGGGGGGGGGATAATGGGGGAAGCATCAGGGGGATATTGGGGGGGTATTGGGGGGGGCAACTGGGGGGGGGGGGCAAGGGGGGGGTCAGGACCCCATATCTGGGGGGGGTTTCACATATTTGGGGGGGGCACAAACACTTGGGGGGGGCTGGAAATCTTGGGGGGGGGGGGATAATGGGGGAGGGGCACCAGGGGGGATATTGGGGGGGGGCAACTGGGGGGGGTCATATCTGGGGGGGGGGGGGGCACACATTTGGGGGGGGTCACATATTTGGGGGGGGCACAAACACTTGGGGGGGGCCGGAAATCTTGGGGGGGAGTGAATGGGGGGGCACCAGGGGAGGATATTGGGGGGGACACACAACTGGGGGGGGGGGGCAAGTGGGGGGGGCATGGGGGGGGTCAGGACCCCATATCTGGGGGGGGGGCACATATTTGGGGGGGGGCACAAGTGACTTGGGGGGGCTGGAAATCTTGGGGGGGGGATAATGGGGGGGGCACCGGGGGGATATTGGGGGGGGGGGGCAACTGGGGGGGGCAACTGTGGGGGGGCACGGGGTGGGGGTCAGGACCCCATATCTGGGGGGGGGGCACACATTTGGGGGGGGCACATATTTGGGGGGGGCACAAACACTGGGGGGGGCTGGAAATCTGGGGGGGGGGGTAATGTGGGGGCACCGGGGGGGATATTGGGGGGGGGTAGCTGGGGGGGTGGTGGTCCCTGTTGGGGGGGTCCCAGAGAGGTCGGGGGGGCTGGGTGATGGAGGGGGGGTCAAAGGTCAGCACTCACCCCCTCTCATCCCCCCCCCCCCAGGGAGCCCCCCCACCCCCGGCTGAGAGGAGGGCGCTGGTTCCTGGCAAAGAAGATTGAGGACCCCCCCCCCCCAGGACCCCCCGGGACCCCCCGGGACCCCCCAGGACCCCCCCGGGACCCCCCAGGACCCCCTGGGAACCCCCTGGGAACCCCAGGACTCTCCTGAGACCCCCCAGACCCCCCCAGAACCCTCCTGGACTCCTAGAACCCCCAGGACCCCCCTGGGACCCCCCTGAGACCCCCAGGACCCCCTGAGACCCCCCCAGGACCCCCTGGGATCCCCAGGACCCCCCAGGACCCCCTGAGACCCCCCTGGGACCCCCAGGACTCTCCTAGAACCCCCCAAGACCCCCCAGGACCCCCTGGGATCCCCAGGACCCCCCAGGACCCCCCTGAGACCCCCTGGGACCCCCAGGACTCTCCTGGACCCCCCAGACCCCCCCAGAACCCTCCTGGACTCCTAGAACCCCCCAAGACCCCCCCAGGACCCCCTGAGCCCCCCCCTCAGACCCCCCTTAGGACCCTCCTGGACCCCTTGGACCCCCCCAAGACCCCCCCTCCCCTGAACCCACCCAGGACCCCTCGGACCACCCCCCACCACCCTCCCCACCCCCGGACACCCCTTGACCCCCTTCAACACCCCCCCCCCCCAGGACCTTCCTGGACCTCTCAGACACACCCCCCCCCGGGACCCCCCCCCACAGGACCCCCCCTCAACCCCCCCAGGACACTCCAAGACACCCCTGGACCCCCCAGAACCCCCCTGACCCCTCCTGACCCCCCTAGGACCCCCAGGACCCCCCAGGACCCCCCCAGACCCTCCTGAACCCCCCTGGACCCCCCCCAAGACCCCCCAGACCCCCCCAAATCCCCCTCCCCCCGTGAATAAACACCCTTGAACTCATGTCCCCGTCTTATTTTGGGGGGGGGGGGGGGAGGGGGCACCCACCCCCCAGGGCAGCTGAGGGGGGTCAGGGATGGGGGATGGGGGGTGTTGGGGGTCCCTGGGGGGTGACATGGGGGGGGAGCACCAGTGGAAGCCCTCTTCCCCCCCTCAAAGGGGCTCAAATCTGGGGGGGGGGGGGGGAGGAGGTCCCTGAGGAAGAGGAGGGGGCGGGGGGAGGAAGATGAAGGTGGAGATGGGGAAGAGGGGGGAGGAAGAGGAAGGTGAGGATGAGGATGGGGAAGGAGGTGAGGAAGAGGAAGAGGAAGGATGGAGAGGAAGATGAGAGAGGAAGATGAGAGGAAGAGGAAGATGAGATGGAGAGGAAGAGGAAGAGGAAGATGAGAGGAAGAGGAAGAGGAAGATGAGATGGAGAGGAAGAGGGAGATGGAGAGGAAGATGGAGAGGAAGAGGAAGAGGGAGATGGAGAGGAAGATGGAGATGGAGTTGGAGAGGAAGAGGAAGAGGAAGAGGAAGATGAGATGGAGAGGAAGAGGAAGATGAGAGGAGAGAGGAAGATGAGATGGAGAGGAAGAGGAAGAGGAAGATGAGAGGAAGAGGAAGATGAGATGGAGAGGAAGAGGAAGAGGAAGATGGAGATGAAGGAGGAAGATGGAGAGGAAGAGGAAGAGGAAGATGGAGAGGAAGAGGAAGAGGAAGAGGAAGATGGAGAGGAAGAGGAAGATGAGATGGAGAGGAAGAGGAAGAGGAAGATGGAGAGGAAGAGGAAGATGGAGAGGAAGAGGAAGAGGAAGATGAGAGGAAGAAGAAGAGGAAGATGGAGAGGAAGAGGAAGAGGAAGATGAGAGGAGGAGGAAGAGGGAGATGGAGATGGAAAGGAAGATGAAGGTGAAGAAGATGATGGAGAAGGGGAGGGAGGAAGGTGAGGAAGAGGAAGGTGAAGATGAGGATGAAGGTGGGGAGGAAGGTGAGGGCGAAGAAGATGAGGATGGTGAAGATGGAGATGATGAAGAAGAAGGAGGTGAGGAAGACGAGGAAGGGGAGGATGAGGATGAAGAAGGTGGTGAGGAAGATGAGGGTGAAGAGGAAGGTGAAGATGAGGAAGGTGGAGAGGAAGAAGATGAAGGTGAGTAAGGCGGGGAGGAAGAAGGTGAGGATGATGAAGGTGGAGAGGAGGAAGAGGATGAAGGTGAGGAGTAAGGTGAAGGTGAGGAAGATGAAGGTGAAGATGAAGGTCAAGCATAAGGTGAAGATGGGGATGAAGGTGGAGGAGGAGGATGATGATGGGGAGGAAGATGAGGAGAATGAGGAGGAGGAGGAGGAAGAGGAGGAGGAGGATGATGAGAAGAACAATGATGAGGAAGAGGATGATAAGGATGGTGATGAGGAGGGGGAGGAGGAGGAAGAGGAGGTTGATGATGATGATGATGAGGAAGATGAGGAGGAGGATGATGAGGAGGAGGAGGATGAGGATGAGGAGGAGGATGAGGAGGAGGATGAGGAGGAGGATGAGGAGGAGGAGGAGGATGATGAGGAGGAGGAGGAAGAGGTTGATGATGAAGAGGAGGAAGATGAGGAGGAGGGTGAAGGGGAGGAAGATGATGATGAGGAAGATGATGAGGAGGATGAGGAGGAGGATGATGATGATGAGGAGGAGGATGAGGAGGAGGATGAGGAGGAGGAGGATGAGGAGGAGGAAGAGGAGGAGGAGGAAGATGCTAAGGAGGAGGAAGATGATGATGATGAGGAGGAGGAAGAGGAAGATGAGGAGGAAGAGGAAGATGATGATGATGAGCTGAGGCTGAAGCAGCCGGGCCGAAACCAGTCTGGGTGCTGGGCTCCCAGTGCCAAACTGGTTCCTGGGCCACAAACCAGCCGCGCTCCAGCTAACGAGCTCATTAAGGTTCATTAACCCTTAATTACATCACCAGCTAATTAATATCCCCTCCCCCCCTTCCTGTTCCCCTCCCCCTGGAATTTGGGGGGGGGATTTAATTCCTGGGGCCTTTTTTTGGGGGGGTTTGTCCTGAAATGAGAATTTCTTTAATTTTATTAATTAATTTTATTAATTTTATTAATTTTATTAATCTTATTAATTTTATTAATTTTATTAGATTCGGGGGGGGGATTTGAGGGGGGGAGGGGAGAGGGGGTAGGGGGAGGGGTGGATATGAGGGGGGGAGGGGGGAAAAAGGGGGGGGAAATGGGGGGAGGGGGGAATGGGAAGGAGGGAGGGGGAAATTTGGGGGAAAAAGAGGGGAAATGGGGAAAAAAAAAGGGGGGAAAAAGGGAGTTTAAAAATGAGGGGAAAAATCGGAGAAAAAAGGGAAAAGGGGGAAAAAAGGGAAAAAAGAGAGAAAAAAGGGAGAAATAAGGGGAAAAAAGGGGAAAAAGGGGGAAAAGGGGGGAAAAAGGGGGAAAAGGGGGAAAAAGGGGGAAAAAGGGGGAAAAAGGGGGAAAAGGGGGAAAAAGGGGGAAAAAGGGGGAAAAGGGGAAAAAGGGGGAAAAAAGGGGGAAAAGGGGGAAAAAAGGGGGGAAAAGGGGGAAAAGGGGGGAAAAAAGGGGGAAAAAAGGGAAAAAGGGAAAAAGGGAAAAAAGGGAAAAAGGGAAAAAAGGGAAAAAGGGGGAAAAAGGGGGAAAAGAAAGGGGGAAAAGGGGGAAAAGGGGGAAAAGGGGGAAAAGGGGAAAAAGGGGGAAAAAGGGGGAAAAAGGGGGAAAAAGGGGGAAAAGGGGGAAAAAGGGGGGGAAAAAGGGGGAAAAAAGGGGGAAAAAAGGGGGAAAAAGGGGGAAAAAAAGGGGGAAAAAGGGGGAAAAGGGGGAAAAGGGGGAAAAAGGGGGAAAAAGGGGGAAAAGGGGGAAAAGGGGGAAAAAGGGGGAAAAAGGGGGAAAGAAGGGGGAAAAAGGGGGAAAAAGGGGGAAAAAAGGGGAAAAAGGGGGAAAAAGGGGGAAAAAGGGGGAAAAGGGGGAAAAAGGGGGAAAAGAAGGGGGAAAAAGGGGGAAAAAGGGGGAAAAAGGGGGAAAAAAGGGGGAAAAGAGGGAAAAAGGGGGAAAAGGGGGAAAAAGGGGGAAAAAGGGGGAAAAGAGGGGAAAAAGGGGGAAGAAAGGGGGAAAAAGGGGAAAAAGAGGGGGAGAAAGGGGGAAAAAGGGGGAAAAAGGGGGAAAAAAGGGGGAAAAAGGGGGAAAAGGGGGCAAAGAAGGGGGAAAAGGGGGAAAAGGGGGAAAAATGGGGAGAAAGGGGAGAAAAAGGGGAAAAAGAGGGAAGAAAAGGGAGGAGAGAAAGGGGAACAGGGAGAAAGAGGACAGAAAATGGGTGAAAGGGAGAAAAAGGGCAAGAGACAAGAGTAAAGGAAGGGAGAAAAAGGGCTGAGAAAGAGGAGAAAAAGGGTGAAGAAAGGGCGAAAAAGGGTGGAATGGGAAAAGGAGAAAAAGGGAAAGGATGAAAATAAGGGAAAAAGGGGGAAAAAAGGGGAAGAAAAGGGAGAAAGAAAAAGGGAGAAAAAGGGGGAAAAGGGGGAAGAAAGGAGAAAAAGAGGAAAAAAGGGGAGAGAGAAAAAAGAGAGAAAAAGGGAGAAAAAGGGGAAAAGGGGGAAAAAGGGAGAAAAAGGGAGAAAAAGGGAGAAAAAGAGAGGAAAGAGGGAGGAAAAGGGGAGGAAAAGGGTTAAAACAGGAGAAAAAAGGAAAGAAAAAAGAGAAAATGTGAAAAAATAGGAGGAAAAAAGTTTAAAAAAGGAGGAAAAAGGTAAAAGAAGATGAAAAAGGGAGGGAAAAGTTTAAAAAAGGAGGAAAAAGGTTAAAAAGGAGTAAAAAGGGAGAGAAAAGGTTAAAAAAGGGAGGAAAAGGGTTAAAAAGGGAAGAAAAAAGGTAAAAAAAGGAGGAAAAATGGAAGAAAAAAGAGAAAAGGTGAAAAACTAAGTGAGAAAAAGTAAAAAAAAGGTGGAAAAAGGTAAAAAAAGATGAAAAAGGGAGGAAAAAGGTTGAAAAAGGGAGGAAAAGGGTTAAAAAAGGAAGAAAAAGGTAAAAAAAGGAGGAAAAATGGAAGAAAAAAAGAGAAAAGGTGAAAAAATAAGAGGAAAAAAGTTTTAAAAAGTGGAAAAAGGTAAAAAAAGATGAAAAAGGGAGGGAAAAGGTTGAAAAAGGGAGGAAAAGGGTTAAAAAAGGAGGAAAAAAGTTAAAAAGGGGGAAAAAAGTTTAAAAAAGGAGGAAAAATGTTAAAAAAAGGAGGAAAAAGGTAAAAAAATGAGGAAAAAGGGAGAAAAAAGATTAAAAAAGGGAGGAAAACGGTTAAAAAAGGAGGAAAAAGGTAAAAAAGGAAGAAAAATGGAAGAAAAAAGAGAAAAGGTGAAAAAATAAGAGGAAAAAAGTTTAAAAAAGGTGGAAAAAGGTAAAAAAAAGATTGAAAAGGGAGGGAAAAGGTTGAAAAAGGGAGGAAAAAGGTAAAAAAAGGAGGAAAAATGGAAGAAAAAAAGAAAAGGTGAAAAAATAAGTGGAAAAAAGTTAAAAAAAGGTGGAAAAAGTAAAAAAAATAGGGGGGAAGTGGTAAAAAAAAGGGGGGGTGAAGGTAAAGGGGGGGAAGAGCTAAAAACGGGGGGGAAATGAGGGGAAAAAGGGGGGAAAGGGGAAAAAAGGAGGAAAAAAAGGTTTAAAAAGAGGGAAAAGGGTTAAAAAAAGGAGGAAAAATGGTTCAAAAAGGCGAAAAGCGGCTGGAAAAGGCGCTTTTCCCCCCCAGGGTGGGGGCGGCCCATCCCCGCCCACCCCCCGGGCCGCCCCCCCCCCAACCCACCCACCCACCCATCACCCCCCCCCCCCCAGGGCAGCGCAGGTACCGCGGAGCCGGCGGGGGATGCGCGGGGCCGGGGGGAGCCCAGACCCCCCTTAAAGTGGGGGTGGGGGTGCGGACCCCCAGCGCACCCCCTTGAAAAGATGGGGGGGGTTGCGGAGACCCCCCCATAACGTGGGGGGGGGGAGCGGGGGGGGAAGGGAGGAGACCCCGGAGTGGCCACGCTGGAGCCGGTGCAGGTAAAAGGGGGGGGGGGATGGGGGGGGATGGGGGGGGATGGGGCGGGGGAGGGGATTTAAGGGGGGGATTTTGGGGGGGGGGAGGGAATTTAAGGGGGGGGTTTGGGGGGGTGGGGAGGGGGGTTGTTGGAGAGGGGACTTTGGGGGGGGGATGAGGGGTAGGGGATTTAAGGGGGGGATTTTTGGGGGGGGGATGGGGGGAGGGGATTTAAGGGGGGGATTTTTGGGGGGGTGGGGAGGGGGAGTTATTGGGGAGAGGATTTTTGGGGGGGATGGGGGGAGGGGATTTTTGGGGGGGTTGGGGGGGTTACTGGGGAGGGGGATGGGGAGGGGAGTGGGGAGGGGATTTTGGGGGGGGGATGGGGAGGGGGGTTGTTGGGGAGGGGGGTGGGGAGGGGATTTTGGGGGGGGGGATTTGAGGGGGGGGTGTCAAGTTTTTCCTCTCATTTTAAAAAAAAATTTGGGGGGAATTTTGACGTTTTTGAGGGTTTTTTGGGGTTTTTTTGGGGGTTTTTTTTGGGGGGGAAAAAATTTCAAATTTTGGCCCAAAATTTTCATTTCTGAAATTTGAAATTTCGGATTTTCATTTATTTTTTGGGGGGTTTTTGTTTCTTTCGGGGGGGGGGGAAATAAATACATAAAAAATTGGGGGAGATTGTTAAAAATTTGCTACTTTGGGGGTTAAAAAAAAAAATCCAGGTTTTTTTTCCCTTAAAAAAAAATTCCTTTTTTTCCTTAAAAAAAAAATCCCTTTTTTTCGGCTTTAAAACCCTTTTTTTTCTGGAAAAATTCCTTCTTGTGTTTGTGAAAACCTGAATTTTTTGCTTTAAAAATTCCTTCTTTTGGTTAAAAACCACTTTAATTTCGTTTAAAAAAAAAGAAAAAATTAATTTTTGTATAAAATTTTGTAATTTTTTGTATAAAATCCCTTCGTGATGTTTAAAAATCAGGTATTTAGACATTTTTTTCTTTGTTTTTGAACAAAATGTTGCTTCTTTTTCGTAAAATTTCCCTCTTTTCTTCAAATTTCCCTCTTTTCTTAAAAAAAATCCCTTCTTTTTTGCTTAAAACTTCCTTTTTGTTGAAAAACTTCCTTCTTTTCCTTAAAAAACTCCTTATCTTTGCTGAAAATACCCTTTTTTTGTTGAAAAAATCCCTTCTTTTTACAAAATCTTGCTTCCTTTTGGTAAATAAAAAAATCCTTGGTTTTGGTAAAAATTCCTTCTTTCAGTAAAAAAGTAATTCCTTTTCTTTAAAATTCCTCTTTTTTTGTTTAAAAAATTCCTCTTTTTTGTTTAAAAAAATCCTTTTTTGTTTAAAAATTTCCTCCTTTTGTTTAAAAAATCCTTTTTTCGTTTAAAAATTCCTCTTTTTGTTAAAAAAAATCCTCTTTTTTGTTTAAAAAAATCCTTTCTTGTTTAAAAAATCCTTTCTTGTTTAAAAAATTCCTTTCTTGTTTAAAATATTCCTCTTTTTTGTTTAAAAATTCCTCTTTTTTGTTTAAAAATTCCTCTTTTTTGTTTAAAAATTCCTTTTTTGTCTAAAAAAATCCTCTTTTTTGTTTAAAAAATCCTTTTTCGTTTAAAAATTCCTCTCTTTTGTTTAAAAATTCCTTTTTTTGTGTAAAAAATTCCTTTTTTGTTTAAAAAATTCCTTTTTTAAAAAAATTCCTCTTTTTTGTTTGAAAAATTCCTCTTTTTGTTTAAAAATTTCCTCTTTTTAAAAAAATTCCTCTTTTTTGTTCAAAAAATTCCTTTTCCTGTTAAAAAAATCCCTCTTTTTTTTAAAATTCCTTGTTTCTCTAGAAACCAACTCCCTTTTTTTGTTGGTTCAAAATTCCCTCTTTTTCTTAAACAAATTCCTTAATTTAACCTTTTCCTCCTTTTTTGTTTTACCTTTTCCCTTCTTTTTCTCTTTTCCCCCCCTTTTTAAGCTTTTTTTTTTTTAAACACTTTTCCTACTTTTTAACCATTTCCCCCTTTTTTTCCTTAAATTTTTTCCTTCATTTTGGAAACAAAAAATTCTTTAAATTTTTCTTTTTTTCTTTAAAATTTTCTTTTTTCTTTAAGATTTTCTTTTTTCTGTAAAATTTTCTTTTTCTTTAAAATTTAATTTTTCTTTAAATTTTTTTTTCTTTAAAATTTTCCTTTTTCTTTAAAATTTTCTTTTTCTTTACAATTTTTTTCTTTAAAATTTTCTTTTTTCTTTAAAATTTTCCCTCTTTTCCACAAAATTTCCACTTTTTTTGCTCCTTTTTAAAAAAAAATTTCCTTTTTTCCCAATTTCCCTCTTTTTAATAAAAAAAATTTCCTTCTTTTTCCCAAATTCGGCTTCAATTTCCCCAAATTTCGCTCAATTTCTTAAAAAAATTCCTGATTTTTACCAAATTTGGGGTTTTTTGGCCCATTTTTGGGGGGGGGGGTGTCTCCTTTCTCCCCTCCCCCATTAGTTTTGCCTGACTTGGTGTCATTCTCTCCTCCCCCCCTCCCCCTCCCCCCCCCAAGGTGCCCGAGGCTCTCCAGGAGGTCACTGTCACCGCCACCCCTCCCCCACCCCACCTCCCGCCAGGTATCACCCCCCCTCCCCCACCCCCCTCCAGCCCTTCCGGCCTCGGGGCTCCTCGTGGGGGGGGATGGGGATGGGGGGGTGGGGAAGGGGGGAGGGGTGTCTCCTGGTGTCCTGGCCCCTCCCCCCATCTTGTGTCACCTCCCCCTCCCCCCAACCCTGTGTCCCTCCCCCCTCCCCCTCCCGTGCCCCCTCATGCCCCACCCCGTGTCCCTTCCCCCCCGTGCCCCCCTCATGTGTCCCCCCCGGTGCCCCCCCATGTGCCCCCTCCATGTCCCCCCCATCCATGTCCCTTCCCCCCCCGTGCCCTCCCCATGTGCCCCCCCCATGTCCCTTCCCCCCCCGTGCCCCCCCGTGTGTCCCCCCCCGTGTGTCCCCCCCAGCCCCCCCATGTCCTGTAATCCCCCCCCCAATTTCCCCCCATATCCCCGTGCCCATCCCCCCCTCAATCCCCCATCCCCCCCCCCCCGTGTCCCTGTCCCCCCTGTATCCCCCCATCCCCCCCCCCATGTCCTTGCACCCCCACCCATGCACAGATGACATGGGGGGGGGACATGGGGGGGGGATGTGGGGACACTTTGGGGGGGACACGGGGACATGGGGGGGGACACGGGGGGGTGGAGGATCTTGGGGGGTGTGGGGGGACATGGGGGGGACACGCGGGGACACAGGAGGGATGGGAGGGGGAAACCCAGGACCTGGGAGGGGGGGCATGGGGAGGATATGGGGGGAGGGGTTGGGGGTGCACAGGAGGGACATGGGGGGGGTTGGGGGTCCAGAAGGGATGGGGGGGCCCAGGGGGAGATGGGGGGGTTGGGGGGACAGGGGCACATGAGGAGGATGGGGGGGGGGCGGATATCAGGGGGACATGGGGGGGGCACAGGGGATACGGGGGGGGGGAACACACGACAGGGGTACATGGGGGGAGGGGAGATGGGGGGCGGGGGGGATGGGGGGTGGGGAGATGAAGGAGGGGGAGTGGGGGGAGGGGAGATGGAGGGGGGAGGGGAGATGGGGGGTGGGGAGGAGGGGAGATGGGGGGCACGGGGTGGGGGGAGGGGGGAGGGGAGATGGGGGGCACGGGGTGGGGGGAGGGGGGAGGGGAGATGGGGGGTAGGGGGAGGGGGAGATGAGGGGCACGGGGCGGGGGGTGTGTGGTGGGGGGAGATGGGGGGAGGATGGAGGAGTTTTGGGGTGACACCCCCCACCTCACCCCCCCCCAGTATCCAGGAGGCATCTCCAAGGGTCCCTCTCACCCTCCCCCCCCGGCAGGTTCCCCCTCTGCAGCCCCCCCCTGTCCTGGGGGGAGGTTTGGGTCCCCCCATCCCCAGCTCGGGGGGGAGGGGGAGGAGGAGGAGGAGGCCAGGCCCCTGCTGAGGCTGAAGAGGAGGAAGAGGAGGAGGAGGAGGAGGGGGGATGGAGCAGCTGCCCCCCCCCCAGGAGCTCCTCTGGCTCCCTCTCCCCCTGCTCAGGTAAAAGCTTTGGGGGGCCCAAAAAATGGGGGGGGGGAAGGGGGAGGAGGGGTGCTGGTCCTCAGCTCCCAGCTGGGAACTGGTGCTCCCCCATCCCCAGCTCCCCCATCCCTCCCCCATCCCCCCCATTCCCCCTCATCCTCCTCCATCCCCCACATCCCTCCCCCATCCCTCCCCCATCTCCATCTCCCCCATCCCCCCATCCCTCCTCCATCCTTTCCCCCACCCCCTCCATCCCTCCTCCATCCCTCCCCCATCTCCCCCATCCCCCCCCATCCCCCCATCCCTCCCCCATCCCTCCTCCAGCTCCCCCATCCCTCCTCCATCCCTCCCCCATCTCCCCCATTCCCCCCCATCCCCCCATCCCTCCTCCATCCCTCCCCCATCTCCCCCATCCCCTCCCCACCCCCTCCATCCCTCCTCCATCCCTCCCCCTCCCTCATCCCCCTCCACCCCCTCCCCCACCCTCTCCCCCACCCCTCCCCCATCTCCCCCATCCCCTCCATCTCTCCCCATCCCCCATCCCCCCATCCCTCCTCCATCTCCAGCTCCCCCATCCCTCCTCCATCCCTTCCCCATCCCTCCCCCATCCCCTCCCCCATCTCCCCCATCTCCAGCTCCCCCATCCCTCCCCCACCCCCAGCTCCCCCATCCCCTCCATCCCTCCCCCATCCCCCCTCATCCTCCTCCATCCCCCCCATCCCTCCCCCATGCCTCCCCCACCCCTCCCCCATCTCCCCCATTCCCCCCCATCCCCCCCATCCCCACTCCATCTCCCCCATCCCCTCCCCATTGTTACCTACCAGCCGCCCCATCTCCCCCTTCTCCCCTCTCCCCTCCCCCACCAGACGACGACGACGACTGGGCCTGGACCAGCGACTCTTCCCCGGACGAGGAGGACAGGGACCCCCCCGGGGCGGCTCCTCCAGGAGGCCCAAACCCACCCCCACCTCCCTGGCCTACCCCAGGAGGAGACCCTTCCCCCCTTCCTCTTCCTCCTCCTCAGGGGGTGGGAGGAGGCCCAACCCCAAGCCCCCCACCCCCAAGGCCCCCCGGCCCGACGCCACACCTGCCAGAGCTGCGGGAAGAGCTTCACCCGCGACTCGTCCCTCACCCGCCATCGGAAGCTCCACGCCGGGGACAAGGCCTGTCCCTACCCCAGGCACCCCCCGGGCCCCAGGCACCCCCAGGGCCCCAGGCACCCCCCAGGCCCAAATCACCCCCAAGGCCCCAGGCACCCAGGGCCCCAGGGCCCCAGCCACCCCCAAGGCCCCAAGTACTCCCAGGGCCTCAACCACCCCCAGGGCCCAAACCACCCCGTAGGCCCCAGGCACCCCGCGGGCCCCGGGCACCCCCAAGGCTCCAACCACCCCCAGGGCCTCAACCACCCCCAGGGCCCAAATCACTCCCAGGGCCCCAGGTACTCCCAGGGCCCCAGCCACCCCCAAGGCCCCAAGTACTCCCAGGGCCTCAACCACCCCCAGGGCCCAAACCACCCCGCAGGCCCCAGGCACCCCGCGGGCCCCGGGCACCCCCAAGGCTCCAACCACCCCCAAGGCCTCAACCACTCCCAGGGCCTCAACCACTCCCAGGGCCCCAGCCACCCCCAAGGCCCCAGCCACCCCCAGGGCCCCAGCCACCCCCAGGGCCTCAACCACTCCCAGGGCCCCAGCCACCCCCAAGGCCCCAACCAGCCCCAAGGCCCCAACCAGCCCCAGGGCCCCAGCCACCCCCAAGGCCCCAACCACCCCCAGGGCCCCAACCACCCCCAGGAAGGGGGGCCCTGCCAAAGGAAGCCCGACAAAGGTTTCCCTTCCTCTGGGTCCCTGAGGAAGAAGCGGCTGGAGAAGGGCCCATTCCCCTGCCCAGAGTGCGGGAAGAAGCTCACCTCCCGCGCCGGCCTGGTCGCCCACCGGCGTATCCACAGCGGGGAGAGGCCCTACCAGTGCCCTGAGTGTGGCAAGGGCTTCGTGGCCACCAAGTCCCTCAGCAAACACCGCAAGAGCCACCGGGAAAGAGCCGCCTTCCCTTGCCCGGAGTGCGGGAAGAACCTCACCTCCAAGTCCACCCTGGTCGCCCACCGGCGCATCCACAGCGGGGAGAGGCCCTACCAGTGCCCAGAGTGTGGCAAGGGCTTCATGGCCACCAAGTCCCTCAGCAAACACCGCAAGAGCCACCTGGACCAAGGTGGCTACCGCTGTCTGGGCTGCGGGGAGGTCTTCTCCCAAAACTCAGCCCTCAGGGACCACCTGAGGGGCCACGGGAGCCAGGGGCCTTACCCTTGCCAGGGGGCTTCCTGGAGAGCTCGCCCCTCCGGAGGAAGAAGAAGAAGAAGAAGGTGGTTGAGAAGCCCTTCCAGTGCCCCAGCTGCGGGGTGGGCTTCACCCTCCACTCCGCCCTCCTCCTCCACCAGAAGACCCACCTAGGGCCCAGGCCCTACGCCTGCCCTGACTGTGGGAAGGCGTTTCGGGAGGGGACGACCCTCAGGAGGCACCAGAGGATCCACACTGGGGAGAAGCCCTACCAGTGCTCCTACTGCCAGAAGAGCTTCCGGGCCAGCTCCACCCTCATCATCCATCAGCGCATCCACACCGGGGAGAAGCCTTACCAGTGCTCCCAGTGCCCCAAGCGCTTCATGTCCAGCTCCTCCCTCAGGAAGCATCTCCGGACTCACCTCAGGAAGGAGCTGCTGGCGGCGGCGGGGAAGGGAGGGGCGTTGAGTTGAGTGGTGCCTCAAGGGTAGGGGTTTTGGGGGGAGGGAGGGATGGATATTCCCCTCCACCGCCTGTCTGTCATCCACCTGTCATCCATCTGTCCGTCATACACCCATCATCCCTCCATCCCTCCATCCATCCCTCCATCCCTCCATCCATCCATCCATCACCCATCCATCCATCCATTATCCATCATCCATCATCCATCCATCCATCATCCATCATCCATCCATCCATCATCCATCCATCATCCATCCATCACCCATCCATCCATCCATTATCCATCATCCATCATCCATCATCCATCCATCATCCATCCATCATCCATCCATCATCCATCCATCATCCATCCATCATCCATCATCCATCCATCCATCATCCATCCATCATCCATCATCCATCCATCCATCCATCCATCATCCATCCATCATCCATCCATCATCCATCCATCCATCCATCATCCATCATCCATCATCCATCCATCATCCATCCATCACCCATCCATCCATCCATTATCCATCATCCATCATCCATCCATCCATCATCCATCCATCATCCATCCATCATCCATCCATCATCCATCCATCATCCATCATCCATCCATCCATCATCCATCCATCATCCATCCATCATCCATCCATCATCCATCCATCATCCATCCATCATCCATCATCCATCATCCATCCATCCATCATCCATCCATCATCCATCCATCATCCATCCATCATCCATCCATCATCCATCCATCATCCATCATCCATCATCCATCATCCATCCATCCATCATCCATCCATCCATCCATCATCCATCCATCATCCATCCCTCCATCCATCATCCATCCATCCATCATCCATCCATCATCCATCCATCCATCCATCATCCATCCATCATCCATCCCTCCATCCATCCATCCATCATCCATCCATCCATCCATCATCCATCCATCATCCATCCATCATCCATCCATCCATCATCCATCCATCATCCATCCATCCATCCATCCATCCATCCATCCATCCATCCATCATCCATCCATCCATCCATCATCCATCCATCATCCATCCATCATCCATCCATCCATCATCCATCCATCATCCATCCATCCATCATCCATCCATCCATCCATCCATCATCCATCCATCATCCATCCAACCCTGGGGTGGCCTCATGCTGGCCCCATCCCCATGGACCACCCCCCATCCCACCTCCTCTTCCTCTATTCCCCTTCCTGTCCTCCCCCCTCCCCCCCCCGCCGTCGCCATGGAGACGCCCCACGGCGCCTTTGATTGGCTGCTGGGCCCATCCTCACTCTACTGGGGGCAATAAAGCCCTTCTGGGTCTCCGGGGTCACGGTCGGGTCACTCGGGGTTGGGGAGGAGGGGGAGGTGTGGGGGGACCCACTGGATCCTCCGACCAGATCATGGGTCCTCCAGTTGGATCATGGATCCTCCATCCCAACTGGATCATGGTTCCTCCAACTAGATCCTGGATCCCTCATCCAAAACTGGATCCTGGATCCTCCATCCCAACTGGATCCTCCATCCCAACTGGGTCATGGGTCCCCCATCCCCAATTGGATCCAGGATCCCTCATCCCCAACTGGATCCTGGATCCTCCATCCCAACTGGATCCTCCATTCCAACTGGGTCATGGATCCTCCATCCTCAACTGGATCCGGGATCCCCCATCCTCAACTGGATCCTGGATCTTCCACCCCCAACTGGATCCTGGATCTTCCATCCCCAACTGGATCCCCCATCCCCAACTGGATCCTGGATCCTCCACCCCCAACTGGATCCCGGATCTTCCATCCCCAACTGGATCCCCCATCCCCAACTGGATCCTGGGTCCCCCATCCCCCGACTGGATCCTGGATCCCCCAACCCAAACTGGATCCTGGGTCCCCAATTGGGTCATGGATCCCCCACCCCCAACTGGATCCTGGATCTTCCATCCCGACTGGATCCCCCATTCCAAACTGGATCCAGGATCCTCCACCCCCCGCTGGATCCATCCTCTCCCCTGGATCCACCAGTCTCCACCGGCGCCCCCCGCGGGGTAGCGTGGCCGAGCGGTCTAAGGCGCTGGATTAAGGCTCCAGTCCCTGCGGGGCCGTGGGTTCGAATCCCACCACTGCCAGCTGCTTTTTGGGGAGGGGGGCACATCTGGAGGAGGGGGTGACCCCCACATCTGGGGAGAGGGTGATCCCCCCCACATCTGGGGGAGGCCTGACCCCTGACCTCCCCCAACCACCACTTCTGGGGGTGCCCCCACCCCTCCTTCTCCCACCCCCCCCCCCGGCGGGAGGAAGCACCAGGACCCCCAAGTAGGGATTTGGGGGGGGGGCGCGCTATGGGGCTGGGGGGCTCTATGGGCCCCTCCCCCACCCCATAGACACCCCCCCAAATAAGGTGCCCCTCCCCCCACACTCACACCCCCCCCAGAGCTGCCCCTCCCCCACCCCAGAGCCCACCCCCCAGCCCCTCCCAGTGCCACCCAGTCTCTTCCCAGCTCCTCCCAGTGCATCCCAGTCCCCTCCCAGTGCCACCCAGTCTCCTCCCAGTGCCTCCCAGTGACTCTGTCTCCTCCCAGCCCCTCCCAGTGCCACCCAGTCCCTCCCAGTGCCACCCAGTCTCTTCCCAGCCCCTCCCAGTGCCACTCAGTCTCCTCCCAGTGCCTCCCAGTGCCTCCCAGTCCCCTCCCAGTCCCCTCCCAGTGCCTCCCAGTGCCTCCCAGTCCCTCCCAGTGCCTCCTAGCCACTCTCAGTCCCCTCCCAGTCCCTCCCAGTGCCTCCCAGTCCCCTCCCAATCCCCTCCCAGTGCCTCCCAGTCCCCTCCCAGTCCCCTCCCAGTCCCTCCCAGTTCCCTCCCAGTCCCTCCCAGTGCCTCCCAGTTCCCTCCCAGTTCCTCCTGGTGCCTCTCAGTCTTTCCCAGTCCCCTCCCAATCCCTTCCAGTGCATCCCAGTGCCTTCCAGTCCCTCCCAGTTTCCTTCCAGTGCCTCCCAGTCCCCTCTTAGTCACTCCAAGTGCCTCGCAGTCCCCTCCCAGTGTCTCCCAGTGCATCCCCATCCTGTTCCCCTCCAATCCCCTCCCCTGCGCTACCATTGGGCACCGGAGCTGCCACTCAGGGCTGGACCCGCCCCCTCTGCCCCCACCCATGGGGGGAGAGGGGAACTGCTGGGGGAGAAGGGGGGAGGGGAGGGTGGGGTGGGAGGGGTGGGAGGGATGGAGGAGTGGGGGGGGGAGGTTAGAAAAAACAGGAAATTTTAAAATTTAGATTTTAATAAATTGAAATTTTAAAATTTTGATTTTGAAATAATAAATTTTAAAATTTTGGAATTAATGAAATTTCTGAATTTTGATTTTTAAAATGAAACAGTAAAATTTTGAGTTATGAAAAAATGAAATTTTAAAATTTGGATTCTGAACGAATAATTTTTAAAATGTAGAATTCAAAAAATTAAATTTCTGAATTTTGATTTTTTTAAATGAAACATTAAAATTTTGATTATTAAAAATGAAATTTTTAAATTTCTATTTTGAAACTATAAATGTTTAAATTTTGGAATTTAAAAAATTAAATTTCTGAAGTTTTATTTTCAAAAATGAAACACTAAAATTTTGATTTATAAAAATGAAATTATAAAATTTTTATTTTCAAATTATAATTTTGAAAATTTTCGAATTCAAAACAGTAAATTTCTGAATGATGATTTTCAAAAATTAAACACTAAATTTTGATGTTTGGAAAAATGAAATTTTTAAATTTTTGAATTCAAAAAATTAAACTTCTCAATTTTGATTTTTTAAATGAAACATTAAAATTTTGATTTTTAAAAAATGACATTTCAGTAAATTTCATTTAAATTTATAAATTTTGTCAATTTTAAGGTTTTTCAAATATTTTGCTTTACAATTTTTAACCCCTTCCCCTAAAATTTGGGAGATTTTACCCAAAAATTTGAAATTTCTGGTCAAAAATCAGTAAATTCTACATTAAATTCTCAATTTTCCTCCAAATTTTTCACATTTTGCAGCAAATTTTGAAATTTTTTCAAACTCAAGATTGAAACTTGGACCCAAAGGAAATTAATGTAAAACAAAAATCCCCAAACTTGAGATGTTTTACCCCAAAAATTGAGGGATTGGACAAAAATATCTCAGTATTTCAGCAATTATGAAAATTTTTTGCCCCAAATTGTGAATTTTTCTTGAAGTCAAGAAAAATTTTGAAAGCATCAAAATTTTTCATACCTGGAAAAGAAAACATTTCTCCTAAAGGTTGAAATTTCAGGACAATTTTAAACATTTTCATGAATTTGAGAATTTTGTTCAAATTTTTACCAAAAATTTAAAGAATTTGAATAAATTTTGAAACTTTCTTCCAAAATTTAGAATTTTCCTACTGAAAAGTTGGAATTTTTTCCCAAAATGTCCAAATTTCCCTTAAAGTGTCAGTATTTTTCTTCTAGGAATTGGAAGTTTCCCCTTAAAAAAGTGTCTTTCCCAAAATGTTTGAAAATTTTTACCCAATTTTGAAATTTACTCTTGAAATTCGACAAATTTTCCAATAAAATTCAAAATGTATTCGAAAAACCCTGAATTTTTCCGCTTGATTTGAATTTCCTCCTAAAAAATTCTGAAAATTTTACTCATAAAAATGTAAAAAATTTTCAAAAAAAATTTCAAAAAATAATCTAAAATTTTAAAAATTTTAAAAACGTTCAGGCTCACTAGTTCCGGGGGACTGATTTAAGGGTCGGACCTACCCCGGAACCCGTTTTAGGGTCGGACCTACCCCGGAACCAAAGTTCCGGCTCACTGGATCCAGGGGACCAATTTTTGGATCGGACCCAGCCCGGAACCAAAGTTCCGGCTCACTGGATCCTGGGGACCAATTTTTGGATCGGACCCAGCCCGGAACCAAAGTTCCGGCTCACTAGTTCCGGGGGACCGATTTAAGGGTCGGACCTACCCCGGAACCAAAGTTCCGGCTCACTAGATCCGGGGGACCGATTTAAGGATTGGACCTACCCCGGAACCAAAGTTCCAGCTCACTAGTTCCGGGGGACTAATTTAAGGGTCGGACCTACCCCGGAACCAAAGTTCCGGCTCACTAGTTACGGGGGACCCATTTTAGGGTCGGACCTACCCCGGAAACAAAGTTCCGGCTCACTAGTTCCGGGGGACTGATTTAAGGATCGGACCTACCCCGGAACCAAAGTTCCGGCTCACTAGTTCCGGGGGACTGATTTAAGGGTAGGACCTACCCCGGAACCAAAGTTCCGGATCACTAGTTCCGGGGGACCCGTTTTAGGGTCGGACCAACCCCGGAACCAATGTTCTGGCTCAGTAGTTCCGGGGGACTGATTTAAGGGTCGGACCTACCCCGGAACCAAAGTTCCGGCTCACTAGTTCCGGGGGAACCCTTTTAGGGACGGACCTACCCCTGCGCCTGGCATTCTTCCTGCAGACGGCCCCGGCCCCTTCCGGGTGTTCGCTGCTGTCTGCTGGTGCTTCGGGCCACTTGGGAACGGCTGAGTTCTGCCCCCGATGTGGAGCCCATCTCTCCGGGGTAGGTCCGACCCTAAAACGGGTCCCCCGGAAATAGTGAGCTGGAACTTTGGTTCCGGGGTAGGTCCGACCCTAAAACGGGTTCCCGGAACTAGTGAGCCAGAACTTGCTTCCGGGGTAGGTCCGACCCTAAAACGGGTCCCCTGGAACTAGTGAGCCGGAACTTTGGTTCCGGGCTAGGTCCGACCCTTAAATCAGTCCCCCGGAACTAGTGAGCCGGAACTTTGGTTCCGGGGTAAGTCCCACCCTAAAATCAGTCCCCCGGAACTAGTGAGCCTGAACTTTGGTTCCGGGGTAGGTCCGACCCTTAAATCACTCCCTCGGTACTAGTGAGCCGGAACATTAGTTCCGGGGTAGGTCAGACCCAAAAACGGGTCGGAACAAAGCCCGGAGCCCCAGGGTCAGAGGGGCTGCTTGTAGGTGCCATGGGGCGGTTTCAGGCCATGTATGTCTTTTGGTGCTGGCTGCTTTGGTTTGGGAGCTATTGCTGGACGTTTAGCATGTTTGCAATGGAAGGCCGCTCCGGCCATTAAAATCCCTTGTTTAGGTGCATGAGGAGGTTTCCTCCGCAGAAGAAAGCCCTGAGCCCCAGGGTCAGAGGGGCTGCTTGTAGGTGCCATGGGGCGGTTTCAGGCCATGTCTGTCTTTTGGTGCTGGCTGCTTTGGTTTGGGAGCTATTGCTGGACGTTTAGCATGTTTGCAATGGAAGGCCGCTCCGGCCTGAAAAATCCCTTGTTTAGGTGCATGAGGAGGTTTCCTCCGCAGAAGAAAGCCCTGAGCCCCAGGGTCAGAGGGGCTGCTTGTAGGTGCCATGGGGCGGTTTCAGGCCATGTATGTCTTTTGGTGCTGGCTGCTTTGGTTTGGGAGCTATTGCTGGACGTTTAGCATGTTTGCAATGGAAGGCCGCTCCGGCCATTAAAATCCCTTGTTTAGGTGCATGAGGAGGTTTCCTCCACAGAAGAAAGCCCTGAGCCCCAGGGTCAGAGGGGCTGCTTGTAGGTGCCATGGGGCGGTTTCAGGCCATGTATGTCTTTTGGTGCTGGCTGCTTTGGTTTGGGAGCTATTGCTGGACGTTTAGCATGTTTGCAATGGAAGGCCGCTCCGGCCATTAAAATCCCTTGTTTAGGTGCATGAGGAGGTTTCCTCCGCAGAAGAAAGCCCTGAGCCCCAGGGTCAGAGGGGCTGCTTGTAGGTGCCATGGGGCGGTTTCAGGCCATGTATGTCTTTCGGTGCTTGCTGTATGCTATGGTTTGGGAGCTATTGCTGGACGTTTAGCATGTTTGCAATGGAAGGCCGCTCCGGCCTGTAAAATCCCTTGTTAAGGTGCATGAGGAGGTTTCCTCCACAGAAGAAAGCCCTGAGCCCCAGGGTCAGAGGGGCTGCTTGTAGGTGCCATGGGGCGTTTTCAGGCCATGTATGTCTTTTGGTGCTGGCTGCTTTGGGTTGGGAGCTATTGCTGGACGTTTAGCATGTTTGCAATGGAAGGTCGCTCCGGCCTGTAGAAATCCCTTCTTAAGGTACATGAGGAGGTTTCCTCCGCAGAAGAAAGCCCTGAGCCCCAGGGTCAGAGGGGCTGCTTGTAGGTGCCATGGGGCGTTTTCAGGCCATGTATGTCTTTTGGTGCTGGCTGCTTTGGTTTGGGAGCTATTGCTGGACGTTTAGCATGTTTGCAATGGAAGGCCGCTCCAGCCTGAAAAATCCCTTGTTTAGGTGCATGAGGAGTTTTCCTCCGCAGAAGAAAGCCCTGAGCCCCAGGGTCGGAGGGGCTGCTTGTAGGTGCCATGGGGCGTTTTCAGGCCATGTATGTCTTTTGGTGCTGGCTGCTTTGGTTTGGGAGCTATTGCTGGACGTTTAGCATGTTTGCAATGGAAGGCCGCTCCGGCCTGTAAAATCCCTTGTTAAGGTGCATGAGGAGGTTTCCTCCGCAGAAGAAAGCCCTGAGCCCCAGGGTCAGAGGGGCTGCTTGTAGGTGCCATGGGGCGGTTTCAGGCCATGTCTGTCTTTTGGTGCTGGCTGCTTTGGTTTGGGAGCTATTGCTGGACGTTTAGCATGTTTGCAATGGAAGGCCGCTCCGGCCTGAAAAATCCCTTGTTTAGGTGCATGAGGAGGTTTCCTCCGCAGAAGAAAACCCTGAGCCCCAGGGTCAGAGGGGCTGCTTGTAGGTGCCATGGGGCGGTTTCAGGCCATGTCTGTCTTTTGGTGCTGGCTGCTTTGGTTTGGGAGCTATTGCTGGACGTTTAGCATGTTTGCAATGGAAGGCCGCTCCGGCCTGAAAAATCCCTTGTTTAGGTGCATGAGGAGGTTTCCTCCGCAGAAGAAAGCCCTGAGCCCCAGGGTCAGAGGGGCTGCTTGTAGGTGCCATGGGGCGGTTTCAGGCCATGTCTGTCTTTTGGTGCTGGCTGCTTTGGTTTGGGAGCTATTGCTGGACGTTTAGCATGTTTGCAATGGAAGGCCGCTCCGGCCTGAAAAATCCCTTGTTTAGGTGCATGAGGAGGTTTCCTCCGCAGAAGAAAGCCCTGAGCCCCAGGGTCAGAGGGGCTGCTTGTAGGTGCCATGGGGCGGTTTCAGGCCATGTATGTCTTTTGGTGCTGGCTGCTTTGGTTTGGGAGCTATTGCTGGACGTTTAGCATGTTTGCAATGGAAGGCCGCTCCGGCCATGAAAATCCCTTGTTTAGGTGCATGAGGAGGTTTCCTCCGCAGAAGAAAGCCCTGAGCCCCAGGGTCAGAGGGGCTGCTTGTAGGTGCCATGGGGCGGTTTCAGGCCATGTCTGTCTTTTGGTGCTGGCTGCTTTGGTTTGGGAGCTATTGCTGGACGTTTAGCATGTTTGCAATGGAAGGCCGCTCCGGCCTGAAAAATCCCTTGTTTAGGTGCATGAGGAGGTTTCCTCCGCAGAAGAAAGCCCTGAGCCCCAGGGTCAGAGGGGCTGCTTGTAGGTGCCATGGGGCGGTTTCAGGCCATGTATGTCTTTTGGTGCTGGCTGCTTTGGTTTGGGAGCTATTGCTGGACGTTTAGCATGTTTGCAATGGAAGGCCGCTCCGGCCATGAAAATCCCTTGTTTAGGTGCATGAGGAGGTTTCCTCCGCAGAAGAAAGCCCTGAGCCCCAGGGTCAGAGGGGCTGCTTGTAGGTGCCATGGGGCGGTTTCAGGCCATGTATGTCTTTTGGTGCTGGCTGCTTTGGTTTGGGAGCTATTGCTGGACGTTTAGCATGTTTGCAATGGAAGGCCGCTCCGGCCTGAAAAATCCCTTGTTTAGGTGCATGAGGAGGTTTCCTCCGCAGAAGAAAGCCCTGAGCCCCAGGGTCAGAGGGGCTGCTTGTAGGTGCCATGGGGCGGTTTCAGGCCATGTCTGTCTTTTGGTGCTGGCTGCTTTGGTTTGGGAGCTATTGCTGGACGTTTAGCATGTTTGCAATGGAAGGCCGCTCCGGCCATTAAAATCCCTTGTTTAGGTGCATGAGGAGGTTTCCTCCGCAGAAGAAAGCCCTGAGCCCCAGGGTCAGAGGGGCTGCTTGTAGGTGCCATGGGGCGGTTTCAGGCCATGTCTGTCTTTTGGTGCTGGCTGCTTTGGTTTGGGAGCTATTGCTGGACGTTTAGCATGTTTGCAATGGAAGGCCGCTCCGGCCTGAAAAATCCCTTGTTTAGGTGCATGAGGAGGTTTCCTCCGCAGAAGAAAGCCCTGAGCCCCAGGGTCAGAGGGGCTGCTTGTAGGTGCCATGGGGCGGTTTCAGGCCATGTATGTCTTTTGGTGCTGGCTGCTTTGGTTTGGGAGCTATTGCTGGACGTTTAGCATGTTTGCAATGGAAGGCCGCTCCGGCCTGCAAAAATCCCTTGTTTAGGTGCATGAGGAGGTTTCCTCCGCAGAAGAAAGCCCTGAGCCCCAGGGTCAGAGGGGCTGCTTGTAGGTGCCATGGGGCGGTTTCAGGCCATGTATGTCTTTTGGTGCTGGCTGCTTTGGTTTGGGAGCTATTGCTGGACGTTTAGCATGTTTGCAATGGAAGGCCGCTCCGGCCTGAAAAATCCCTTGTTTAGGTGCATGAGGAGGTTTCCTCCGCAGAAGAAAGCCCTGAGCCCCAGGGTCAGAGGGGCTGCTTGTAGGTGCCATGGGGCGGTTTCAGGCCATGTATGTCTTTTGGTGCTGGCTGCTTTGGTTTGGGAGCTATTGCTGGACGTTTAGCATGTTTGCAATGGAAGGCCGCTCCGGCCTGAAAAATCCCTTGTTTAGGTGCATGAGGAGGTTTCCTCCGCAGAAGAAAGCCCTGAGCCCCAGGGTCAGAGGGGCTGCTTGTAGGTGCCATGGGGCGGTTTCAGGCCATGTATGTCTTTTGGTGCTGGCTGCTTTGGTTTGGGAGCTATTGCTGGACGTTTAGCATGTTTGCAATGGAAGGCCGCTCCGGCCATGAAAATCCCTTGTTTAGGTGCATGAGGAGGTTTCCTCCGCAGAAGAAAGCCCTGAGCCCCAGGGTCAGAGGGGCTGCTTGTAGGTGCCATGGGGCGGTTTCAGGCCATGTATGTCTTTTGGTGCTGGCTGCTTTGGTTTGGGAGCTATTGCTGGACGTTTAGCATGTTTGCAATGGAAGGCCGCTCCGGCCTGAAAAATCCCTTGTTTAGGTGCATGAGGAGGTTTCCTCCGCAGAAGAAAGCCCTGAGCCCCAGGGTCAGAGGGGCTGCTTGTAGGTGCCATGGGGCGGTTTCAGGCCATGTATGTCTTTTGGTGCTGGCTGCTTTGGTTTGGGAGCTATTGCTGGACGTTTAGCATGTTTGCAATGGAAGGCCGCTCCGGCCTGAAAAATCCCTTGTTTAGGTGCATGAGGAGGTTTCCTCCGCAGAAGAAAGCCCTGAGCCCCAGGGTCAGAGGGGCTGCTTGTAGGTGCCATGGGGCGGTTTCAGGCCATGTATGTCTTTTGGTGCTGGCTGCTTTGGTTTGGGAGCTATTGCTGGACGTTTAGCATGTTTGCAATGGAAGGCCGCTCCGGCCATTAAAATCCCTTGTTTAGGTGCATGAGGAGGTTTCCTCCGCAGAAGAAAGCCCTGAGCCCCAGGGTCAGAGGGGCTGCTTGTAGGTGCCATGGGGCGGTTTCAGGCCATGTCTGTCTTTTGGTGCTGGCTGCTTTGGTTTGGGAGCTATTGCTGGACGTTTAGCATGTTTGCAATGGAAGGCCGCTCCGGCCTGCAAAAATCCCTCTGTTATGTAGCATCAGGAGGTTTCCTCCGCAGAAGAAAGCCCTGAGCCCCAGGGTCAGAGGGGCTGCTTGTAGGTGCCATGGGGCGGTTTCAGGCCATGTATGTCTTTTGGTGCTGGCTGCTTTGGTTTGGGAGCTATTGCTGGACGTTTAGCATGTTTGCAATGGAAGGCCGCTCCGGCCTGAAAAATCCCTTGTTTAGGTGCATGAGGAGGTTTCCTCCGCAGAAGAAAGCCCTGAGCCCCAGGGTCAGAGGGGCTGCTTGTAGGTGCCATGGGGCGGTTTCAGGCCATGTATGTCTTTTGGTGCTGGCTGCTTTGGTTTGGGAGCTATTGCTGGACGTTTAGCATGTTTGCAATGGAAGGCCGCTCCGGCCATTAAAATCCCTTGTTTAGGTGCATGAGGAGGTTTCCTCCGCAGAAGAAAGCCCTGAGCCCCAGGGTCAGAGGGGCTGCTTGTAGGTGCCATGGGGCGGTTTCAGGCCATGTCTGTCTTTTGGTGCTGGCTGCTTTGGTTTGGGAGCTATTGCTGGACGTTTAGCATGTTTGCAATGGAAGGCCGCTCCGGCCATTAAAATCCCTTGTTTAGGTGCATGAGGAGGTTTCCTCCACAGAAGAAAGCCCTGAGCCCCAGGGTCAGAGGGGCTGCTTGTAGGTGCCATGGGGCGGTTTCAGGCCATGTCTGTCTTTTGGTGCTGGCTGCTTTGGTTTGGGAGCTATTGCTGGACGTTTAGCATGTTTGCAATGGAAGGCCGCTCCGGCCTGAAAAATCCCTTGTTTAGGTGCATGAGGAGGTTTCCTCCGCAGAAGAAAGCCCTGAGCCCCAGGGTCAGAGGGGCTGCTTGTAGGTGTCATGGGGCGGTTTCAGGCCATGTCTGTCTTTTGGTGCTGGCTGCTTTGGTTTGGGAGCTATTGCTGGACGTTTAGCATGTTTGCAATGGAAGGCCGCTCCGGCCTGAAAAATCCCTTGTTTAGGTGCATGAGGAGGTTTCCTCTGCAGAAGAAAGCCCTGAGCCCCAGGGTCAGAGGGGCTGCTTGTAGGTGCCATGGGGCGGTTTCAGGCCATGTATGTCTTTTGGTGCTGGCTGCTTTGGTTTGGGAGCTATTGCTGGACGTTTAGCATGTTTGCAATGGAAGGCCGCTCCGGCCATTAAAATCCCTTGTTTAGGTGCATGAGGAGGTTTCCTCCGCAGAAGAAAGCCCTGAGCCCCAGGGTCAGAGGGGCTGCTTGTAGGTGCCATGGGGCGGTTTCAGGCCATGTATGTCTTTTGGTGCTGGCTGCTTTGGTTTGGGAGCTATTGCTGGACGTTTAGCATGTTTGCAATGGAAGGCCGCTCCGGCCTGAAAAATCCCTTGTTTAGGTGCATGAGGAGGTTTCCTCCGCAGAAGAAAGCCCTGAGCCCCAGGGTCAGAGGGGCTGCTTGTAGGTGCCATGGGGCGGTTTCAGGCCATGTATGTCTTTTGGTGCTGGCTGCTTTGGTTTGGGAGCTATTGCTGGACGTTTAGCATGTTTGCAATGGAAGGCCGCTCCGACCTGAAAAATCCCTTGTTTAGGTGCATGAGGATGTTTCCTCCGCAGAAGAAAGCCCTGAGCCCCAGGGTCAGAGGGGCTGCTTGTAGGTGCCATGGGGCGGTTTCAGGCCATGTATGTCTTTTGGTGCTGGCTGCTTTGGTTTGGGAGCTATTGCTGGACGTTTAGCATGTTTGCAATGGAAGGCCGCTCCGACCTGAAAAATCCCTTGTTTAGGTGCATGAGGATGTTTCCTCCGCAGAAGAAAGCCCTGAGCCCCAGGGTCAGAGGGGCTGCTTGTAGGTGCCATGGGGCGGTTTCAGGCCATGTCTGTCTTTTGGTGCTGGCTGCTTTGGTTTGGGAGCTATTGCTGGACGTTTAGCATGTTTGCAATGGAAGGCCGCTCCGACCTGAAAAATCCCTTGTTTAGTTGCATCAGGAGGTTTCCTCCGCAGAAGAAAGCCCTGAGCCCCAGGGTCAGAGGGGCTGCTTGTAGGTGCCATGGGGCGGTTTCAGGCCATGTATGTCTTTTGGTGCTGGCTGCTTTGGTTTGGGAGCTATTGCTGGACGTTTAGCATGTTTGCAATGGAAGGCCGCTCCGGACTGCAAGAACCCCTCTGTATGTAGCATCAGGAGGTTTCCTCCGCAGAAGAAAGCCCTGAGCCCCAGGGTCAGAGGGGCTACTTGTAGGTGCCATGGGGCGGTTTCAGGCCATGTATGTCTTTTGGTGCTGGCTGCTTTGGTTTGGGAGCTATTGCTGGAGGTTTAGCATGTTTGCAATGGAAGGCCGCTCCGGCCTGAAAAATCCCTCTGTTTATGTCGCATCAGGAGGTTTCCTCCGCAGAAGAAAGCCCTGAGCCCCAGGGTCAGAGGGGCTGCTTGTAGGTGCCATGGGGCGGTTTCAGGCCATGTCTGTCTTTTGGTGCTGGCTGCTTTGGTTTGGGAGCTATTGCTGGACGTTTAGCATGTTTGCAATGGAAGGCCGCTCCGGCCATTAAAATCCCTTGTTTAGGTGCATGAGGAGGTTTCCTCCGCAGAAGAAAGCCCTGAGCCCCAGGGTCAGAGGGGCTCCCCCAGCCCACCCCCTGCCCGCCAGGGCCCTTTCCTCACACTCATGTGACCCCCTGGGAGGGTCAGTGGCCGTGGGGCCGTGGGCCAGCGGGTTAATGATTGATACCCACCCCACCCCCCCATCCCAAAATCACCTGAGGCTCTGCCCAGCCCCACAGCTGCCCCACAGCGGCGTCTCCATGGGGCTGCGCTGGGCTTGGGGCTGCTTCAGCCCCCTCCTCATCCTCCTCGTCTTCCCACTGCCTGGCGGCAGCATCGAGGACCCCCAGTAGGGATTTGGGGGTGGGCGGGGGGCTGGGGGAGTTATGGGGCTGGGCGGGCTCTGGGGGCACTTATGGGGCTGGGAGGCAGCTATGGGGCTGCGGGCTCTATGGGGCTGGGGTCTGTCTGAGTCAGCCCTTTCCCTCCTGTCTCCCCAGGCTGTTGGCCCTGGGGACCACTTATTGGGGCTGGGGGGGCTCTATGGGGCTGGGGGGGCTCTATGGGGCTGGAGGTCTCTATGGGGATTTTGGGGTATCTATGGGGCTCTATGGGGCTGGGGGTCTCTATGGGTTTGGGGGGTCTCTATGCGTTTGGGGGGTCTCTATGGGGCTGGGGGTCTCTATTGGGCTCTCTGGGGCTGGGGGGCTCTGTGGGGCTGGGGTCTCTCTGGGGCTGGGGGGCTCTCTGGGGGGTTATGGGGTCTCTCTGGGTCTCTCTGGGTCTGGGGTCTCTATGGGGCTGGGGTCTCTCTGGGGGTTCTGGGGTCTCTCTGGGTCTGGGGTCTCTATGGGGCTGGGGTCTCTCTGGGGGGTTCTGGGGTCTCTATGGGGCTGGGGTCTCTCTGGGGTGTTCTGGGGTCTCTCTGGGTCTGGGGTCTCTATGGGGCTGGGGTCTCTCTGGGTCTGGGGTCTCTCTGGGGTCTCTCTGGGGGTTCTGGGGTCTCTCTGGGGTCTCTCTGGGGGTTCTGGGGTCTCTCTGGGGTCTCTCTGGGGGTTCTGGGGTCTCTCTGGGTCTGGGGTCTCTCTGGGGTCTCTCTGGGGGTTCTGGGGTGTCCCTGTCTCAGCCGTGCCCCCCCAGGCTGGTGGCCGTGGCGCCCAGGCTGGTGGCCCCCGGGTCCCCCCTGGGGGTGCTGCTGGCGGCCGCGGGGCCGGTGGCCGGGACGGTGACACTTTGGGAGGGGGGGCAGCGGGGGGAGGGGCCCTGCGCCCCCCCCGCCCCCTTCGACCTGGGGACCCACAACGGCTTCACCCACCTGCTGCGGGTCACGGTGAGGGGGGGGGGGGAACTGGGGGGGGGGCTGGGGGGGCACTGGGGGGGCTGGGGGGGCTGGGGTCACTGGGGGGGCTGGGGAGCACTTGGGGGGGCACTGGAGGGGCACTGGGGGGCTGGGAGGGACATGGGGAGGGGGCACTGGGGGGGCTGGGGGGCACTGGGGGGGCACTGGGGGGAGGGGGGACATGGGGAGGGGGCACATGGGGGCACTGGGGGGGCTGGGGGGCACTGGGGGGGACATGGGGAGGGGGCACTGGGGAGTACTGGGGGGGCACTGGGGTGGACGGGATACATGGGGGGGCACTGGGGGGGCTGGGGGTCATGGGGGGGTAATGGGGGCGAGGGGGACATGGGGAGGGGGCACTGGGGGCGGCTGGGGGGGACGTGGGGGGGTATTGTGGGGATATTTGGGGGGTACTTGTGGGTCAGCCCCCTCCCCCCCCAGGTGCCCCCCCGGGCGGGCGCTGCGGGGTCCCTGGCTGGAGCTGGAGGTGCTGAGCCCCCCCGGGCCCCCCAGAAGCTGCACGTGGGGCTGGGGGCGCCCCGGGGCTTCCTGCTGGTGCAGCTCGACAAGCCCCTCTACGCCCCCCAGCAGACGGGTCAGACCCCCCACACCCCCCCCAAATACCCCCCCCAAGCCCCCCCCACCCCCCAGCACCCCAAACCCCCCACCCAACCCCCTCCCAAACCCACCCAAATCCCCCCAAATCCCCACAAAATGACCCAAAAATCCCACCCAACCCCCCCAAGCCCCCCCCAAATACCCCCCACACCCCTCAAATACCCCCTCAACCCCCCCAAACCCCCCAGCACCCCAAAGGCCCCCCAAACCCCTTCCAAATCCCCCCCAAAACCACCCAAAATCCCCCCAAATCCCCCCAAATGACCCAAAAATCACCCCCAAACACCCCACCCCCCCTTAAATACCTCCCCAAGCCCCCCCAAACCCCCAGCACCCCAAAACCCCCCCAAACCCCTCCCAAAACCACCCAAAACCCCCCAAATGACCCAAAAATCACCCCTGAACACCCCAAAATACCCTAACCCCCCCCAAATACCCCCCCCCAAGCCCCCAGCACCCCAAATACCCCCCGAATACCCCCAAAAACCCCCCAAACCTCCCAAAATGACTCAAAAATCACCCCCAAACACCCCAACCCCCCTAAATACCCCCCACAACCCCCAAATACCCTCCCAACCCCCCCAAACCCCCAGCACCCCAAATTCCCCCCAACCCCCCAAAATCCCCCCCAACCCCCCCACCCCTCAAGCTTCCCCAAATCCCTCCTACCCCCCAGCCCCCCCAAATCACCCCAAAATCCCCCCAACCCCTCCCCCAGTCCCTCACAGTCCCCTCCCAGTGCTCCCAGTGCTCCCAGTCCCACCCAATCCCCCCCCACCTCCTCCCAGTGCGGTTCCGGATCTTCTCCCTGGACCCCGACCTGCAGCCCAACCCCCAACCTGTCCTGGTCACCATCACGGTGAGGAGCCGTGGGGCAGCCCCATAGCGCTGAGGTCCCCCTATGGGGCAGCCCTATAGCACTGGGGTCCCCTATGGGGCAGCCCTATAGCGCTGGGGTCCCCCTATGGGGCAGCCCTATAGCGCTGGGTCCCCCTATGGGGCAGCCCTATAGCACTGGGGTCCCCTATGGGGCAGCTCTATAGCGCTGGGTCCCCCTGTGGGGCAGCCCTATAGCACTGGGGTCCCCCTATGGGGCTGGTTGGGGGGTGGGTGGGAGCCCGTATGGGGTGATGACCCCTATGGGGCTGGGGTCTCCCTATGGGGCTGGGAGATTCTATGGGGCTGGGGCTATGGGGGCAGCCCCATAGCGCTGGGGTCTCTTCATGGGGCTCATTGGGGGGTGTGGGGGAGCCCCTATGGGGTGATGACACCTATGGGGCTGGGGTCTCCCTATGGGGCTGGGGGACTCTATGGGGCTGGGGGTTCCTATGGTGCTGGGGGCTCTATGGGGCTGGGGGATTCTATGGGGCTGGAGCTATGGGGCAGCCCCATAGCACTGGGGTCTCCCTATGGGGGTCGTTGGGAGGGGGTCTGGGAGGAGCCCCTCTGGGGTGATGACCCCCGTGGGGCCATGTTGGGTCCCCCGTGGGTCGCGCCGTGGGGCAGCCCCACACGTGCCCCCCTGCCCCACAGAACCCCCTGGGCGCCCACGTGCGCCAGGCCCAGCGGGTCCCGGTGGGCGCCGTGCTCAGCGACCAGATGGTGCTGCCCGACGTGGCGCCGTGAGTGGGGGGCTGGGGGGGGGGCTATGGGGGGTATGGGGGGCTATGGGGCTGGGGGGGCTATGGGGGGCTATGGGGGGCTATGGGGCTGGGGGGGCTATGGGGGGTATGGGGGGCTATGGGGCTGGGGAGGCTATGGGGGGTATGGGGGGCTATGGGGCTGGGGGGGCTATGGGGGGCTATGGGGCTGGGGGGGCTATGGGGGGTATGGGGGGCTATGGGGCTGGGGGGGCTATAGGGGGGTTATGGGGGGCTATGGGGGGCTATGGGGGGCTATGGGGCTGGGGGGGCTATAGGGGGGTTATGGGGGGCTATGGGACTGGGGGCTATGGGGGGCTATGGGGCTGGGGGGGCTATAGGGGGGCTATGGGGGGCTATGGGGGGCTATGGGGGGCTATGGGGCTGGGGGGTCTCTATGGGGCTGGGGGGCTCAGGGGGGTCTGGGGTCTCTGTGTGCCCCCGGTCGGGGTCTGCAGCCCCTCCTCCTCCTCCCCCCCCCCCAGCCCCGGCACGTGGCGGATCCACGCGCAGCTCGTGAACAGCCCCGAGACCGCGGGGGGGGCGCGTTCCGCGTGCGGCCCTACGGTGGGTGGGGGGAGGGGCGGGGCGGGGGGGGGGGCACCCTGGGACCCCAGCGGGGGGAGGGGCGGGGGGCACCTTGTGGGGGGAGGGGCGGGGGGGGGCACCCCGGAACCCCTGGGGGGGAGGGGCACCTTGGACCTTGGTGGGGGGAGGGGGAGGGGGCACCAGGTGGGGGGAGGGGCACCCCGGGACCCCCCCTGGTTGGGGGAGGGGCGGGGGGGGCACCTGGCACCCTGGTGGGGGGAGGGGCGGGGGTACCCTGTGGGGGGAGGGGCCCCCCCCTGGGGAGAGGGGGAGGGGGGAGGGGCACCCTGGGACCCTGGTGGGGGGAGGGGCAGAGGGACCCCCTGGGGGGGGGGGAGGGGCACCCTGAGACCCCCTGTTGGGGAGGGGGAGGGGCGCCCTGGGACCCCTGGGGGGGAGGGGAGGGGAAAGGGGGGAGGGGCACCCTGAGACCCCCTGTGGGGGGAGGGGCGCCCCGCTGTGCCCCCCTGACCCCCCCCCCCCGCCCCTCCCCCCAGCGCTCCCCGGTTTCTCCCTCCGCCTCGTGCCCGACCCCCCGTTCCTCGTGCTGGGGCCCGGCCCCTCCCCCTCCCTGCGCCTGCGCCTCACCGCCCGGTACCCCAAAAACACCCACACCCCCCCAACACCCCCCCGGGACCCCCAAAAACCCCTGGGACCCCCAAACCCCCCTGGGACCCCCAAAACTCCCTGGGATCCCCAAAAACCCCTGGGACCCCCAAACCCCCCTGGGACCCCCAAAAACACCAACACCCCCCCAACACCCCCCCGGGACCCCCAAACCCCCCTGGGACCCCAACCCCCCCCCCGGGACCCCCAAAAACCCCTGGGACCCCCAAACCCCCCTGGGACCCCCAAAAACACCAACACCCCCCAACACCCCCCGGGACCCCCAAACCCCCCTGGGACCCCAACCCCCCCCCCCCCCGGGACCCCCAAAAACCCTGGGACCCCCAACACCCCCCCGGGACCCCCAAAAACACCCCCACCCCCCAAACACCCCCCTGGGACCCTCAAACCCCCCTGGGACCCCCAAAACTCCTGACCCCCTCCCAACACCTTCCCAGGACCCCCAAACCCCCTGGGCCCCCCAGGACCCCCCCCCAGGACCCCCAAAACTCCCTGGGATCCCCAAAAACCCCTGGGACCCCCAAACCCCCCCAGGACCTTATAACCCCTCCCCCCTTCATCCCCACCCCCCAAATCCCCCACCAGGACCCCCAAAACCCCCAGCCCCCCCACCCCACCCTGGGACCCTATAACCCCCCCAGCACCCCCAAAATCCCCAGCCCCCCCCACCCTACCCTGGGACCCTAAAACCACCCCCGGGACCCCCAAACCCCCCGCCCCAAACCTGACATTTGGGGTCCCCATTTTGGGGTGTCCCCCCCATTTTCGGGGTCCCCCCTTTTGGGGTCCCCCCGACCCCCCCAATGTGACCTTTGGGGTCCCCCTCTTTGGGGTTCCCCTTGATCCCCCACCCCTAACGTGACCTTTGGGGTCCCCCTCTTTTGGGGTCCCCCTTGCCTCCCCCTAACCTGACCTTTGGGGTCCCCCCCTTTTGGGGTCCCCCCAGGTACCTGGACGGGGCGGCCGTGGGGGGCCAGGCGCTGCTGCGGGTGGGGCTGCGGGGGGCCCCTTCCTCAGGGGGCTGCAGCAGCACACGCAGGTGACACCCCAAAAACCCCCCTGCACCCCAAAACCCCCCTGAACCACCCCCTGACCCCACCAGGGACACCCCAAAACCCCCCTGCACCCCAACCCCCCCCCCAGGGGCACCCCAAAACTCCCCTGAAACCCCCCGACCCCCCAGAACCACTCCCTGACCCCCCAGGGGCACCCCAACCCCCCTGCACCCCAAAACCCCCACTGCACCCCAACCTCCCCCTCCCAAACCTCCCCCTGACCCCCCAGGGGCACCCCAACCCCCCTGCACCCCAAAACCCCCCCTGCACCCCAAATCCCCCCAGGACCCCCCACCCAACCCCTACTGAACCCCCAAGGGGCACCCCAAAACCAGACCTGTCCCCCCCAACACCCCATGGGACCCCCAGTCCCTCCCAGTGCCTCCCAGTCCCCTCCCAGTGCCCCCCAGTGCCTCCCAGTCACTCCCAGTGCCCTCCCAGTCCCTCCCAGTCCCCTCCCAGTGCCCCCCAGTGCCTCCCAGTCACTCCCAGTCCCCTCCCACTCCCCTCCAGTCCCTCCCAATCCCCCCCAGTGACCCCCAATCCCCTCCCAATTCTCCCAGTCCCCCCAGTCCCCTCCCAGTCCCCTCCCAGTCCCCACCCCAAGACCCCCTCCGGGGACCCCCTAACCCCCCCCAAAAGACCCCCCAAAGCTCCCCTGGCCCCGCCCCTTTGGCCCCGCCCCCAAGTGTGGCCCCGCCCCCAGGTGACGTCAGGGGAGGCGGAGTTCAACGTGTCGCTGGGGCCGGTGCTGGGAGCGCTGGGGGGGTCCCCCAGCCCGGGGGGGTCCCCAAGGCCGGGGGGGTCCCCGAGCCCCCGGCGGCTGCGGGGAGGGGGCTGCGCCTCAGCGTCACCGTCATCAACGACCACGGTAGGGGCGGGGCCAGGGGGGCGGGGCCAGGGGGAGCAGGGGGCGGGGCTATAGGGGTGGAGAGGGCGGGGCAGGGCCGGGGGCGGGGCTATAGGGGACTGGGCCGGGGGGTGGAGCCAGAGTGGTGGCGGCAGGGGGAAGAGCAGAAGGGGCGTGGTCAGAGGGGGCGGGGTCATAGGGGCGGGGCTATAGGGGGTGGGGCCAGAGGGGGCGGGGGCAGAGGGGGCGGGGCCAGAGGGAGCAGGGGGCGGGGCTATAGGGATGGAGGGGGCGGGGCAGGGCCGGGGGCTGGGCTATAGGGGGCGGGGCTATAGGGGCGGGGCAGGGGGCAGCACCAGAGGGGGCTGGGCCAGGGGGCGGAGCCAGAGTGGTGGGGGCAGGGGGCAGTGCAGAAGGGGCGTGGTCAGAGGGGGCGGGGTCAGAGTTAGCAGGGGGCGGGGCTATAGGGATGGAGGGGGGCGGGGCAAGGCCAAGGGCGGGGCTACAGGGGGTTGGGACGGGGGCGGAGCCAGAGTGGTGGGGGCAGGGGGAAGAGCAGAAGGGGCGTGGTCAGAGGGGGCGGGGTCATAGGGGCGGGGCCAGAGGGGGCGGGGTCATAGGGGGCAGGGGGCGGGGCTATAGGGGGCGTGGCAGGGGGCAGCACCAGAGGGGGCGGGGGCGGGGGGCGGGGCCAGAGTGGTGGGGGCAGGGGGCAGTGCAGAAGGGGCGTGGTCAGAGTGGGCGGGGCCAGAAGGGGCGGGGCTATAGGGCGTGGGATCAGAGGGGGTGGGGTCAGAGAGGGCGGGGCTAAAGAGGGCAGGGCTAAAGAGGTGGATCCAGAGGGGCGGGGCCGAAGGGGGTAGGGTGAGGGGCGGGGCTAAACTGGGCTGGGGCGGAGCCAGAGGGGGGCCTGTGTGTGGGCCAATGGGGATCGAGGGGCGGGGCTGTAGCTGGGGGCGGGGCTTATTTGGGGCAGCCAATGGGGGTTGGGGTGGGCGTGGCAAGTGGGGGTGGGGGTGTGACGTCATGGCGGGGGTGTGACGTCAGCGGGGGTCCCGCAGGGGGAGGTGGTGCAGCAGGAGGTGGGGGTGGGGCTGGTGGACACGCCCTGGAAACTGGACCTGAGCCCCACCCCCGCTTCTTCGTGCCCGGAGCCCCCTTCATCCTGCGGGTCAGCACTGGGATGGCACTGGGAGGGACTGGGAGGGACTGGGAGGGATTGGGAGGGACTGGGAGGGACTGGGAGGGCACTGGGAGGGACTGGGAGGCACTGGAGGGGACTGGGAGGGCACTGGGAGGGACTGGGAGGGGACTGGAGGGGACTGGGAGGGCACTGGGAGGGACTGGGAAGGACTGGGAGGCACTGGGAGGGACTGGGAGGGGACTGGGAGGGGACTGGGAGGGACTGGGAGGGGACTGGGAGGCACTGGGAGGGCACTGGGAGGATCTGGGAGGGCACTGGGAAGGACTGGGAAGTACTGGGAGGGCACTGGGAAGGAGTGGGAGGCACTGGGAAGGACTGGGAGGGAGTGGGAGGGACTGGTGTTACTGGTGGGGTCACTGGTGCCACTGGTTCCCCTCCCCCAGGGCCGCGTGCTGGACGCCGGGGGGTCCCGGCGCCGGGGGTGGAGCTGCGGGTGGGGGTTGGGGTGTTGGGGGGACCCCCTGTCCCCGCCCCTCCCCCCGCCCGGGCCGGACCCGGCGGCAGCATCAGCGTCCCCATCAACATCCCCGGGGGGGCCCAGGGGCTCCTGCTGACGGTGAGGGACTGGGAGGCACTGGGAGGGGACTGGGAGGCACTGGGAGTGACTGGGAGGCACTGGGAGGGGACTGGGGGGGACTGGGAGGGGACTGGGAGGGGACTGGGAGGCACTGGGAGGGGACTGGGAGGCACTGGGAGGGACTGGGAGGGGATTGGGAGGGGACTGGGAGGCACTGGGAGGGGACTGGGAGGGGACTGGGAGGCACTGGGAGGCACTGGGGGGAAAGGGGTGTACTGGGAGGGGACTGGGAGTGACTGGGAGGCACTGGGAGGGACTGGGAGGGGCTGGGAGGCACTGGGAAGGTACTGGGGGGGACTGGGAGTGACTGGGAGGCACTGGGAGGGCACTGGGAGGGGACTGGGAGGCACTGGGAGGCACTGGGAGGCACTGGGAGGGGACTGGGAGGCACTGGGAGGCACTGGGAGGCACTGGGAGGGGACTGGTGGTGACAGGTCCCTGGGTGCAGGTGGAGGCCGGGTCCCCGGGGTCGCCCCCGGCCCGTGCGCGGGTGCCGCTGTCCCCAGTGTCCCCAGTGTCCCCAGTGTCCGGGGGGTTCCTGGTGCTGGGGGGGCCGGGGGGCCCCTGCGCCCCGGGGAGCAGCTGCGGCTGCAGCTCAGCGTCCTGGGGGGACCCCCTGAGCCCCCCCCTGCCACCTGATGGTGAGACACCCCCTGGCACCCCCCGTGTCACCCCCCGTGTCACCCCCTGTGTCACCCATCCCCCCACATCACCCATCCCCCATGTCACCTGTCACCTGTGTCACCCCCCTGGCACCCCTGGCACCCCCCTGGCACCCCCCTTCATGTCACCCATCCCCCACATCACTCATCCCTCATGTCACCTCTAACCCATGTCACCCGTCCCCTGTGTCACCCATGTCACCCAGTGTCACCCATCCCTGGTGTCACCCATCCCCCATGTCACACACAGTGTCACCTGGTGTCACCTGTCCCCCATGTCACCCGTCCCCCATATCACCCCCTCCCCTGTGTCACCCATCCCCCGTGTCACCCGTAACCCATGTCACCCGGTGTCACCCGTCCCCATGTCACCCGGTGTCACCCCTCCCCTGTGTCACCCACCCCATGTCACCCATCCCCCATGTCACCTGTCCCCCATGTCACCCGTCCCCTGTGTCACCTGTAACCCATGTCACCCGGTGTCACCCGTCCCCCGTGTCACCTGTAACCCATGTCACCCGGTGTCACCCATCCCCCGTGTCACCCATCCCCCATGTCACCCATCCCCCTGTCACCTGGTGTCACCCATCCCCCATGTCACCTGTAACCCATGTCACCCGGTGTCACCCATCCCCCATGTCACCCCTCCCCGCGTCACCCGGTGTCACCGTGCCCGTGTCAGCCGCCGTGTCCCGGTGTCAGGCGGTGGCGCGGGGGCGGCTGTTGGAGGCGCGGGCTGTGCGGGCCGGGCGGGTGACAGAGGTGACCCTGGAGGTGACCCCGGCCATGGTCCCCTGGCTCCGGGTCGTCGCCTTCGCCCTGGCCGGGGGGGGTCATGGCGGCCGAGTGGGGGTCCCAGTGCTGGGCAACTGCCACAGCCAGGTGAGGGCACTGGGAGGCACTGGGAGGCACTGGGAGGGGATTGGGAGGCACTGGGAGGGACTGGGAGGGGACTGGGAGGGACTGGGATGGACTGGGAGGGGACTGGGAGGGACTGGGAGGGACTGGGAGGGCACTGGGAGGTGTGAATGGGGGGACTGGGAGGGACTGGGAGGGGATTGGGAGGGACTGGGAGGGACTGGGAGGCACTGGGAGGGACTGGGAGGGCACTGGGAAGTGTGAATGGGGGGACTGGGAGGGACTGGGAGGAGCTAGGAGGGGACTGGGAGGCACTGGGAGGGCACTGGGAGGTGTGAATAGGGGGACGGGGAGGGACTGGGAGGCACTGGGAGGGACTGGGAGGGGATTGGGAAGGGCTTGAGGGCACTGGGATGGACTGGGAGGTGAGAACTGGGGGACTGGGAGGGGACTGGGAGGCACTGGGGGAGACTGGGACCACTGGGAAGGGCACTGGGAGGGGATCTGGGGGGAACTGGGAGGGGACTGGGGGGGCACTGGGAGCACTGGGAGGGGATTTGGGGGTCACTGGGAGGGGATTGGGGGGCACTGGGAGGCACTGGGAGGGGATTGGGGGGCACTGGGAGGGGATTGGGGGGGACTGGGAGGCACTGGGAGGGGATTGGGGGGCACTGGGAGGCACTGGGAGGGGATTGGGGGGCACTGGGAGGGACTGGGAGTTACTGGGGGGTGACTGGTGTGAGCGGTGCCCCTCCCCCTCGGCAGGTGCGGGTGGGGGTGGGGCAGGGGGGACCCCCCGCGCCCCCAGAGCCCCCTGGAGCTGCGGCTGGGGGTGGGGCTGGGGGGGCGGCGCCCCTCACCGTGGCCTTGGGCGCCACCGACGCCGCCCTGCTCGACCTGGAGCCCCCCCCTCCCCCCCCACCCCCACTGGGACCCCCACCCCGACCCGGAGCCACCGAGCCGCATCAGCCCCCAGCAGGTGACACCCCCCCCCCCCAGCACCCCCGCGGCCCCCCAAATCCACCCCTGACCCCCCAGCCCCCCCAACCCCCAAATCCACCCCTGACCCCCCCATGACCCCCAAAATCCACCCCTGACCCCCCTGACCCCCCCGACCCCTAAAATCCACCCGACCCCCCAACCACCCCCGACCCCCCAAATCCACCCCTGACCCCCCTTGACCCCTAAAATCCACCCCTGACCCCCCCAAGCCCCCGACCCCCAAATCCACCCCGGACCCCCCTGACCCCCCATGACCCCTAAAATCCACCCATAATCCCCATGACCCCCCATGACCCCTAAAATCCACCCCCTGACCCCCCCAGGCCCCCCGGACCCCAAATCCACCCCTGACCCCCCTGACCCCTAAAATCCACCCTGACCCCCCCAACCACCCCCGACCCCCCAAATCCACCCATGACCCCCCCATGACCCCTAAAATCCACCCCCAGCCCCCCCGACCCCCAAAATCCCCTCCTGACCCCCCTGACCCCCCCATATCACCCCCTGACCCCCCGACCTGTCCTGACCCCCCCGAGCCCCCTGACTACTCTGACCCCCCTTACCCCCCCATGACCCCCAAAATCCACCCCATGACCCCCCTGACCCCTGATCCCCCACAATCCCCCCATGACCCCCCCAAAATCGCCCTCCCAACCCCCATCCTCCCCCAGCCCCCCTGGGCCCCCCCTAACCCCCATTACCCCCCAAATCCATCCCTGACCCCCTCGACCCCCCCCATGACCCCCCAATCCACCCCCATGACCCCCCCAGGCCTCCCCGACCCCCAAATCCATCCCTGACCCCTCGACCCCCCATGACCCCCCCAACCCCCAAAATCCCCCCCGTGCCCCCAACCCCCCCGACCCCCAAATCCTCCCCTGACCCCCAAAATCCACCCCCATGACCCCCCTGACCCCCCAGCCCCCCATGACTCCCCTGACCCCCATGACCCCCCCCCATGACCCCCCAAATCCCCCCCTCGCCCCCCCCCCGCGCGGTGGGGTGACCCCTGTGCCCCCCCCAGGTGGAGGCGGTTTTGGGGCGCAGTGATTTGGGGTGCGGCCCCGGGGGGGCCCGACGCCCGGGGGGTCTTCAGCGCCGCCGGGCTCGTGCTGGGGGGGAGACCCCCCTGGGGCCGCGTGAGTTTTGGGGGGGGAGAGGGGGCAGGGGGTATTTGGGGGGACATGGGGGGTCAGGAGGGGTATTTGGGGGGGGGGTCATGGGGACACTGGGGGGAGACGTGGGGGGTCATGGGGGGTGTTATTTGGGGGGTCACGGGGGGCATTGGGGCCCATGGGGGCGTCAGGGGGGATATGTGGGGGGGTCATGGGGGGATATTTGGGGGGTCATGGGGGGGATATTTGGGGGGGGACACTGGGGGGGCATGGGGGGTATTTGGGGGGTCGGGCATGGGGGGGCACTGGGGGGCCATGGAGGGGGTATTTGGGGGGGGTCATGGGGACACTGGGGGGGGACGTGGGGGGGCCATGGGGGGTGTTATTTGGGGGGGTCACGGGGGGGCATTGGGGCCCATGGGGGGGTCATGGGGGGCACCAGTGGGAAACTGGGGGGGGGGAACCCCGGGGGGTCATGGGGGGGTCCTGGGGTCGCGGGGGGGTCAGTGGTGACGTGTCCCTGTCCCCCCCCCCAGCCCCCGGCTGTCCCCTCCCCCGCCCCGGCCCCGCCGCTCCCGGAGCCTGCTGAACCTGACCGAGGAGATGGGTGAGTGACACCTGTCAGTCACCCGGCACCCTGGCCCCCCAATGTCCCCAATGTCCCCATATCCTCCCCAATGTCCCCCGTATCCCAGTGTCCCCCTGTCCCCCCAACGTCCCCAATGTCCCCCTGTCCCCAATGTCCCCTGTCCCCCCAATGTCCCCCTGTCCCCTGTCCCCATATCCTCCCCAATCCCCTGTCCCCCCAATGTCCCCAATGTCCCATGTCCCAGTGTCCCCCTGTCCCCCCAATGTCCCCCATGTCCCCATGTCCCCCAATGTCCCCATGTCCCCCAGTGTCCCCATGTCCCCATGTCCCCATGTCCCCCCATGTCCCCATGTCCCCCAGTGTCCCCATGTCCCCATGTCCCCATGTCCCCCCATGTCCCCATGTCCCCCTGTCCCCCCAATGTCCCCATGTCCCCCAATGTCCCCACGTCCCCTGTCCCCCCAATGTCCCCATGTCCCCCAATGTCCCCATGTCCCCCAGTGTCCCCATGCCCCCCTGTCCCCCCAATGTCCCCATGTCCCCCAGTGTCCCCATGTCCCCATGTCCCCATGTCCCCATGTCCCCCCAATGTCCCCCTGTCCCCCCAATGTCCCCATGTCCCCCTGTCCCCCCAATGTCCCCACGTCCCCTGTCCCCCCAATGTCCCCAATGTCCCCTGTCCCCATATCCTCCCCAATGTCCCCCTGTCCCTCCAATGTCCCCATGTCCCCCCAATGCCCCCCTGTCCCTGTCCCCAGGAGGGGGCCTGGCGGGTCGCTGCTGCCGGGACAGGGCGCTGGCTCTGGGGGTCCCCTGTCCCCATGTCCCCTGTCCCCCCAATGTCCCCATGTCGCCCTGTCCCCCCAATGTCCCATGTCCCAGTGTCCCCCTGTCCCCCCAATGTCCCCATGTCCCCCTGTCCCCCCAATGTCCCCAATGTCCCCATGTCCCCCTGTCCCCCCAATGTCCCCAATGTCCCCATGTCCCCCTGTCCCCCCAATGTCCCCAGTGTCCCCATGTCCCCTGTCCCCCCAATGTCCCCATGTCCCCAATGTCCCCCCAATGTCCCTCCAATGTCCCCAATGTCCCCATGTCCCCATGTCCCCCCAATGTCCCCCTGTCCCCCCAGTGTCCCCAATGTCCCCCTGTCCCCCCAATGTCCCCAGTGTCCCCATGTCCCCATGTCCCCATGTCCCCCTGTCCCCCCAATGTCCCCAATGTCCCCATGTCCCCAATGTCCCCCCAATGTCCCCCCTTGTCCCCCCAATGTCCCCCCTGTCCCTGTCCCAAGTGGGGGGCCTGGCGGGTCGCTGCTGCCTTGACGGGGCGCTGGCTCTGGGGGTCCCCTGTCCCCCCAATGTCCCCTGTCCCCACAGTGTCCCCATGTCCCCCCCTGTCCCTGTCCCCAGGGGGGCCTGGCGGGTCGCTGCTGCCGGGACAGGGCGCTGGCTCTGGGGGTCCCCTGTCCCCATGTCCCCTGTCCCCCCAATGTCCCCATGTTGCCCTGTCCCCCCAATGTCCCATGTCCCAGTGTCCCCCTGTCCCCCCAATGTCCCCCATGTCCCCATGTCCCCCAGTGTCCCCATGCCCCCCTGTCCCCCCAATGTCCCCATGTCCCCCAGTGTCCCCATGTCCCCATGTCCCCATGTCCCCATGTCCCCCCAATGTCCCCCTGTCCCCCCAATGTCCCCATGTCCCCCTGTCCCCCCAATGTCCCCACGTCCCCTGTCCCCCCAATGTCCCCAATGTCCCCTGTCCCCATATCCTCCCCAATGTCCCCCTGTCCCTCCAATGTCCCCATGTCCCCCCAATGCCCCCCCTGTCCCTGTCCCCAGGAGGGGGCCTGGCGGGTCGCTGCTGCCGGGACAGGGCGCTGGCTCTGGGGGTCCCCTGTCCCCATGTCCCCTGTCCCCCCAATGTCCCCATGTCGCCCTGTCCCCCCAATGTCCCATGTCCCAGTGTCCCCCTGTCCCCCCAATGTCCCCATGTCCCCCTGTCCCCCCAATGTCCCCAATGTCCCCATGTCCCCCTGTCCCCCCAATGTCCCCAATGTCCCCATGTCCCCCTGTCCCCCCAATGTCCCCAGTGTCCCCATGTCCCCTGTCCCCCCAATGTCCCCATGTCCCCAATGTCCCCCCAATGTCCCTCCAATGTCCCCAATGTCCCCATGTCCCCATGTCCCCCCAATGTCCCCCTGTCCCCCCAGTGTCCCCAATGTCCCCCTGTCCCCCCAATGTCCCCAGTGTCCCCATGTCCCCATGTCCCCATGTCCCCCTGTCCCCCCCAATGTCCCCAATGTCCCCATGTCCCCAATGTCCCCCCAATGTCCCCCCTTGTCCCCCCAATGTCCCCCCTGTCCCTGTCCCAAGTGGGGGGCCTGGCGGGTCGCTGCTGCCTTGACGGGGCGCTGGCTCTGGGGGTCCCCTGTCCCCCCAATGTCCCCTGTCCCCACAGTGTCCCCATGTCCCCCCTGTCCCTGTCCCCAGGGGGGGCCTGGCGGGTCGCTGCTGCCGGGACGGGCGCTGGCTCTGGGGGTCCCCTGTCCCCATGTCCCCTGTCCCCCCAATGTCCCCATGTCGCCCTGTCCCCCCAATGTCCCATGTCCCAGTGTCCCCCTGTCCCCCCAATGTCCCCAATGTCCCCATGTCCCCCTGTCCCCCCAATGTCCCCATGTCCCCCCAATGTCCCCTGTCCCCCCAATGTCCCCATGTCCCCAATGTCCCCCCAATGTCTCCCCAATGTCCCCATGTCCCCCCAATGTCCCCCTGTCCCTCCAATGTCCCCCTGTCCCCCCAATGTCCCCAGTGTCCCCATGTCCCCATGTCCCCATGTCCCCCTGTCCCCCCAATGTCCCCAGTGTCCCCATGTCCCCTGTCCCCCCAATGTCCCCCTGTCCCCCCAATGTCCCCCCTGTCCCTGTCCCAAGTGGGGGGCCTGGCGGGTCGCTGCTGCCTTGACGGGGCGCTGGCTCTGGGGGTCCCCTGTCCCCCCAATGTCCCCTGTCCCCACAGTGTCCCCATGTCCCCCCCTGTCCCTGTCCCCAGGGGGGCCTGGCGGGTCGCTGCTGCCGGGACAGGGCGCTGGCTCTGGGGGTCCCCTGTCCCCATGTCCCCTGTCCCCCAATGTCCCCATGTTGCCCTGTCCCCCCAATGTCCCATGTCCCAGTGTCCCCCTGTCCCCCCAATGTCCCCAATGTCCCCATGTCCCCCTGTCCCCCCAATGTCCCCATGTCCCCCCAATGTCCCCTGTCTCCCCAATGTCCCCATGTCCCCCCAATGTCCCCCTGTCCCTCCAATGTCCCCCTGTCCCCCCAATGTCCCCAGTGTCCCCATGTCCCCATGTCCCCATGTCCCCCTGTCCCCCCAATGTCCCCAGTGTCCCCATGTCCCCTGTCCCCCCAATGTCCCCCTGTCCCCCCAATGTCCCCCCCTGTCCCTGTCCCCAGGGAGGGGCCTGGCGGGTCGCTGCTGCCGGGACGGGGCGCTGGCTCTGGGGGTCCCCTGTCCCCCCAATGTCCCCTGTCCCCCCAGTGTCCCCATGTCCCCCCCTGTCCCTGTCCCCAGGGGGGGCCTGGCGGGTCGCTGCTGCCGGGACGGGGCGCTGGCTCTGGGGGTCCCCTGTTCCCAGCGGGGGCTGCGGGTGCCCGAGGCCGGGGGTGTCGCCAGGCCCTGCTGCGCTGCTGCCGCCGGGCCCGGGCCCTGCGCCTGCGGGGGGGCCACGGGGGGTGGCCAGAGGTGAGGGGGGGGTCTGGGGGGGGTCGGGGGGGGTTTGGGGGGGTCTAGAGGGGTTTGGGGGGTCAGAGGGTGTCGCCAGGCCTGGCTGTGCTGCTGCTGCCAGGCCCGGGCCCTGCGCCTGCGGGGGGGCCACGGGGGGTGGCCCGAGGTGAGGGGGGACTGGGGGGGGGTTTGGGGGAGATTTTAGGGGGGCCTGGGGGGGTTTTGGGGGGTTTAGGGGGATCTGGGGGGCTCATGGGGGGGTTTGGGGGTCGGGGGTGTCTCCAGGCCCAGGCCTTGCACCTGCAGGGGGGCCACGGGGGGGTGGCCAGAGGTGAGGGGGGTTGGGGGGGTCTTGGGGGGTCATGGGTGGGTTTGGAGGGGGTTGGGGGGGATTTGGGGGGCTCACGGGGGGGTTTGGGGGTGTCTTAAGGTCCAGGCCCTGCGCCTGTGGGGGGGCCAAGGGGGGTGGCCAGAGGTGAGGGGGGACTGGGGGGTATTTTGGGGGGGGGGTCTCAGCCCCTGTGTCCCCCCCCAGGGTTCTTCGGGGGGGGCTGGAGGAGGAGTGGGGGCTGGATTTGGGGGGGATCCCCAGGGGGATGATGGGGAAGGAGGGGTTGGGGGGATGCTGGGGCGCAGGGGGGATCTGGGAGGGGGGATTTGGGGGGGTCTGGATTTGGGGGGTCTCAAACCCTGTCCCCCCCCCAGTGTTCTTCGGGGGGCTGGAGGAGGAGTGGGGGCTGGATTTGGGGGGGGATCTCCAGAGGGGTGATGGGGAAGGAGGGGTTGGGGGGATCCTGGGGGTCTGCAGAGGCTGCTGGGGTTCAGGGGGGTATTTGGGGGGGTGTCTGGATTTGGGGGGGGGTCTCAGCCCCTGTGCCCCCCCAGCGTTCCTCGGGGGGCTGGAGGAGGAGTGGGGGCTGGACTGGGGGGGATCCCTGGGGTGGGGGTGATGGGGAAGGAGGAGGAGGGGGATGCTGGGGTGCAGGGAGGGTTCTGGGAGGGGGGATTTGGGGGTGTCTGGATTTGGGGGGGGGTCTCAGCCCCTGTCCCCCCCCCAGCGTTCCTCGGGGGGCTGGAGGAGGAGTGGGGGCTGGACTGGGGGATCCCCTCGCGCAGCTTCTTCCCCGAGAGCTGGCTGTGGCGCAGCGTCCCCGTGCAGGGGACACGCAGGTGACACCCCGGGACCCCCCTGGACCCCCTCCCACCCACCCCGTGTCCCCCATTGACCCCCCCATCCCGTGTGTCCCCCCTCTGTGCCCCACCCCAGGGTGTCCCCCACCCCCCACCCCCCCCATGTCCTGCCTGTGTCCCCCATCTCCCTGTGTCCCCCCCTGTCCCCCTGTCCCCCCCGTCCCCTCCTGTCCCCCCGTCCCACCCTGTCCCCCTGTGTCCCTCACTGTCCCCCTGTCCCCCCTGTCCCCCCCTGTCCCCCCCTGTCCCCCCCTGTCCCCCCACTGACCCCCTGTCCCCCCCTGTCCCCCCCATCCCCCTGTGTCCCCCACTGACCCCCGTGTCCCCCCACTGACCCCCTGTCCCCCCCTGTCCCCCCCTGTCCCCCCCTGTCCCCCCCTGTCCCCCACTGACCCCCTGTCCCCCCCTGTCCCCCCCTGTCCCCCCCTGTCCCCCCCTGTCCCCCACTGATCCCCTGTCCCCCCTGTCCCCCCACTGACCCCCTGTCCCCCCCTGTCCCCCCCTGTCCCCCCCTGTCCCCCCCTGTCCCCCACTGACCCCCTGTCCCCCCTGTCCCCCCCTGTCCCCCCCTGTCCCCCCCTGTCCCCCACTGATCCCCTGTCCCCCCTGTCCCCCCACTGACCCCCTGTCCCCCCCTGTCCCCCCCTGTCCCCCCCTGTCCCCCCCTGTCCCCCACTGATCCCCTGTCCCCCCTGTCCCCCCACTGACCCCCTGTCCCCCCTGTCCCCCCTGTCCCCCCACTGACCCCCTGTCCCCCCTGTCCCCCCCTGTCCCCCCCTGTCCCCCCCTGTCCCCCCCTGTCCCCCCCTGTCCCCCCACTGACCCCCTGTCCCCCTGTCCCCCCTGTCCCCCCAGCCTCTCGGTGCTGCTCCCCGACTCCATCACCACCTGGGTGATCCAGGCCATCGCTGTCGTCCCCGGGCACGGTGAGTGTCCCCAAATGTCCCCTCGGGGTCCCCAAACTGCCCCTCAGGGTCCCCAAATGTCCCCTCAGTGTCCCCAGAGGTCCCCTCAGGGTCCCCAAACTGTCCCCTCAGGGTCCCCAAACTGCCCCTCAGTGTCCCCAGAGGTCCCCTCAGTGTCCCCAAACTGCCCCTCAGGGTCCCCAAACTGTCCCCTCAGTGTGTCCCCCGGGGTGTCCCCCCTGTCCCCAAACTGCCACCTCTGTGACCCCCCCCCCGGGGTCCCCTCAGTGTCCCCACTCTGACCAGTGTGTGTGTGCTCTGTCCCCCAATGTCCCTCTGTCCCCCACCCCCTCGTGTCCCCCCATGTCCCCCTGTCCCCCTGTCCCCATGTCCCCCCCATCCCCCTGGCCCTGTCCCTGTCCCCATCCCTGTCTTTGTCCCCATGCTGTCCTTGTCCTTGTCCCCTCCCTGTCCCTGTCCCGGTCCCTGTCCCTGTCCCCATCCTGTCCCCATCCCCTGGGAGTCCCTGTCCCCCTGTCCCCTGTGTGTCCCTGTCCCTGTCCCCACCCTGTCCTGTCCCTGTCCCCTGTCCCTGTCCCCTGTCCCTGTCCCCCTGTCCCTGTCCCTGTCCCCCTGTCCCCTGTCCCCATCCCCTGTCCCTGTCCCCACCCTGTCCCTTCCCTGTCCCCATCCTGTCCCTGTCCCCTGTCCCCCTGTCCCCATCCTGTCCCCCTGTCCCCACCCTGTCCCCCTGTCCCCATCCTGTCCCCATCCCCTGTCCCCATCCCCTGTCCCTGTCCCCCTGTCCCTCTCTCTGTCCCCTCCCTGTCCCCATGCTGTCCCCCTGTCCCCTGTCCCCTCCCTGTCCCTGTCCCTGTCCCCATCCTGTCCCTCTCCCCTGTCCCTGTCCCCCTGTCCCCCCTCCCTGTCCCCGTCCCCAGGGCTGTGTGTCCCCCCCCCAGCGTGTCCCCGTGTCCCAGGAGCTGTTCGTGGGGCTGCAGCTGCCGCCCAGCGCCCGGCCCCAGGAGCAGCTGCAGCTGCTGCCCCACATCCACAGCCGCCTGCCCCACGGCCTCAACGTGAGACCCCCCTGTGCCCCCCCTGAGCCCCCAGGGACCCCTGACCCCCCTGAGCCCCCTGAGCCCCCCAGGGACCCCCTGACCCCCCTGCCCCACATCCACAGCCGCCTGCCCCACGGCCTCAACGTGAGACCCCCCCAGGGACCCCCTGAGGCCCCCTGACCCCCCTGACCCCCCCTGAGCCCCCTGAGCCCCCTGATCCCCCTGCCCCACATCCACAGCCGCCTGCCCCACGGCCTCAACGTGAGACCCCCCTGTGCCCCCCTGAGCCCCCCAGGGACCCCCTGACCCCCCTGAGCCCCCCTGAGCCCCCCAGGGACCCCCTGACCCCCCTGCCCCACATCCACAGCCGCCTGCCCCACGGCCTCAACGTGAGACCCCCCCAGGGACCCCCTGAGCCCCCCAGGGACCCCCTGACCCCCCTGCCCCACATCCACAGCCGCCTGCCCCACGGCCTCAACGTGAGACCCCCCTGACCCCCTGAGCCCCCAGGGACCCCTGACCCCCCTGAGCCCCCCTGAGCCCCCCAGGGACCCCTGACCCCCCTGACCCCCCTGACCCCCCCACATCCACAGCCGCCTGCCCCACGGCCTCAACGTGAGACACCCCCTGACCCCCCTGAGCCCCCCTAAGCCCCCCTGAGCCCCCCAGGGACCCCCTGAGCCCCCCAGGGACCCCCTGACCCCCCTGACCCCCCTGACCCCCCTGACCCCCCCACATCCACAGCCGCCTGCCCCACGGCCTCAACGCGAGACCCCCCCCGGGACCCCCTGACCCCCCAGGGACCCCCTGACCCCCCTGCCCCACATCCACAGCCCCGCCATAGCCCCCCTTGCCCCCCCATACCCCTCCCCACACACCCCCCATAGCCCCCCCACCCCCTTGCCCCCCCATACCCCTCCCCACAGCCCCCCCTTGCCCCCCTTGCCCCCCCATAGCCCCCCACCCCCTTGCCCCACAGCCCCCCCCCACAGCCCCCCCCCCCCCCGCAGGTGACGGTGACGCTGCAGGTGGCCGAGGGGGTGTGCGCGGGCGTGGGGGGCCCCCCCCGGACAGTGTGGGTGCCCCCCGGGGGGCGGTGCCGCTGCCCCTCCCCTCGTGCCGCTGCGCGCGGGGCACGTGCCCATCAGCGTCACGGCGCGCGGGCCCTGGGGGGTGGGGGACAGCCTCACGCGCGTGCTGCACGTGGAGGTGAGACCCTCCCCCGACCCCCCCAAAACCCACCCCCCCCACTGACCCCTCCCCCCACTGACCCCTCCCCCCAACCCCCCCACTGACCCCTCCCCCAACCCCCCCCCATGGACCCCTCCCCCCCGAACCCCCACTGACCCCTACCCCCCAAACCCCCCCCCCACACTGACCCCTCCCCCCCAAGCCCCCCCCCAACTCCCTCCCCCCCAAACCCCTCCCATGGACCCCTCCCCCCCAACCCCACCCCCCCACTGACCCCTCCCCCCACTGACCCCTACCCCCCCAACCCCCCCACACTGACCCCCCTCCCCCCCCCAACCCCCCCCCCGACTCCCTCCCCCCCAACCCCACCCCCCCCATGGACACCTCCCCCCAAACCCACCCCCCCCACTGATCCCCCCTCCCCAACCCCCCTCCCCCCCGAACCCCCCCCATGGACCCCTTCCCCCCCAACCCCACCCCCCCACACTGACCCCCCTCCCCCCAACCCCCCCCATGGACCCCTTCCCCCCCAACCCCACCCCCCCACACTGACCCCCCTCCCCCCTCAACCCCCCCATGGACCCCTTCCCCCCCAACCCCACCCCCCACACTGACCTCCCCTCCCCCCAACCCCCCCATGGACCCCTTCCCCCCAACCCCACCCCCCCACACTGACCTCCCTCCCCCCCAACCCCCCCCATGGACCCCGACCCCCAACCCCACCCCCCGACCCCCCCATACCCCCTCCCACTGACCCCCCTCCCCCCCAAACCCCCCCACACTGACCTGTCCCCTCCAAACCCCCCCACTGACACCCCCCTCCCCCCAACCCCCTCCCCCCAACTGCCCCCCCTCCGCCCCCCCGCAGCCCGAGGGGAGCTGCACGTGGAGGAGACCAGCCACGTGCTGGACACCGATGGTGAGGGGGGGGGTCACTGGGGGGGGGGGCGGGTTGGGGGGGCACCCAGGGGGGCACCCGGGGGGTGAATCCGGGGTGGGGTGGGGGGGGCTGGGGGGGGGGCACAGGTTGGGTCTAGGGGGGGGACACTTGTGGGGGGGGGGACCCGGGAGGGGGGGCACAGAGGGGGGCACCTGGGGGTGGGGGTGACCCGGGAGGGGGGGCACACGTTGGGTTTGGGGGGGGGCACAAGGGGGGGGCACCCGGGGTCCGGTGGGGGGGCACCTGGGGGTGGGGGGACCCGGGTGGGGGGCACAGGTTGGGTCGGGGGTTGGGGGGGGGCACAAGGGGGGGGGGCACCCAGGACTCGGGGGGGGCACCCGGGGGGGTGAATCCGGGGGGGGGGGGGGCACTGGGGGGGGGGGCACAGGTTGGGTTTGGGGGGGAGGGCACCTAGGGGTCCGTTGGGGGGTTCCCGGGGGGGTGGGGGTTCCCGGGGGGGGGGTTCCCGGGGGGTGGGGTTCCCGGGGGGGGGTGTCCATGTGCCCCCCCCCTCTGACCCCCCCCCCCCAGACCCGCGCGGCCGGTCGCTGGTGCTGCCGGGCCGCGTCCCGGGGGGCTCCTGCCGGGGGGGAGTTCGGCCTCAGCGTCCGGCTCAGCGGTACGGGGGGCACCGGGGGGGGCACCGGGGGGGGCTGACACTGGGGGGATGGAGACATTGGGGGGGGATGGAGACATTGGGGGGGGCACAGCGGTGGGGGGGGGGGGCACCGGGGGGCACGGGGGGGGGGCACCGGGGGGGGGCTGACACTGGGGGGGGATGGAGACATTGGGGGGGCGGGATGGAGACATTGGGGGGGGCACCGGGGGGGCACTGGCATTGGGGGGGGGGCACCGGGGGGGCACGGGGGGGCACTGACATTGGGGGGGGGATGGAGACATTGGGGGGGCGCGGGGGGGGCACAGACATTGGGGGGGTGGGAGACATGTGGGGGGGGCACCGGGGGGCACTGACATTGGTGGGGGGATGGAGACATGAGGGGGGACAGACATGGGGGGCACCGACATGGGGGAGTCACACAGATACGGGGGGGGTGTCACCCGGGGGGGTCAAGGGGCTGCTCTGCCCCCCAACTGACACGTGTGTGTGTCCCCCGTACCCCCCTTCCACCCCTTTGCCCCCACTCCCGTGCACCCCCCTCTCCACCCCCGCCCCCCTCCCCCTCTCTGCCCCCCCTGTGCCCCCCTTCCCCCCCGTACCCCCCCTTTCCCTCCCGTGCCCCCCTCCCTTCCCCCCTTCCCCCACCTCTTCCCCCCCATGCCCCCCCGTGCCCCCCCTTCCCCCTCCTGCTCCCCCATCCCCCCCCGTGCCCCCTCCCCTTCCCCCCCATCCCCCCCCACTTCCCCCCCTTTTCCCCCCCCGTGCCCCCTCTTCCTCCCCTCTGCCCCCCTTCCCCCTCCTGCTCCCCCATCCCCCCCCGTGCCCCTCTCCCTTCCCCCCTCTGACCCCCCCGCCCCCCCTCCTCCCGTGCCCCCCCTTCCCCCTCTGTCCCCCCATCCCCCCTGCCCCCCCCTCCCCCCCATTTGCCCTCCCTCTGCCCCCCATCCCCCCCCCCCGCCCTCCCTCTGCCCCCCCCGTGCCCCCTTCCCTTCCCCCACTCTGCCCCCCCATCCCCCCCTCTGCCCCCCCCGCCCCCCCCGTGCCCCCCTCCCTGCCCCCCCATCCCCCCCCCCCATTTGCCCTCCCTCTGCCCCCCTCTTCCCCCCCTTCCTCCCCCCATCCCCCCCCGTGCCCCCCCCCGTGCCCCCCAGGCCGTGCGGGGCGCTGGTGGGTGCTGGGTGCCCTGGGGCTGGGGGGGGCTGCTGCGCTCCCCCCGCGGCTGCGGGGAACAGACGCTGCTGGCGCTGGCCCCGCGCGCGGCCGCGCTGCGGTACCTGGACCTGAGCGGGGGCTGGGGGGCGCCGGGCCCCCCCCCGCGGCGCGAGACACCGCCCTGGGGGACCTGCAGAGCGGTACGGGGGGGCGGGGGCACGGGACCCCCCCAGGGACCCGGCACTGGGTGTATTGGGGGGTCCTGGGGGGGGCTGGGGGGGCTGGGGGGGAATAGGGGGCTGGGGGGTCCGGGGGGGTCCACAGATGCTCAGGGGGGGTCCTGGGGGGATTTGGGGGGCTGGGGGGCTGGGGAGGGGGGCTGGGGAGGTCCTGGGAAGGATTGGGGGCTGGGGGGGGGAATAGGGGGCTGGGGGGCACGGGACCCCCCAAGGACTCGGCACTGGGTGTATTGGGGGGGTCCTGGGGGGATTTGGGGGCTGGGGGGGGAATAGGGGGCTGGGGGGCACGGGACCCCCCCCAGGGACCCGGCACTGGGTGTTTGGGGCGGGGATTGGGGGGTCCTGGGGGGGATTTGGGGGGCTGGGGGGGGGGAATAGGGGGCTGGGGGGGCGCCGGGACCCCCCCCGGGGCGCGCGCCACAGCCCTCGGGGACCTGCAGAGCGGTACGGGGGGGGCGGGGGCACGGGACCCCCCCAGGGACCCGGCACTGGGTGTATTAGGGGGGTCCAGGGGGAGGTTGGGGGGTGGGGGGCACGGGATCCCCCCCCATGGACCCGGCACTGGGTGCTATGGGGGGGATTGGGGGGTCCTGGGGGGATTTGGGGGGCTGGGGGGGGAATAGGGGGCTGGGGGGCACGGGACCCCCCCAGGGACCCGGCACTGGGTGCTATGGGGGGTCCTGGGGGGGCTGGGGGGGCTGGGGGGGCTGGGGGGTCCACAGATGCTCAGGGGAGGTCCTGGGGGGATTTGGTGGGCTGGGGGGGCTGGGGAGGGGGGCTGGGGAGGTCCTGGGAAGGATTGGGGGGCTGGGGGGGGGAATAGGGGGCTGGGGGGCACGGGAACCTCCCCAGGGACCCGGCACTGGGTGTATTGGGGGGGTCCTGGGGGGGATTTGGGGGGCTGGGGGGCACGGGACCCCCAGGGACTTGGCACTGGGTGTTCAGGGGGGGTCCTGGGGGGTCCTGGGGGGCTGGGGGGGGGAATAGGGGGCTGGGGGGGCACGGGACCCCCCCAGGGACCGGGCACTGGGTGCTCAGGGGGGGTCCGGGGGGGATTGGGGGGCTGGGGGAGGGGGCTGTGGGCCCTGGGGGTTTTTGGGCAGGGGAGTTGGGTACCCCTGAGGGGTGCCCCCCCCATGACCCCCCCATGACCCCCCATCCCCCCCAGGGTTCGAGCGGCTCCAGAGCTTCCGCAAGAGCGACGGGTCCTACAGCGCCTGGCAGCACCGGGGGGGCAGCACCTGGTGGTGGGGGGGCTGGGGGGGGACAGGGGGGCAGCACCTGGTGGGGGGGCTGGGGGGGGGGCAGCACCGGGGGGGCAGCACCTGGTGGGGGGGGCTGGGGGGGGACAGGGGGGGCAGCACCTGGTGGGGGGGGGCTGGGGGGGGGCAGCACCGGGGGGGCAGCACCTGGTGGGGGGGGGGGCTGGGGGGGACAGGGGGGGCAGCACCTGGTGGGGGGGGCTGGGGGGGGCAGCACCGGGGGGCAGCACCTGGTGGGGGGGGGCTGGGGGGGACAGGGGGGGCAGCACCTGGTGGGGGGGGCTGGGGGGGCAGCACCGGGGGGCAGCACCTGGTGGGGGGGGCTGGGGGGGACAGGGGGGGCAGCACCTGGTGGGGGGGGGCTGGGGGGGCAGCACCGGGGGGCAGCACCTGGTGGGGGGGGCTGGGGGGGGACAGGGGGGCAGCACCTGGTGGGGGGGTGGTGGGGCTGGGGGGGGACGAGGGGGGCAGCACCGGGGGGGCAGCACCTGGTGGGGGGTGGGGGGGCAGCACCGGGGGGCAGCACCTGGTGGGGGAGGGGGGGGACAGGGGTGTCACAGGGGCTTTTGGGGGGTCATGGGGGGGACGACACAGGGGACACTGGGGGGGTCACGGGGACCCTGGGGGTGCCCGGTGTCTTTGGGGACCCCCGGTGACCCCCCTGTCCCCCCCAGGCTGACGGCGCTGGTGCTGCGGGTGCTGGGGCTGGCACGGCCCTTCCTGCCCCTGGGGGGGTCCCTGTCCCCGGGGGGGGCCCTGACCTCGGGGGGGCCCTGTCCTCAGAGGGGTCCCTGTCCCCAGAGGGGTCCCTGTCCTCGGGGGGTCCCTGTCCCCAGAGGGGTCCCCTGTCCCCGGGGGGGCCCTGTCCCCGGGGGGGCCCTGTCCCTGTCCCTGCACTGGCTGCTGGGGCAGCAGCGCCCCGACGGCGCCTTCGAGGACCCCCACCCCGTGGTGCACAGGCACATGCAGGTGACACCCTGTCACCCCCTGTCACCCCCCTGTGTCACCCCCCTGTCACCCTGTGTCACCCCGTGGTGCACAGGCACATGCAGGTGACACCCTGTCACCCCTCGTCACCCTGTGTCACCCCCCTGTCACCCCCCGTCACCCCCTGTCACCCCCCTGTCACCCTGTGTCACCCCCCTGTCACCCTGTGTCACCCCCCCGTCACCCCCCGTCACCCCCTGTCACCCCCCTGTCACCCTGTGTCACCCCGTGGTGCACAGGCACATGCAGGTGACACCCTGTCACCCCCCGTCACCCTATGTCATCCTATGTCACCCTGTCCCCAGGGCAGTGTGTCACCCTGTGTCACCCCCTGTCCCCCCATGTCACCCCCCTGTCCCTGTCCCCAGGTCAGTGTGTCACCCTGTGTCCCCCCATGTCACCCCCTGTGTCACCCCCTGTGTCACCCCCCCGTCCCTGTCCCCAGGGCGGTGTGTCACCCCCTGTGTGTCCCCCTGTCTTTGTCCCCAGGGCAGTGTGTTACCCCCTGTGTCACCCTGTGTCACCCTGTCCCCCCCTGTCCCCAGGGGGTGTGTAACCCCCTGTGTCACCCCCTGTGTCACCCTGTGTCCCCCCTGTCACCCCTCTGTCCCTGTCCCCAGGGGGGTGTGTCACCCCCTGTGTCACCCTGTGTCCCCCCCTGTCACCCCTCTGTCCCTGTCCCCAGGGGGTGTGTCACCCCCTGTGTCACCCTGTGCCACCCCCTGTCCCCCTGTCCCTGTCCCCAGGGCAGTGTGTCACCCTGTGTCCCCCCTGTCCCTGTCCCCAGGGGGGTGTGTCACCCCCTGTGTCACCCCCTGTCCCCCTGTGTCACCCTGTGTCACCCCCCTGTCCCTGTCCCCAGGGGGCTGTGTCACCCCCTGACACCCCCTTGTCCCCCTGTGTCCCCCTGTCCCCAGGGGGGTGTCTCAGACCCTGTGTCACCCCGTGTCACCCCCTGTGTCCCCCTGTCCCCAGGGGGGTGTCTCAGACCCTGTGTCACCCCGTGTCACCCCCTGTGTCCCCCTGTCCCCAGGGGGGTGTCTCAGACCCTGTGTCACCCCGTGTCACCCCCTGTGTCCCCCTGTCCCCAGGGGGGTGTCTCAGACCCTGTGTCACCCCGTGTCACCCCCTGTGTCCCCCTGTCCCCAGGGGGGTGTCTCAGACCCTGTGTCACCCCGTGTCACCCCCTGTGTCCCCCTGTCCCCAGGGGGGTGTCTCAGACCCTGTGTCACCCCGTGTCACCCCCTGTGTCCCCCTGTCCCCAGGGGGGTGTCTCAGACCCTGTGTCACCCCGTGTCACCCCCTGTGTCCCCCTGTCCCCAGGGGGGTGTCTCAGACCCTGTGTCACCCCGTGTCACCCCCTGTGTCCCCCTGTCCCCAGGGGGGTGTCTCAGACCCTGTGTCACCCCGTGTCACCCCCTGTGTCCCCCTGTCCCCAGGGGGGTGTCTCAGACCCTGTGTCACCCCGTGTCACCCCCTGTGTCCCCCTGTCCCCAGGGGGGTGTCTCAGACCCTGTGTCACCCCGTGTCACCCCCTGTGTCCCCCTGTCCCCAGGGGGGTGTCTCAGACCCTGTGTCACCCCGTGTCACCCCCTGTGTCCCCCTGTCCCCAGGGGGGTGTCTCAGACCCTGTGTCACCCCGTGTCACCCCCTGTGTCCCCCTGTCCCCAGGGGGGTGTCTCAGACCCTGTGTCACCCCGTGTCACCCCCTGTGTCCCCCTGTCCCCAGGGGGGTGTCTCAGACCCTGTGTCACCCCGTGTCACCCCCTGTGTCCCCCTGTCCCCAGGGGGGTGTCTCAGACCCTGTGTCACCCCGTGTCACCCCCTGTGTCCCCCTGTCCCCAGGGGGGTGTCTCAGACCCTGTGTCACCCCAAGTCACCCCCTGTGTCCCCCTGTCCCCAGGGGGGTGTCTCAGACCCTGTGTCACCCCGTGTCACCCCCTGTGTCCCCCTGTCCCCAGGGGGGTGTCTCAGACCCTGTGTCACCCCAAGTCACCCCCTGTGTCCCCCTGTCCCCAGGGGGGTGTCTCAGACCCGGGTCCCGAGGCCGCCGTGTCCCTGACGTCCTTCGTGGTGGTGGCCTTGGAGGGGACACGGCAGCTCCTGTCCCCCGACAGCCCCCTGCACCCCCAGCTGGTGAGGACACCCCCCTGTCCCCCCTGTCCCCCCTGCACCCCCAGCTGGTGAGGACACCCCCCTGTCCCCCCTGTCCCCCCTGCACCCCCAGCTGGTGAGGACACCCCCCTGTCCCCCCTGTCCCCCCTGCACCCCCAGCTGGTGAGGACACCCCCCTGTCCCCCCTGCACCCCCAGCTGGTGAGGACACCCCCCATGTCCCCCCTGTCCCCCCTGCACCCCCAGCTGGTGAGGACACCCCCCTGTCCCCCCTGTCCCCCCTGCACCCCCAGCTGGTGAGGACACCCCCCTGTCCCCCCTGTCCCCCCTGTCCCTCCCTGCACCCCCAGCTGGTGAGGACACCCCCCTGTCCCCCCTGTCCCCCCTGCACCCCCAGCTGGTGAGGACACCCCCCTGTCCCCCCTGTCCCCCCCTGTCCCCCCTGCACCCCCAGCTGGTGAGGACACCCCCCATGTCCCCCCTGTCCCCTGCACCCCCCGGTGAGGACAACCCCCCCCCCATGTCCCCTGTGTCCCCCATGTCCCTCAGTGTCCCCCAGTGCCCCAATGTCCCCCCCGTCCCTGTCCCCCCTGTCCCCCCATGTCCCCCAGTGCCCCCCAACACCCCCCCCCGGGTGTCCCCACGTCCCCCCCATCCCTGTCCCCCCACTCCCCCTGTGTCCCCCTGTCCCCCCATGTCCCCCTGTCCCCCCACTCCCCCTGTGTCCCCCTGTCCCCCCATGTCCCCCTGTCCCCCCACTCCCCCTGTGTCCCCATGTCCCTCAGTGTCCCCATGTCCCCCCCATCCCCCCACTCCCCCATGTCCCCGTCCCTCAGTGTCCCCCACTGTCCCCCCAGTGCCCCCCAACACCCCCCTGTGTCCCCATGTCCCTCAGTGTCCCCCCCGTCCCCCCTGTTGTCCCCCACTGTCCCCCCTGTCCCTGTCCCCCCTGTCCCTCAGTGTCCCCCACTGTCCCCCCTGTCCCCCCTGTCCCTGTCCCCCCCATCCCTCAGTGTCCCCCACTGCCCCCCTCTGTGTCCCCCCCCCAGGATCGGGCCCTGTCCCGCGCCGTCTCCTTCCTGCGCCCCCGTTTCGGGTCCCTGGGGCCGTTCCCCTCGGCCATCGCTGGCTACGCCCTGGCGCTGGGGGACCCCCCGGGGACCCCCAAATCCTGCGGCGCCTGCTCAGCCTGGCGCGCCCCGCCCAGGGTGAGGGCGGCTGGTGACGTCATCGTGACGTCATCGTGACATCATCATATCCCCCCCCCCCCGTCGCCTGGGGTCACCCTGATGATGTCACTGTGATGTCACCAGTGGGGATCCCTGATACACACCCCCCCCAATACCCCCTGTCACCCCCCACCCCCCCCAGTGCTCCCCTGATGCCCCCCCATGTCCCCCCCTGCTGCCCCTCTGAACCCCCCGTTCCCCCCCATTTACCCCCTGTACCCCCCCCTAAATCCTCCCCTGTGCCCCCCAAACCCCCTCCTGCCCCCTCCCAAGGCCCCCCCAGCCCCACTCCTCTTACCCCCACCTCTCCCCCCTGCCCCCTGACCCCCTCCGGTGCCCCCCCAACCCCCCTCTGCGCCCCCCCTCGTCCCCCCAGTTCCCCCCTGACACCCCTCTAACCCCTTCCCAAGGCCCCCAATGCCCCCCCATACCCCCTCTGACCCCCCAGACCCCCCCAGACCCCCCCGACCACCCTGTTTCCCTGCCCCATACCCCCCCATACCCCCTCTGACCCCTCAGACCCGCCCCAAACCCCCCTTGACCACCCTGCTCCCCCCATCCCAAGCCCCCCCGACCCCCCAAGGCCCTCCATGTCCCCCCGACCCAACCAGACCCCCCCAAACCCCTCCAACCACCCTGTTTCCCCACCCCATACCCCTCCCATACCCCCTCTGACACCCCAGACGCCCCCCAACCCCCCCCGACCACCCTGGTCCCCCCCCCAAGTCCCCCCAACCCCCCAAAGCCCTCTATGTCCCCCCTGACCCCCCAGACCCCCCCCGACCACACTGTTTCCCTGCCCCATACCCCCCCCATACACCCTCTGACACCCCAGACCCCCCCAAACCCCCCTGACCACCCTGGTGTCCCCCCCCAAGCCCCCCCAACCCCCCAAAGCCCTCTATGTCCCCTCTGACCCCCCAGACCACCCCCAAACCCCCTGACCACCCCGTTTCCCTGCCCCATACCCCCTCTGACCCCCAAACCCCTCCCTGACCCCCCTTGTCCCCCCCCAGGGGGCCGGGCCCTGTTCTGGCCGGGGGGCAGCCCGGCCGCCTCTGTGGAGGCCTCTGGCTACGCGCTGCTGGCGCTGCTGGCGCTGGGCAACGGGAACAGCACCGGGCCCGGGGCTGGGGAGGCCGCCCGGGCCGCACGGTGGCTGCGGGGGCAGAGCGGATACGGGGGGGGCTTCAAATCTACCCAGGTGGGGGGCTGGGGGGGCTATGGGGGGCCTAGAGGGGTTAAGAGGGGCCTACGGGGGTCATATGGGGGGCTATGGGGAGGCTATGGTGGGCTGGGAGGGCTATGGAGGGGGTACAGGGGTCTGGGGGGGCTATGGGAGGCCTAGGGGGGTTTTAAGGGGGCCTAGAGTGGGGTTGGGGGGGTACAGGGGCTCTGGGGGGGCTATGGAGGGGGTACAGGAGTCTGGGGGGCCTATGGGAGGGGTATGGATGGGGTACAGGGGTCTGGGGGGCTATGGAAGGGGTACAGGAGTCTGGGGGGGCTATGGGAGGGGTATAGATGGGGTACAGGGGTCTGGGGGGCTATGGAGGGGGTACAGGAGTCTGGGGGGCCTATGGGAGGGATATGGATGGGGTACAGGGGTCTGGGGGGGCTATGGGGGGTCATGGGGGCTGCTGGCACTGCTGGGCCTGGGCCGAGGCCTGCACACCGGCACCAGGCCCAGGGCTGGGGAGGCCGCATGGCGGCTGCAGGGCCAGAGCGGATACGGGGGCTTCAAACCCACCCAGGTGGGGGGCTGGGGGGGCTAGGGGGGCTATAGGGTGGTTATGGGGGGTACAGGGGACCTGGGGTGGCTGTGGGGGTTTATGGGGGGGTCTGGGGTGGATATTGTGGGGCTGCAGGGGGTCTGGGGGGGGGGGTACAGGGGTCTGGGGGGCTATGGGAGGGGTATGGATGGGGTACAGGGGGTCTGGGGGGGCTATGGGGGGCTGCAGGGGGAGTACAGGGGGTCTGGGGGGGGCTATGGGAGGGGTATGGATGGGTTAAAGGGGTCTGGGGGGGCTAGGGGTGGGCCTAGGGGGGTCATGGGGGGGCTATGGTGGGCTGGGAGGGCTATGGATGGGGTACACAGGGTCTGGGGGGCTATGGGGGAGGTACAGGGGGTCTGGGGGGGCAGAGCAGATACGGGGGGGCTTCAAATCCACCCAAGTGGGGGACCTAGGGGGGTTAAGGGGGCCTAGAGTGGGTTTGGGGGGGGTACAGGGGGTCTGGGGGGCTATGGGAGGGGTATGGATGGGGTGTGTTAATTGGGGGAGGGGTTCCTTGGGGGGGACCCAAGGGGGGGTTAATTGGGAGGGGGTTTGAAGGGGGTCCCAATGGGGGGGTTTCTTGGGGGGACCTCACTATGGGGGGGGTCCCAAGGGGGGTTAATTGGGGGGGGGTTCCTGGGGGGGGACCCAAGGGGGGTTAATTGGGGCGGGGGTTCCTGGGGGGGGGACCCAAGGGGGGGTGTCCGGGGGGAGGTGGGGTGTGTGTGACGTCATTGCCCCCCAGGACACGATGGTGGCGCTGGAGGCGCTGTCGGAGCTGTGGCTGCGCTGGGGGGAGCTGGGGGGGGTCCCGGGCTCAGCCTGACACTCTCCTGGCCGGGGGGGCACCGGGGGCTCCCGGGGGGGGCACCCGGCTCGTGCTGGGACCCGGCCTGCAGGCGCTGGAGAGGGAGCTGCAGGTGAGGGGGGGGCACTGGGGGGGGGCAGGAGGGGCTTTGAGGGGTGGGGGGGCAATAGGAGGGAATTGGGGGGGCTTTGGGAGGCAATAGGGGCATTGGGGGGGACGGGGGGGCTTTGGGGGGTGGGGGGAGCACTGGGGGGGCAATAAGGGGTGGGAGGGGTGAGGGGTGGCATGGAGGGGGGTTGGAGGTGGGGGGGCATTGGGCAATAGGGGGGCATTGTGGGGTGGGGGGGCCATTGGGGGGCAATAGGGGGGAATTGGGGGGCTTTGGGGGGCAATAGGAGGGCATGGGGGGGCACTAGGGGGTGGGGGGTGATGGGTGGGGGGGCATTGGGGGGGCATGGGGGTACAGGGGGGCTTTAGGGGTCATGGGGGTGCTTTGAGGGGGGCATTGGGGGGGTTGGGGGATGGGGGGAACATAGGGGGGCAATAGGGGGTGGGGGTCGATGGGGGCGTGGGGGGGCTTTGAGGGGGGGCACGGGGGGTGTTGGGGGGCATGGGGGGGCTTTGAGGGGTACAAGGGGCCTTTGGGGGGGGCATTGGGGGGTGGAGGGGTGAGGGGGGCAATGGGGGGTCATGGGGGGCTTCGGGGGGGCATTAGGGGTGAAGAATGGGGTCGGGGGGGGGGACATTGGGGGTGTGGGGGGGTCACCCACCCCTCACCCCCCACCCCCCATGCCCCCCCAGGTGCCCCTGGGCAGCCCCATCACGGTGCAGGTGGAGGGGGCTGCTGAAGGGACCCTGACGGTCAGTGACCCCCCGGACCCCCCCCTCCCCCAAAAACCCCACTGGGTCCTGTCATCCCCCCCCCAACCCCATGTCCACCCACCCCACCCAACCCCCCCAGCCTAATCCCCCCTGTGCCCCCCATCTCACCCCCCCAGTCCCCCCCAAGTCCCCCCTGTACCCTCCCAATCCCCCCAATTCCCCCCACCAATTCCTCCCCATGTCCCCCCCCTCACCCCCCCAATCCCCCTGTCCCCCCAATCACCCCCTGTGCTCCCCTCTCACCCCCCACACTTTCCCCCCATGTCCCCCCCCCATGTCCCCCCTCTCACCTCCCCAATCCCCCCCAATCCCCCCCATGTCCTCCCCCATGTCCCCCCCCGTCCCCCCCATTCCCCCCATGTCCCCCCCCCGTCCCCCCCCATGTACCCCCCTGTCCCCCCCATCCCCCCTCCATGTCCCCCCCCCATGTCCCCCTCTCACCACCCATGTCCCTCCCTCCGTGTCACCCTCCATGTACCCCTGCCCCCCATCCCCCCCACGTACCCCCTGTCCCCCCCATGTCCCCCCCATGTCCCTCCATCCCCCCCCATGTCCTCCCCCATGTCCCCCCCCGTCCCCCCAATCCCCCCATGTCCCCCCCTATGTCCCCCCATGTCCCCCCATGTCCCCCCATACCCCCCATGTCCCCCCTATGTCCCCCCCATGTCCCCCCCATGTCCCCCCCAATGTCCCCCCCCGTCCCCCCCAATCCCCCCACGTCCTCCTCCCATCCCCCCCCATGTCCTCCCCCATATCCCCCTCTCACCCCCCATGTCCCCCCTTCTGTGTCCCCCTCCATGTCCCCCCTGTCCCCCCTCCATGTCCCCCCCCAATCCCCCCCATGTCCCCCCTCTCACCCCCTGTGTCCCCCCCCCCCCAGGTGCAGCGCCGGTTCCGCCTCATGTCCCCCCCACCAACGGCTCCTGCCGGGGGCTGGGCCTGGACATCTCCATCACCGGGCCAATCATCTACCACGGTGAGGGACACGCCCACGGAAGCCCCGCCCACCATGGGGCAAGCCCCGCCCCCATCCCAGACAGGCCCCTCCCCTCTCTAAGCCCTGCCCCCTCCCCACAGAGGAGGATTACGAGGACTATGAGGAGTACGAGGAGGGGGCGGAGCCAACGCAGGGGGAGGAGCCTCCAACCCAGGGGGCGGAGCCTCCAACCGAGGGGGCGGAGCCAACCCTGGGGGCGGAGCCTGAGGAGCCTCGAGGCCGCCGGCGGCGCCAGGCGGGGGGCAGGGAGGTGGCGTTCCTGGTCTGCATGTGGTGAGCAGCTGGGGGCGGGGCTTAGGGGGAGGGGGCGGGGCTTTGGGGAGGGGGCGGGTCCGGTGGGGCCTAGGGGTGGGGCTTAGGGAGGGGGCAGGCCTTAGTGGAGAGGGCGGGGCTTAGAGGGATGGGGCTTAGCGGAGGGGGCGGGGCTTAGTGCGAAGGGTGGGCTTAGAGGGGCGGGGCTTATGGGTGGGGTGGGGTTTGTGGGATGGGCGGGGCTTAGGAGAGGGGCGGGGCTTAGTGTTGGGGCAGGGCTTAGTGGCAGGGCAGGACTTAGAGGGGCGGGGTTTATGGGGGCGGGGCTTAGGAGAGGGGCGGGGCTTCCCACTCTGGATGTGAAAGGGGCGGGGCTATAGTTCCCACCTATTAAAAGGGGCGGGACTTCCTGTTCTGGCTCTAAACTGGGCGGGGCTTCAGCTCCCCCCCCCAAGGGGTGGGGCTTCCTATTCTTCTAGCAAATGGGGCGGGACTTCCGGTTTTGCCTTTTAAAAGGGGCGGGGCTTCCCTTTCCACCTGTTAAAAAAGGGCGGGACTTCCTGTTTTGCCTTTAAAAGGGGGCGGGACTTCCTGTTGCACTTGTCAGAAAGGGGCGGGGCTTCCTGTTCTCCCTCTAAAAAGGGGGCGGGGCTTCCTGTCTCAGCTGGAAATGGGGGCGGGGCTTCCTTTTCCTCTTCAAAAGTGGGCGGGGCTTCCTCTTTCACCTGTAAAAGTGGGTGGGGCTTGGTGGGAGGGTCTTTGGGGGCGTGGCCTGCGGGGGGGTCTCAGGGGGTGTGGACTGGCGGGGGGGTCTCAGAGGGGGCGGGGCTTGGTGGGAGGGTCTCGGGGGCGTGGCCTGGCAGGGGGGTCTTTGGGGGGCGGGGCCTGGCAGGGGGGTCTCAGGGGGGCGTGGCCTGATGGGGGGTCTCAGGGGGCGGGGCCTGAGGGGGGGTCTTGGGGGGGGATTGTGGGGATCTCAGGGGGCGTGGCCTGGCAGGGGGTTCTCAGGGGGGCGGGGCCTGGCAGGGGGTGGTCTCAGAGGGGGCGTGGCCTGGCAGGGGGTGGTCTCAGGGGGGCGTGGCCTGGCAGGGGGGTGGTCTCAGGGGGGCGTGGTCTCCCGGCAGGCGCGAGGCGGGGCTGGAACTCTCCGGAATGGCCGTGGCCGAGATCAACCTGCTCAGCGGCTTCCAGCCCCACCGCAGGGACCTGGACAATGTGGGGGGCTGGGGGGGCTGGGGGGGGGGCTGGGGGGGGGTGGGGGGGCTTGGGTGATGGGGGGTCAGGGTGGGGGGCTGGGGTGATGGGGGGTTCTGGGTGGGGGGCTGGGGGGCTGGGGGAGGCTGGGGTGATGCAGGGTCAGGGTGGGGGGGCTGGGGGAGGGCTGGGGAGGACTGGGGTGATGGGGGTTCTGGGTGGGGGGGATGGGGGGCTGGGGGGGCTGGGGTGATGCAGGGTCAGGGTGGGGGGGCTGGGGGAGGGCTGGGGAGGACTGGGGTGATGGGGGGTTCGGGGGGTGGCTGGGGGGTGGGCTGGGGTGATGGGGGGTCAGGGCGGGGGGGCTGGGGGGGAACAGGGGGGGCTGGGGGTTCAGGGAGGGTCTGGGGTGATGGGGGGTCAGGGTGGGGTGGCTGGGGGGCTGGGGGTGGGGCTGGGGTGATGGGGGGTCAGGGGTGGGGGGCTGGGGGGGATCAGGGGCGGTCATGGGGTGGGTCTGGGGTGATGGGGGGTTTGGGGTGGGGGGGTCAGGGGAGGTCTGAGGTGATGGGGGAGTCATGGTGGGGGGACTGAGGGGGGAACTGGGGGGTCATGGGGTGGGTCTGGGGTGATGGGGGGGTTGGGGGGGGCTGTGGGGGGGGCTGAGGGGGTCTGGGGTGATGGGGGGTCGGGGTGGGGGGCTGGGGGGGAACAGGGGGGTCAGGGGGGTCTGAAGTGATGGGGTCGGGGTGGGGGGGCTGGGGGGCGTTGGGGGGGCTGGGGGACTGGGGGTCGGGGGGGGCGGGTTCTGGGGGTGCAGTGTGGGGTGTGGGGGTGCAGCCTCACCCCTCCCCCTCCCCCCTCCCCGTGCCCCCCTCCCCCCCCAGCTGCGGGACGTGGTCGATCGCTGGATCAGCCACTACGAGCTGAGCGGCACCCGGCTGGTGCTCTACCTGGACGAGGTGGGGACCCCCCCGGGCCCCCCCAGACCCCCCAGACCCCCCCCCTCACAGCCCCTCCCCTCCCCACACAGCCCCTCCCCCCACAGACCCACCCCCCCCCCAGCCCCTCCCCCACAGCAGCACCCGGCTGGTGCTCTACCTGGACGAGGTGGGGACCCCCCGGGCCCCCCTGGAGCCCCCTGGGACCCCCCAGACCCCCCCAGAACACCCACCCCTCCCCCACACAGCCCCTCCCCCCACAGATCCCCCCCAGCTCTCCCAGCCCCTCCCCCAGAGCCCCCCAGAACCCCCCAGACCACCCACCCCTCCCCCACACAGCCCCTCCCCCCACAGACCCCCCCGGGCCCCCCCAGACCCCCCCGCACCCCCCAAGTGCCCCCCCTGACCCTGTAGCCCCCCCAGGTGCCCCCCTGACCCCCCCAGGTGCCCCCCCTGCCCCCTCCAGATGCCCCCCTGACCCTGCCCCCCCAGGTGCCCCCCTGACCCTGTAACCTCCCCCAGGTGCCCCCTCTGACCCTGTAGCCCCCCCAGGAGCCCCCCTGACCCCCCTGCCCCCCAGGTGCCCCCCCGCCAGCAGTGCCTGTCCTTCGGTGCCCCCCCTGCCCCCCCCCAGCCCCACTGACCCCCCCAGGTGCCCCCCTGACCCCCCAGGTGCCCCCTAACCCCCCGTGCCCCCCTGACCCCGTAGCCCCACCCAGGTGCCCCCCTGACCCCCCTGACCCCCCCAGTGGCCCCCTGACCCCCCAGCCCCCCCAGGAGCCCCCTGACCCCCCGTGCCCCCCAGGTGCCCCCCCACCGGCAGTGCCTGTCCTTCGGTGCCTCCCAGTCCGTCCCAGTATCGCGGCTGCAGCCGGCGGCCGCGCGGATCTACGACTACTACGAGCCGGGTGGGGGAGGGGCGGGGGGGGAGGGGGCAGATGTGGGGGGGATGGGGGGCAGGTGGGGGCAGATATGGGAAGGGATGTGGGGGGGTGGGGGGTGTGGAGGGCAGGTTGGGGGGATGGGCGGGGGGTAGATGGGGGATGGGGGGCAGATGTGGGGGGATGGGGGGGATGGTGGCAGGTGGGGGGGTAGATGGGGGGATGGGGGGAGATGTGGGGCAGGTGGGAGGGGGGTGTGGGGGGATGGGGGGCAGGTGGGGGCAGATATGGGAAGCAGGTGGTGGGGGATGGGCAGGGGGGTAGATGGGGGATGGGGGGCAGGTGGGGGGGCAGATGTGGGGGGGACGGGGAGAGATGTGGGGCAGGTGGGAGGGGGGATGGGCAGGGGGGCAGATGGGAGGGATGGGGGGCAGATGGGGGCAGATATGGGAAGGGGTGTGGGGCAGATGGGAGGGGTGGGGGGGGGATGGGGGCAGGTGGGAGGGGCAGATGGGGTGATGGGGGAGATGTGGGGCAGGTGGGGGGGGTGTGGGGGGATGGGCAGGGGGGCAGGTGGGGGCAGATATGGGATGGGATGTGGGGGGGGTGGGGGGTGGGGGGGGGGGGGGATGGGCAGGGGGGCAGATGGGGGGGATGGGGGGAGATGTGGGGCAGGTGGGGGGTGTGGGGGGATGGGCAGTGGGGAAGGTGGGGGGGATGTGGAGGGGGCTGGGGGGCGGATAGGGGGGCTGGGGGGCAGGTGGGGGCTGGGGGGGCCAGATGTGGGGGGGATGTGTGTGGGCGTGGCTACGGGGGGCGTGGTTTGGGCTGTGGGGCTGGGTGGGCGGGGCCTGGGGGTGTGGCCTCGGGAGGGGGCCGTGTCCGGCAGGGGGCGTGTCTCTCGGGAGGGGGCGTGTCCGGCAGGGGGCGTGTCCCAGCTGACCCCGCCCCCAGCGCGGCGCTGCAGCGTGTTCTATGGCGCCCCCCAGCGGAGCAGCGCGGGACCCGCCCTGTGCAGCGCCCAGATCTGCGCCTGCCAGAGGGGTGCGGGGCCCCCCCGGACACCCCTGAGCCCCCCGACCCCCCTGAACCCCCCTCAGACCCCCGGACCCCTGAACCCCCCTGACCCCCCCTGAGCCGCACCCTGACGCCCCTCCACCCCCCCCCGGACCCCCCTCACCTCCCCTCTGACCCCCCCCCATGCCCCCCCCAAAAGCTGACACACACCCCCCCCCCCGCACCCCCGCACCTCCCTCACCTCCCCCCAACCCACCCTGACCTCCCCCCGGCTGACACCCCCCTGACACCCCCCCACCTACCCCCTGGCCCTCCCCACCCCCACACCTTGACCCCCACCCACCAACTGACCCCCCCAACACCCTCCTGGCCCCCACCACCCTGAGCCCCCAACCCCCCCCAACGGGTGCCCCTGGCTCCCTGACCCCCCTGAGCCCCCCAAATCCCCCCAGACGGGTGCCCCTGGCTCCCTGACCCCCCCAGCCCCCTGAGCCCCCCCAAACCCCCCAGACGGGTGCCCCTGGCTCCCTGACCCCCCTGAGCCCCCCAAACCCCCCCAGACGGGTGCCCCTGTCTCCCTGACCCCCCTGAGCCCCCCAAACCCCCCAGACGGGTGCCCCTGTCTCCCTGACCCCCCCAGCCCCCTGAGCCCCCCCAAACCCCCCCAGACGGGTGCCCCCAGCTGCGGCCCAGGAACCAGACCCTGGACGACCGGTTGGACTTCGCCTGTTACAGCCCCAGGGCGGCCGCGGGTGAGGGGGGGCACGGGGACCCCCTGAGGGACCCCCCTGGGGAGGGACCCCCTGGGGACACCCCCTGGGGACCCCCCGAGACACCCCTGGGGAGGGACCCCCCCTGAGTGATACCCCCCTGGTGAGGGACACCCCTTGACCCCCCTGGGGACCCCCAGGGACACCCCTAGGGAGGGACAGCCTGAGGGACCCCCCTGGGGACACCCCCCTGGGGAGAGACACCCCCTGAGTGAGACCCCTTGGGGACCCCCCTGACCCCCCTGAGTGACACCCCAAGGGACCCCCAAATAACACCCCCTGGGGACCCCCAGTGACACCCCTGGGGAGGAGGGACCCCCCCGACACCCCCAGAGTGACACCCTGGGGACACCCCCAGACACCCCAAAGAAACCCTCCCCCTGTGTGGCCCCTGGGGACCCCCAAGTGACCCCCCAGTCACCCCCAATGACCCCCCAGTGATGCCCAGTCCCCCCAGGGACCCCCCCCCAATGACCCCCTAGTGACCCCCCCAGTTACCCCCAGTGTCCCCCCCCAGTAACCTCCCAGTAACCCCCAGTGACACCCCCAGTCCCCCCCAGTACCCCCCCCCAGTAACCTCCCAGTAACCCCCAGTGACACCCCCAATGCCCCCCAGTCTCCCCCCCAGTAACCTCCCAGTAACCCCCAGTGACCCCCCAGTAACTCCCAGTCACCCTCTGGCAACCCCCACGACCCCTATGACCTCCCATGACCTGTGACCCCTCGTGACCCCCTGTGACCCCTCATGACCCCGTGACCCCCGTGCCCCCCCGTGCCCCCCCCGTGCCCCCAGTGCTGCTGGTCCAGGCCGTGTCCCAGAGCGAGGTGGGGCCCTTCCTGGCCTTCGAGGTGCAGATCCTGGAGGTGCTGCTGGGAGGTGGGACTGGGAGCACTGGGAGGGGCTGGGAGGGGGACTGGGAGCACTGGGAGCACTGGGAGGGGCTGGGAGGGGGGACTGGGAGCACTGGGAGGGGACTGGGAGGGACTGGGAGGGGGGACTGGGGGCACTGGGGCAGGCTGGGAGGGAGGACTGGGAGCACTGGGAGCACTGGGAGGGGGACTGGGAGCACTGGGAGCACTGGGCTGGGAGGGGGACTGGAGGCACTGGGAGGGGCTGGGGGGTAGGACTGGGAGCTCTGGGAGGGACTGGGGGGCAGGACTGTGGGCACTGGGAGCACTGGGAGGGACTGGGAGGTGAGACAGGGAGCCCTGCGAGGCACTGGGAAGGACTGGGCTATACTGGGGGGCACTGGGATGTTACTGGGATGCTGACTGGTGGTTACTGGTGGATACTGGTGCTGACTGGTGGTTACTGGTGCTGACTGGTGTGTACTGGTGTATACTGGTGTATACTGGTGCTGACTGGTGTGTAATGGTGTATACTGGTGCTGACTGGTGCATATTGGTGGGTACTGGTGGGTACTGGTGTGTACTGGTGCTCACTGGTGTGTACTGGTGCTGGCTGGTGTGTATTGGTGTATACTGGTGTGTACTGGTGTGTACTGGTCTGTACTGGTGGTGGTTACTGGTGGTTACTGGTATATACTGGTGTGTACTGGTGTATACTGGTGCATACTGGTCTATACTGGTGGTGACACTGGTGGTAGTTACTGGTATTTACTGGTGCGTCCTGGTGCATACTGGTCTATACTGGTGGTGACTGGTGGTGGTTACTGGTGTGTACTGGTGTGTACTGGTGGTGACTGGTGGTGGTTACTGGTATATACTGGTGTGTACTGGTGCATACTGGTTTATACTGGTGGTGACGTGGTGGTTACTGGTGCGTACTGGTCTATACTGGTGGTGACTTGTGGTGGTTATTGGTCTGTACTGGTGTGTACTGGTGTATACTGGTGGTGACTGGTGGTGGTTACTGGTATATACTGGTGTGTACTGGTGCGTACTGGTGCATACTGGTGTGTACTGGTGGTGACTGGTGCTGGTGGCAGGGGCGGGGCCGGGGGGCGTGTCCAGCTGCTGTCCCGCCCCCGCTGCCCCCTGAGGCTCCGCCCCCCGGCGCTACCTGCTCATGGGGGGAGGGGCTGCTCGGCGCCCCCCGGAAGGTGAGACCCCCCCGGCACCCCCCGGTACCCCAATGGCACCCCCTGTCACCCTGTGTCACCCCCTGTCACCCCAATGTCCCCCCCCCGTGTCACCCTGTCACCCCCCTGTCACCCCCCCGTCACCCTCCTGTCACCCCCTGTGTCATCCTGTCACCCCCCCCATGTCACCCCCTGTCACCCCAATGTCACCCCCCCGTGTCACCCTGTCACCCCCTGTCACCCTGTGTCACCCCCCCGGCACCCCCTGTCACCCCAATGTCACACCCCCCGTGTCACCCCCCATCACGCCAGTGTCACCCCCCCGTCACCCTGTCACCCCCCTGTCACCCCTCCGTGTCACCCCCCTGTGTCACCCCCCGTCACCCCATGTCACCTCCTGTCACCCCTTGTCACCCCCGTGTGTCACCCCCTGGCACCCCGTGTCCCCCCCATGTCCCCTGTGCCCCCCCTTTCCCTGGTGTCCCCCCCATGTCCCCAGGTGACCCCAGGTTCCCCCGTGCCCCCCCCCCGTACCCCCCTGTCACCCCCTCGTGTCCCCCCGTGTCCCCAGGTGACCCCATGTCCCCCCTCATGTCCCCCCCACCCCCCGTGTCCCCCCCAACCCCGTGTCCCCAAGTGACCCCGTGTCCCCGTGTCCCCCCCATGTCCCCAAGTGACCCCAGGTCCCCCCCTGTGTCCCCCCATGACCCCAAGTGACCCCAGGTCCCCCCCATGCCCCCCCAATGTCCCCCCTGTGTCCCCAAGTGACCCCTGTCCCCCCATGTCCCCAAGTGACCTCAAGTGACCCCCTGTCCCCAAGTGACCCCTGTCCCCCCCAGTCCTCCCCCAGTGTCCCCCCATGTCACCCCCCATGTCCCCAAGTGACTCCAGGTCCTCCCCATGCCCCCCCCAATGTCCCCCCTGTGTCCCCAAGTGACCCCTGCAGTCCCCAGTGTCCCCCCATGTCCCCAGGTGTCCCCAAGTGACCCCAAGTGACCCCCTGTCCCCAAGTGACCCCTGTCCCCCCAGTCCTCCCCCAGTGTCCCCCCATGTCCCCAAGTGACCTCAAGTGACCCCAGCCCCCCCATGCCCCCCAGTGTCCCCCTTTGTGTCCCCAAGTGACCCCTGTCATCCCCTGTCCCCCCCAGTTGCCCCCCTGTGTCCCCCCATGTCCCCAGGTGACCCCCCGTCCCCCCCTGTCCCCCCTGTCCCCCCAGCCCCCAGTTCGTGCTGGGGCCCCAGTCGTGGGTGGAGGAGGTGCCGCCCCCCCAGAACCGCCCCCTGCGCCGCTTCCTGGACACCCTGCGGCCCCACGGCTGCCCCTTCTGACTGGGAGCACTGGGAGCCACTGGGAGACACTGGGACCATGCTCTGAGGCACTGGGAAGCACTGGGATCACACTGGGAGGCACTGGAACTACGCTGGGAGGCACTGGAACTGCGCTGGGAGGCACTGGGATTGCACTGGGAGACACTGGGAGGTGCTGGGAGGCACTGGGGCTGCACTGGGAGACACTGGGAGACACTGGGACCATGCTCCGAGGAGCTAGGAGCACTGGGGGGCACTGGGATCACACTGGGAGACACTGGGACTGAGTGACTGGGGCCGTACTGGGGCCGTACTGGTCATATTGGGATCATACTGGTCATAGTGTGGTCATAGTGGGATCATACTGGGACTGTACTGGGCTGACTGGGACCATACTGGGCTCATACTGGTCATACTGGGGCTGGACTGGGCTCATACTGGTCATACTGGGGCTGTACTGGGCTCATACTGGTTGTACTGGGGCCATACTGGGCTCATACTGGTCATACTGGGGCTGGACTGGGCTCATACTGGTCATACTGGGGCTGTACTGGGCTCATACTGGTTGTACTGGGGCCATACTGGGCTCATACTGGTCATACTGGGGCTGGACTGGGCTGGCCGCGGTGTCCCCCACTAATAAAACCCGCGATATGCAAATGTATGCTAATGAGTCTCGCGCGGGGCCCCGCCCATTCCCCTCCCCTGCACCCCCCACGGCGGCGGCACCATCGAGTCGCGGCCTCCGGCGGCGCAGAGCGTCCGGGACCGGAAGTGTGAAGGAGCGGAAGTGGGCGGGGGGAGAACCGGAAGTGACGCGCGAAGAGCGCGAAGGACGCGGCCGGTTTGAATCCGCGGCGGCGGCGGCGGTTACCGGGCGGCGCGGGCGTGACGTCACGCCCCGGGCTGATGTCATAGCGCGGCCCCCGCGCCATGCCCCGCCCCAAGCCCGCCCGCCCGAGCCGCCGGCGACCCCCGGCCCCGGCCCCGCCTCCCCCGAGACCCCCGGGACCCCCCAGCCCGCGGCGCCGCAGTGAGTCGGGACCCCCGGGGCCCCCGGGACCCACCGGGACCCCCCCGGGACCCCCCAGAGACACCCGGGACCCCCTAATCCCCCCGGGACCCCCCCAGAGCCCCCCGGGACCCCCCCAGAGACCCCCGGGACCCCCCAGAGACCCCCGGGACCCCCCCATAGCACCCTATAGCACCCCATGGGCACCCTAGAGACCCCCGGGACCCCCCCAGAGACCCCCGGGATGCCCATGGGCACCCCAGAGACCCCCAAATCCCCCCGGGACCCCCCCAGAGCACCCCATGGGCACCCTAGAGACCCCCGGGACCCCCCCAAATCCCCCCGGGACCCCCCAGAGACCCCCGGGATGCCCATGGGCACCCCAGAGACCCCCCAAATCCCCCCGGGACCCCCCAGAGCACCCCATGGGCACCCCAGAGACCGCCTGGACCCCCCCAGGACCCCTGGGACCTCCCCATAGCACCCCATAGCACCCCATGGGCACCCCAGAGCCCCCGGGACCCCCCAGAGCCCGCCGGGACCCCCCTCTAGACCCCCAAAACCCCCTCAAATCCCTGGGATCCCCCCATAGCACCCCATGAGCACCCTATAGACCCCGGGACCCCCCCATAGGCCCCCATAGCACCCTGGGACACCCCAGACACCCCCCTAGAGCCCCCCCCCCGGGCACCCCCAGAGCCCCCTGGGACCGCCAGAGACCCCTGCGACCCCCCAATGGCACCCCCAGAGACCCCCCCGGGATCCCCCCGAATCCCCCTGGGACCCCCCTATAGATCCCCGGGACCCCCCTATAGCCCCCCCAGACCCGCCCCCATAGCATCCTGGGACCCCCATGGGCACCGTAGAGCCCCCCGGGACCCCCTCGAATCCCCCCGGGACCCCCCAGAGTCCCCTGGGACCCCCCATAGCACCCTATAGCACCCCAAACTGGGCACCCCAGAGACCCCCGGGACCCCCCTATAGCCCCCCCAGACCCCCCCCATAGCATCCTGGGACCCCCATGGGCACCCCCAGAGCCCCCCGGGACCCCCCTCTAGCACCCCCATAGACCCCATGGGCACCCCAGAGCCCCCCGGGACCCCCCATGGGTCCCCCCACCCCAGTGCTGGTGGCTCCTGACGCTGGGTCTGTGTGTCCCCCCCTGCCCCCCCCATCTGTGTGTCCGTCCCCCCGTGTCCCTGTGTCCCCCCCATGTGTCTCTGTCCCCCCCCATGTCCCTGACCCCCCCGTGTTCCCCATGTCCTTGTGTCCCCGTGTGTCCCCCGTGTCCCTGTCCCCCCATCCCCGTCCCTGACCTGTCCCTGTCCCCATGCTGTCCCTGTTCCCCCTGTCCCCATCCCTGTCCCCCTGTCCCCTGTCCCTGACCTGTCCCCTGTCTCCTGTCCTTGTCCTTGTCTTGTCCCCTGTGCTGTCCCTGTCCCTCTGTCCCTCCCTGTCCCTCTGTCCCTCCCTGTCCCTCTGTCCCCATCCTGTCCCTCTGTCCCTGTCCCCATCCCCTGTCCCTGTTCCCTGTCCCCCTGTCCCTGTCCCCATCCCTGTCCCCATCCCCTGTCCCTATCCCTGTGTCCTGTCCCTGTCCCCATCCCTGTCCCTGTCCCTCTGTCCCTCCCCTGTCCCTGTCCCCATCCCTGTCCCCATCCCTGTCCCCATCCCTGTCCCCATCCCTGTCTCTGTACTGTCCCTCTGTCCCTGTCCCTCTGTCCCTCCCCTGTCCCTGTCCTGTCCCTGTCCCCATGCTGTCCCCATCCCCTGTCCCCATCCCTGTCCCTGTGTCCTCGTGCTGTCCCTGTCCCCTGTCCTTGTCCCCATCCCCTGTTCCCATCCTGTCCCTGTTCCCCCTGTCCCTGTCCCCCTCCCTGTCCCCTCCCTGTCCCCTGTCCCCATCCCTGTCCCCATCCCCTGTTGTCCCTGTCCCTGTGTCCCCCTCCCTGTCCCCCCCGTCCCCTGTCCCTGTCCCCTCCCCGTCCCTGTCCCCTGTCCCCCTGTCCCTGTCCCCCCCGTCCCGTCCCTGTCCCCCGCCCTGTCCCCATCCCCATCCCCGTCCCCTCCCTGTCCCCATCCCCATCCCTGTCCCCCCCTGTCCCCCCCTGTCCCCCCCTGTCCCCCCCTGTCCCCCCCAGGGTACCGCCCCGGCCATCGCGCTCTCCAGGAGATCCGGCGTTACCAGAGCAGCACCCGGCTGCTGCTGCGCCCGGGGCCCTTCGCCCGCCTGGTGAGGGACCCCCGGGACCCCCAACCCCATCCTGGGACCCCCAGACCCCCCGGGACCCCCCCGGACCCCCAACCCCCCGCAGGACCCACAGACCCCCCCGGACCCCCCCAACCCCATCCTGGGACCCCCAGACCCCCCTGGACCCCCAACCCCTCCCGGCACCCCCCCGACCCCCCCCAAACCCCCAACCCCATCCTGGGACCCCCGGACCCCCCCCGGACCCCCCCAAACCCCCAACCCCATCCTGGGACCCCCTGAACCCCCCGGACCCCCAACCCCATCCTGGGACCCCCAACCCCCCCCCCCGGGACCCCCCCGGACGCCCCCCGAACCCCCAACCCCATCCTGGGACCCCCAGACCCCACCCCCCCGGGACCCCCCTGAACGCCCAACCCCATCCTGGGACCCCCTGAACCCCCCCAATCCCCTAACCCCATCCTGGGGAGGACCCCCAACCCCCCCCCGGGACCCCCCTGAACCCCCAACTGCCCCCGGGACCCCCAGACCCCCCCCGGACCCTCCCAAACCCCCAACCCCATCCTGGGACCCCCAGACTCCCCCTGGGACCCCCCCAAACCCCACCTTGAACCCCCATCCCCCCCCGGGACCCCCCAAACCCCCCTGAAACCCCAGACCCCCCCAGGACCCACCTGAACCCCCAACCCCCCTGGAACCCCCAGACCCCCCCAGGACCCCTCTGAACACCCCCCAGGCCCCCCTGGAACCCCTAACACCCCCCTGGGACCCCCAAATCCCCCTGGGACCCCCCAATTCCTCCTCCACCCCCTCCTCCAGTGCTGTCCCCCTCCCCCTCCCCCCCAATGACGCAGTGGCCTTGTGCCCCCCTCCCCCCCCCCAAAATGTCCCTGAACCCCCCTCCCCCCAGGGTGACGCTGTCCCCGTGATGGGGGGGAGGGTCCCATCCCCCCCCCCCAGGGGGAGGGTCCCCGTGCCCCCCCCATCCCATTGCCCCCCCCTCAGTGTCACCATGGGGGTGGGGTCGTGCCCCCCCCTCACCCCCTGTCCCCCCCACCCAGTACCCCCCTGTACCCCCTTCTGACCCCTCTGGTGCCCCCCCATACTCCCTGTGCCTCAGTTTCCCCATCCAATTGACCCCCCCGCCCCCCCACAGTGTCACCCCATGGGTGGGGTCGTGCCCCCCCCTCACCCCCTGTCCCCCCCCCACCCTGTACCCCCCTCTGCCCCCCCGACCTCCCCAGTGCCCCCCCATACTCCCTGTGCCTCAGTTTCCCCATCCCATTGCCTCCCTTCTGACCCACCCAGTGTCACCCTATGGGTGGGGTCGTGCCCCCCCTCACCCCCTGTCCCCCCCACCCCGTACCTCCCCGCACCCCCTCTGCCCCCCTCACCCCCCTGCCCCCCCCCCAGGTGCGGGAGATCTGTCTGCACTTCACCCGGGGGGTGGATTATCGCTGGCAGCGCATGGCCCTGCTGGCCCTGCAGGAGGTGGGGGGCTGGGGGGCTCTAGGGGGGTCCTGAGGGGCTGGGGGGGGTCTGGGGGGTCCTGGGGGCTGGGGGGGGACTGGGGGGGTCCTGGGGGTCTGGGGGGAGGGTTTGGGGGGGTTTTGGGGGCTCTGGGGGGTTTTGAGGGGGGGGATTATCGCTGGCAGCGCATGGCCCTGCTGGCCCTGCAGGAGGTGGGGGGCTGGGGGGGGGATGGGGGGGTCCTGAGGGGCTGGGGGGAGGGTTTTTGGGGCTCGGGGGGGGTCCTGAGGGGCTGGGGGTTCCTTGGGGACTGGGGGGTCCTGGGGGCTGGGGGGATCCTGGGGGGTCTTGAGGGGCTGGGGAGTGGTCCTGGGGGTTGGGGGGAGGGTTTTGGGGGCTCTGGGGGGGTCCTGGGGGGCTGGGGTTTTTTGGGTGGGGGGTTGGGTACCCCTGAGGGGTGCCCCCCGTGACCCCCCCTCGCCCCCCCCCCCAGGTGGCAGAGGCACAGGAGGTTCCCATGGGGGGGTCATTGGAGGGGGAGGGTGTATATTTGGGGGTGCCTCCAGATACTGGGGGGCCCTGGGGGTTTTTGGGTGGGGGGTTGGGTACCCCTGAGGGGTGCCCCCCCGTCACCCCCCCCCGCCCCCCTCACCACCCCCCAGGCAGCAGAGGCACAGGAAGGTCCCATGGGGGGGTCATTGGAGTGGGGGGGGTTGTATATATGGGAGCACCTATGGGTGCTGGGGGTCCCTGGGGGTTTTTGGGTGGGGGGCTGGGTACCCCTGAGGGGTGCCCCCCCCGTGACCCCCCCCCGCCCCCCTCGCCCCCCCCAGGCGGCAGAGGCCTTCGCCGTGCGGCTGCTGGAGGACTCGTACCTCTGCGCCCTGCACGCCCGGCGCGTCACCCTCTACCCCAAGGACCTGCAGCTGGCCCGGCGCCTGCGCGGGCTGGACGGGGGCGGCATCTGACGGGGGGGGACACCCCAAAACCGCAACAACCCCCCGCAGCCTATTGGGGACCCCGGGAGGGACCCCTAAACCCCCCTGTACACCCCTCTTAAACCCCCCTGGGATGGGCCCTGGGGGGGATAGAGGGGACCCCCCCCCTCCCCCCAATAAATGTTTGTGGGTGAAGGATGAGTGCGGCTGGGGGCGGGGCTTAAGGAGGGCGGGGCTTAAGAAGGCGGGGCTTAAGAAGGCGGGGCTTGGAGAGCCTGGACATAAAGGGGCGGGACTTAAAGAGGGCTGGTGATAAGGGGGCGGGGCTTAAATGGACTGGGCTCTAGAGGGCGGGGCTTAAAGAGGGCTGAGTTTAAGGGGTGGGGCTAGAGGTGGGCTGGGCTTTGGGAGGCGGGGCTTAAGGAGGGCGGGGTTTAAAGGGAGAGGGGCTTGAACAGGGCTGAGTTTAAGGGGTGGGGCTTAAATGGGCTGGGCTTTGGGAGGCAGGGCTTAAAGAGGGCTGGGTTTAAGGGGGCGGGGCTTAAGTAGAACTGGGTTTAAGGGGTGGTGTTAAAGGGGCGGGGCTTAAGGAAGACTGAGCCTTAGGGGTGGGGCCTAAAGAGGGCTGGGCTTAAGGGGTGGGGCTTAAGAGGGCGGGGCTTAATTAGAACCGGGCTAAAGGGGCGGGGCTTAAGGAGGACTGAGCCGAAGGGGGTGGGGCTTAAAGAGGGCTGGGCTTGTGGGAGGCGGGGCTTAAGGGACTCAGGTCGTACAGGGGTGGGACTTAAGGGGGTGTGGCTTAAGGGGGCGTGACTATGTCCTTGGTGTGGGCGGGGCTTAAAGGGGGTGTGGTCTAAGGGGGCGGGGCTTGTTTGTGGGCGTGGCTTCTCTCCCCTATAGATACTGGGGGGTCGAGGGGGGTCGGTGTCTCCCTGGGCGATGGCGGCCGCGCTGGTGTTACTGGTGTTACTGGTGTTACTGGTGCTGCTGGCGCTGCGGGCGCTGGGAGCACTGGGAGCACTGGGGGGCCCCTGGGGGTGCCGGGGGGGTCCTGCACCTCCTGCACCCGGGGGGCCCAGCACCTGACCCGCCTGGGCCGGCGCCACGGCCCCGTCCTGCGCCTGGGCCTGGGGCAGCGCGGTGAGTCTGGGGGTCACCCCCCCCCCCCAAACCTGGGGCACCCCCGGGGACCCCCCCCCAGACCCCCCGAGCCCCCCCTCTTCCACCCTGGGGCTCCTCAAATTCCCACCCCCCACCTCACCCCTCCCCCAGGACCCCCCAATATTGGGGTGCCCCCTCCCCACCCCCGGTTTTGGGGTTCCCCCAGACCCTGACCTGCCCCTTGGGGACCCCAAATACACCCCCTCAGGACCCCCCAATATTGGGGTGCCCCCCTCCCCATTCCCGGTTTTGGGGTTCCCCCAGACCCTGACCTGCCACTCAGGGACCCCAAATCCCACCCCCCGCACCCCCCAATATTGGGTTGTTCCCCCTCGTTTTTGGGGTCCCGCTCCCAGTTTTGGGGTCCCCCCAGACTATCACCTGCACCTTGGGGACCCCAAATCCCCCCAGGACCCCCCAAGATTGGGGTGCCCCCTCGATTTTGGGATCCCACCCCTCTCCCAGACCCTGACCTGCCCCTTAGGGACCCCAATTCCCCCCCGGATCCCCCAATATTGGGGAGCCTCCTGCTTTTGGGGTCCCCCCAGACCCTGACCTGCCCCTTGGGGACCCTAAATCCCCCCCAAGACCCCCCAATATCGGGGTTCCCCCCCCGTTTTTGGGGTGCCCTCCCCGGTTTTGGGGTGCCCCTGTTTTGGGGTGCCCCCAGCCCCCCTGTCCCCCCAGACGTGCTGGTGCTGAGCTCGGTGGGCCCGATCCGGGAGGCGCTGGTGCGGCACTGGGGGGACTGGTTGGGGCGGCCACCGAGTTACCTGGGTACGGGGGGGCTGGGGGGCTGGGTACCCCTGGGGGGCTGGGGGAGGTTAGGGTGCCCCTGGGGGGGTCATGGGGGGGGCTGGGGGGGCCTGGGTACCCCTGGGGGGCTGGGGGGAGGTTAGGGTGCCCCTGGGGGGGTCATGGGGGGGCTGGGGGGGCCTGGGTACCCCTGGGGGGGCTGGGGGAGGTCAGGGTGCCCCTGGGGGGGTCATGGGGGGCTGGGGGGGCCTGGGTACCCCTGGGGGGGCTGGGGGGAGGTTAGGGTGCCCCCTGGGGGGGTCATGGGGGGGCTGGGGGGCCTGGGTACCCCTGGGGGGCTGGGGGAGGTCAGGGTGCCCCTGGGGGGGTCGTGGGGGGACTGTGTGTTGGGGGGGATGGGTACCCCTGGGGGAGGATGGGGGGTGGGTGTCAGGGTGTTCTTGGGGGGGGGGGGGCCGGGTACCCCTAAGGAGATGATGGGGGGGGGGGCTAGGGGGGTTTTGGGGGGGTGGGGGTCAGGGTGCCCTGGGGCAGAGGGGGGCTGGGTGCCCCTGGGGGGGTGATGGGGGGGGGGGTCAGGGTGTCCTTATGGCGTGGGGGGGGCGGCTGAGTGCCCCTGGGGGGTTCATGGGGGGGGGAGGGAGGAGGGGAGGGGTGTCAGGGTGTCCGGGGAGGGGGAGGGGCGGGTCTGAGTAGCCCCCGGGGGGCGATGGGGGTTGATTGGGGGGGGGGATCAGGGTGTCCTGGGGGGGGGAAGCTGGGTACCCCTGGGGGTCGATTTTGGGGGGGGGGGTCCAGGGTGGGGGGGGGAGGGTCCTGGGAAGGGGGGAGGGGCTGTGGCTGTGTCCTAACCGGGGTCTGGGGGGGGGTGGGTTTTGGGGTGGGGGGGTGTCTCCCCCGTGCTCCCCCCTCCCCCCGTGCCCCCCCCAGGGTCGCTGGTGTCGCGGGGGGCGGGACCTGGCGCTGGGGGACGCGTCCCCGGGCTGGAGGCGGCAGCGCGCGCTGACTCGGGGGGCGCTGGCCAGGGGGGGGGGGCGGCTGCGACCCCTCCTGCAGAGCCAGGCGCGAGCCCTCTGCGAGGTGAGACCATCCCCCCCCCTTCCCTCACCCCAAAACCCCCCCGGGACCCCCAAAACCACCCCCAGAACCCCCACCCCCCCCCAAACCTCCCCACCCCCCCCAAAACCCCCCCGGGACCCCCAAAACCACACCCACCCCCCCAAACCTCCCCACCCCCCCCCCCAAAACCCCCTCCGGGACCCCCAAAACCACCCCCACCCCCCACCCCCTCCCAAAACCCCCAACCCCCCCCAAACCTCCCCACCCCCCCCAAACCCACCCCGAGACACCCCCAAACCCCCCAGACCCCAGACCCGGGACCCCCAAAACCACCCCGAGAGCCCCCCACCTCCCCCAAACCCCCTCACCCCCCCAAACCTCCCCACCCCCCCAAAACCACCCTGACACCACTCCCCCCCCTAAAACCCCGCACCCCCCCCAAAACCACCCCGAGAAACCCCCACCCCCCCCAAAACCCCCAACTCCCCCCAAACCTCCCCACCCCCCCAAACCTACCCCGAGACACCCCCAAACCCCCCCACGCCCCCCCCGGACCCCCAAAACCAACCCGAGAAACCCCCACCCCCCCCAAACCCACCCTGAGACCACCCACCCCCCCAAAACCCCCCGAGACACCCCCACCCCCCGCACCCCCAAAACCACCCCAGGACACCCCTACCCCCCCAGACCCCCTCCGCACCCCCCCCCAAAACCAGCCCGAGACCCCCCCCGCACCCCCAAATCCCCCCCACCCCCACTTAGCCCCCCCTCCCAGAGCCCTTGTATCCCCCTGGGACACCCCAAAACCCCCCGGAGCACCCCAAAACCCCCTTAGGATCCCCTAACAACCCCCTCGGGCACCCCAAAACCCCCTTAGGACCCCAATATCCCCTAAAGCACCCCAAAAACCCTCTTAGGATCCCCAAATCACCCCCCCTTTCCCCCCACAGCCCTTGTATCCCCCGGGATACCCCAAAACCCCCTTAGGACCCCCAAATCCACCCCCCACCGCACTTAGCCCCCCCCCAGAACCCTTGTATCCCCCTGGGACACCCCAAAAACCCCCGGAGCACCCCAAAACCCCCTTAGGACCCCCTAACACCCCCCGGGCACCCCAAAACCCCCTGAGGACCCCCAAATTCCCCCCCCACCCCACTTAGCCCCCCCTTCCCGAGCCCTTGTACCCTCTGGGACCCCCAAAACCCCCCTGGAACACCCCAAAACCTCCTTAGGACCCCCAAATCCCACCCCCACCCCCACTTAGCCCCCCCCCCCGAGCCCTTGTACCCCCCTGGGACCCCCCAACCCCCTGTGCCCCCCAGGAGCTGCGTTCCCACGGGGGCCCCCCTGGACCCCGCCGAGTTTTTCCCCTTCCACACCTGCAGCACCATCGCCCGGCTGCTCTTCGGGGACCTGGTGCTGGGGGGGTCCTGGGGGGTCCTGGGGGGGTTTGGGGGGCTCCAGGGGGTTTGAGGGGCTGGGGGGGGACTGGGGGGCACCAGGGGACTTGGGGGGACCAGGGGTATGGGGGGAAACCCAGGGGTTGGGGGGCATGGGGGGGGCAGGGGTTTGGGGGGTTCCAGGGGGCTGGGGGGACCAGGGGGTTGGGGGGGGGTGTCAGGAGGGGGGCAGGGGTTTGGGGGGCTCCAGGGGGCTGGGGGGGGGGACCAGGGGACTTGGGGGGACCAGTGGGTTGGGGGGACAACCAGGGTTATGGGGGGAAACCCAGGGGTTTGGGGGGGTTTGGGGGGGCTCCAGGGGGTTTATGGGGCTGGGGGGCACCAGGGGGCTTGGGGGGATCTGGGACTTGGAGGGGCCCAGGGGCTGTGGGGGGCTGGGGGGGGCCCAGGGGTCTGGGGAGGGAACCCCAATGGTTTGGGGGAACACAAGGGGCTGGGGGGGGGGGTGGGGGGGAACCCAGGAGTTTGGGGGGTGTTCCAGGATTTGGGGGCCCCAGAGGTCGGGTTGGGGGGGTGTGGGGGAGGCAGGGTTCTGGGGGGCGACCCTGGGGGTTTTCGGGGGGACCCCAGGAATTAGGGGCGGAGGGGTGGGGGAAGGGATTTAGGGGGATACCCTGAGCCCTGGGGGTACCCTGGGATTGGGGGGAGGGGGTGTCACACCCCCCCCATGCCCCCCTCCCCCCAGGTGCCCCCCCCGGAGGAGGTTCGGGCCTTCACGCGCTGTGTGCTGGAGCTGCTGGAGGTGTGGGGGAGGGGCAGCGTGCGGGCCCTGGACCTGCTGCCCCCCTGAGGGTGAGGGGGGGCTGGGGGGGCTTGGGGGGCTACAGGGCTGTACAGCCCAAGGAGGGGGGCTGGGAGTGTTAGGGGGGCTGGATGGCCCGGGGTGGGGGGGACTATGGGGGGGCTATAGGGGCTGTACTCTGGGGGGGGGGGGCTTTGGGGGGGGACAATGGGGGGCTATAGGGGTGAGATGTCTGGGGGCGGGGGGCTGGCAGGGGTTAGGGGGGCTGGATGGTCCGGGGGGCTATGGGGGGGGCTATAGGGGCTGTACAGCCCGGGGTTGGGGGGGCTAGAGGGGCTGGGGGGGTTAGGAGGAGCTGGATGGCCTGGAGGGGGCCATGGGGGGGCTATATGGGTGAGAAGGCTGGGGGGGGGGGGGGGCCTATGGGGGCTGTACAGACCTGGGAGGGGGAAATAGGTGCTTGGGGGGACTATGGGGGCTGGATGGCTGGGGGGTGGGGGTGGGGGGCTCTGGGGGGTGTTACAGGGCTGTACAGTGAGGGAGGGGGCACTGTAGGGGCTGGACGGCCCAGGGTGGGGGGGATATTGATGGGGGGGGGGGCTTCAGGGGCTGGATGGCCGAGAAGAGGGGGCTATGGGGAGGAGGGGTTATAGGAGCTGTACAGCCTGGGGGGGCTATAGGGGCTGTATGGCCGGGGGGAGGGGGGGCGCTATATTGAGGGGGAGGGGGCTGAAGGTATTTGGAGGGGGGGCTTGCCTGTGCTGGGGGGGGCAGTTCTGGGGGGGGGTTGTGGGGTTGGGATGATCCACATGGAGCTGGGGGGGGGTACAGATTTGGGGGGGATGTGAGGCTGCCTGGGTTGGGGGGAGGGTCCCTGGGGGGTCCCTATGGGGTCCGTGTCCCCACCCCAGGCGCTGCCCAACCCGGGGCTGGGGGAGCTGCTGCGCCTGGTCCGGCTCCGCGACGCCTTCGTGGAGGCCCAAATCCGCCGGCACGAGGTGGGGGGGTCCCCTTGTGTCCCCCCTAGCTATTTGGGGGGCACCCACCCTAAACACCCCCCCAGGCTGTTTGGGGAGGGGAATGGGCACCCCCACCCCCCAAACACCTCATGTGGGGCTGGGGGGAGGGGGGTGTTGCTGACATGTGTCCCCCCCACAGGCCTCCCCGTCCCCCCCAGCGGACACGGTCCTGGGGGGCTGCAGGGCCGGGACCCCGGGGTGAAGGGGGTCCCCTGAGCCCCCCCGCCTGCACATGGCGCTGGTGGATCTCTTCATCGGCGGCACCGAGACCACGGCGGCCGCCATGGGCTGGGCCTTGGCCTTCCTGCTGCACCGGCCCGAGGTGCCGCCACGCGCGGGGCCTGCGCGGGGCCTTGGTGGGGCCTCGGAGGGGCCTTGATGGGGCCTTGGCAGGGCCTTGATGTGGCCTTGGTGGGGCCTTGGCAGGGCCTTGCTGGGGCTTTGGTGGGGCCTTGGCGGAGCCTTGATGTGGCCTTGGTGGGGCCTTGATGGGGCCTCAGAGGGGCCTTGGCGGGGCCTTGGCGGGGCCTTAGTGGGGCCTTAGTGGGGCTTTAGTGGGGCCTTAGTGGGGCCTTAGCAGGGCTTTGATGGGGCCTTGACAGGGCCTTAGTGGGGCCTTAGCGGGGCTTTAGTGGGGCCTTAGTGGGGCCTTAGCAGGGCTTTGATGGGGCCTTGACAGGGCCTTAGTGGGGCCTTAGCGGGGCTTTAGTGGGGCCTTAGTGGGGCCTTAGCAGGGCTTTAGTGGGGCCTTGACAGGGCCTTAGTGGGGCCTTAGTGGGGCTTTAGTGGGGCCTTAGTGGGGCCTTAGCAGGGCTTTGATGGGGCCTTGACAGGGCCTTAGTGGGGCCTTGGCAGGGCCTCGGTGGGGCCTTGGCAGGGCCTCAGTGAGGCCTTGATGAGGCCTTGGCAGGGCCTTGACAGGGCCTCAGTGAGGCCTTGGCAGGGCCTTGGTGGGGCCTTGGCGTGTCAGCATGCGGGGCTTTGGTGGGGCCTTGGCGTGTTGGCTACGTGTGGGGCCTGTGTATCCCTCCCCACCCCGGGCTGTGTGGGTCCCCCCATGGCCAGCACCGTCCCCGACATGTCATGCCCATGTCCACACGTGTGTCATAGCTGTGTCCCCCACATGTGTCATGGCCAGGTCCCCATGCATGTCATAGCCACGTCCCCACGTGTGTCACACCCGTGTCCCCACACGTGTCGTAGCCGTGTCCCCATGTGTATCACACCCATGTGCCCACAGTGTGTCATGCCCGTGTCACCACGTGTGTCATGCCCGTGTCACCGTGCATGTCAGAGCTGTGTCCCCATGTGTGTCATAGCTGTGTCCCCACGTGTCATGTCCAGGTCCCCACACATGCTATAGCCATGTCCCCATGTGTGTCACAGCCGTGTCCCCACATGTCATGCCCATGTCCCTACATGTGTCATAGCCATGTCCCCACATGTCATAGCCATGTCCCCATGCAGGTCATAGCCACGGCCCCACATGTGTCATGCCCATGTCCCCACACATGTCCCCAGGGTGTCCCATGTGCCATGTCCCTCTCCCACCATCCCCCTCCCACCATCCTGAGGTGCCACGGGCGTGTCCCCACGCGTGTCACAGCTGCGTGTCCCCACCTGTCTCCCCACATCCCTGGGGTGCCCCATGTCACCGGGGTGCCCTGTGTCCCCACCACGTGTCCTAACGTGCGTGTCCCCCTCCCCCATCGCTGTCCCCTTGCACCACCCCGTTGCCACACCTGTGTCCCACCTGTGTCACACGCATGTCACACCCGTGTCCCCACACTCCCTTTTACCCACTGGCACCGGGTGGGACCCCCTGGGTGGGACCCCTTGGGTGGGACCCCTTGGGTGGGACCCCCTGGGTGGGATCTCCCTGGGTGGGACCCCCCTCACCCCCTGTGTCACGCCAGGCAGGGTGCCATGCGTGTGACATGCGTGTGCCACGCGTGTCCCCAGCTGCAGGAGCGGCTGTGGGAGGAGCTGTGCCGGGTGCTGGGTCCCACCGGGACCCCCCAGGTGGGTGACACCGGGCGCCTGCCCCTCCTCCACGCCGTCGTCACCGAGACCCTGCGGCTCCGGCCCCCGGCCCCCCTGGCCCTGCCCCACTGCGCCCGCCGCCACACCAGGTACGGACCAGTAGGAACCAGTATAGACCAGTAGGAACCAGTAGGAACCAGTAGGAACCAATATAGACCAGCAGGGACCAGTACAGGCCAGTAGGGATGGCAGTTCTCAACTCCAACAGGCTGCAGGAGACCCCAGTAAGCTCCAGGAGCTCCCAGTAGACCCAACAGACCCCATCAAGACCCAACTGCCCCAGTACATCCCAGTATGTCCCAGAAGACCCCAGCAGAGCCCAGTATGTCCCAGCAGGCCCCAGCAGAGCCCAGAAAGCCCCAGTTGACCCCAGGTAGCTCCCAGTACTCCCAGTTGGCAGGTCTCAACTCCAACAGGCTGCAGGAGACCCCAGTAAGCTCCAGGAGCTCCCAGTAGACCCCAGAGAGCCCCAGATGCCCCAGCAGAGCCCAGTATGTCCCAGCAGAGCCCAGTAGACCCCTGCAGTACCCATAAGACCCCAGTAGGCTCAAGGAGTTCCCAGTAGACCCCAGAGAGCCCCAGATGCCCCAGCAGAGCCCAGTATGTCCCAGTAGGCCCTGGCAGAGCCCAGTAGGCCGCAGCAGAGCCCAGTATGTCCCAGTAGGCCCTGGCAGAGCCCAGTACATCCCAGTCTCGTCCCATCCCAGTGTGGGGGTGTCCCAGTGCCGTCTGGCTCCATCCTGGTCCCCAACCTCCTGGCAGCCCACCAGGACCCCGACATCTGGCACCACCCCCAGGACTTCCTGCCTGGTACGGCCCCCTGGGACCCCCCCAGGACCCCCCCGGGACCCCCCAGGGACCCTCCCCCATCACCCAGAGCTCCTGAACCCCTGGGGCTGAGTCGTCCCCACCCCATCACCCAGGTCCCCTGAACCCCTTTAGGTGCCCCCCACCCCCCATTCCCTGCCCCCCTAAACCCCTTGGGGTGGGTCCCCCTCCATTCCCTGCCCTGCCCCCCCCTTTGGTGTCCCCCCCATCATCCCTCCCCCCCAAACCCCCTCTGGTGGGTCCCCCTGTCACCTGCCCCACCCCCTCCCCCCAACCCTCTTGGGGTGGGTCCCCCCATCACCTCTTCCCCCCACCCAAGGACCCCCCCATCCAGACCCCGGCTCCCCTGACCCATCACCTGCCCCCCCCCCATTCCCTGCCCCCCCCAAACCTCTTGGGGTGGGTTCCCCCATCACCCCCTCCCCCCCATTCAAACCCCGGGTCCCCTGAGCCCCCCATCCCTTTTCCCCCTACCCCGACCCCCCTTCCCCACCCCCCATCCAGTCCCCGGCTCCCCTGACCCCCCCTGATCCCCCCCATCCCTTTCCCCCCAATCCAAACCCCGGGTCCCCTGACTCCCCCCCAACCCCCCTTCCCCACCCCCCATCTGGACCCTGACCCCACCCTTGCCCCCCGCCCCCCCATCCAGAGTCCGGCTCCCCTTGCCCCCCCCTTACCCCACCCCCCCCCATCCAAACCCCGGCTCCCTTAACCCCCCCCCCTTCCCCTCCCCCCACCCCCATCCAAACCTCGGGTCTCCTGACCCCCCCATCCCTTCCCCCTCTACCCCGAACCCCCCTTGCCCCCCCCCATCCAAACCCCGGCTCCCTTAACCCCCCCTTTCCCCTCCCCCCACCCCCCATCCGGATCCCGGCTCCCCTGACCCCTCCCCCCTCTTTCCCCTCCCCCCATCCAAACCTCGGGTCCCCTGACACCCCTGACCCCACCCTTGCCCCCGACCCCCCAATCCAGAGTCCGGCTCCCCTGACCCCCCCTTCCCCGCCCCCCCAAACCCCGGCTCCCTTAACCCCCCCGTTTCCCCTCCCCCCACCCTCCCCTCCCCAAACCCCGGCTCCCCTGACCCCTCCCCCCTCTCTCCCCTCCCCCCATCCAAACCCCGGCTCCCCTGACCCCTCCCCCCTCTTTCCACTACCCCCCATCCAAACCCCGGCTCCCCTGACCCTCCCCCCCCTTTCCCCTCCCCCCATCCAAATCTCGGGTCCCCTGACCCCCCTTACCCACCCCCCCAAACCCCGGCTCCCTTGACACCCCTGACCCCCCCTTGCCCCCGACCCCCCAATCCAGAGTCCGGCTCCCCTTGCCCCCCCCCCTTGCCCCGCTCCCCCAAACCCCGGCTCCCCTGACCCCCCCCTCCCCCTCTCTCCCCTCCCCCCCAGAGCGGTTCCTGGAGCCGGCCCCCCTTGGCGCGCGCTGCTGCCCTTCGGCTGCGGGGCCCGATCCTGCCCGGGGGAGGGGCTGGCCCGGGCCGAGCTCTTCGTCTTCCTGGGTCACATCGTGCAGCGGTTCCGGCTGGAGCCGGCGGCCCCGGGGGCGCTGCCCAGCCTGGCCGTGGCGGGGGGGCACGGTGCTGCGCTGCCCCCGCTACCGCCTGCGCCTCAGGCCCCGGCACACGGCGGCGTGAGCCCCCCAACCCCCACCCCCCACCCCAGCATCCTGCATCCCCCCGCACCCTGCACCCTGCATCCCCCCGCACCCACCCAGCACCCCTGCACCCAGCATCCTGCAACCCCCCGCACCCATCCCCCCGCACCCAGCACCCTGCACCCCCCGAACCCAGCACCCTGCACCCCCCCGTACCCAGCACCCTGCATCCCCCTGCACCCATCCCCCCGCACCCACCCTGCATCCTGCATCCCCCCACCCCAGCGTCCTGCATCCTCCTGCACCCACCCAGAGTCCTGCACCCTGCACCCCCCCGCACCCCCCCGCACCCAGCACCCTGCACCCCCCCGAACCCAGCACCCTGCATCCCCCTGCACCCACCCAGCACCCTGCACCCAGCATCCCCCCGCACCCTGCATCCTGCATCCCCCTGCACCCACCCAGCATCCTGTATCCCCCTGCATCCCCCTGCACCCATCCCCCCGCACCCACCCTGCATCCTGCATCCCCCCGCACCCAGCGTCCTGCATCCCCCCGCACCCACCCAGCATCCTGCACCCTGCATCCCCCCGCACCCCCCCGCACCCAGCACCCTGCACCCTCCCGCACCCAGCACCCTGCATCCCCCTGCACCCATCCCCCCGCACCCACCCAGCATGCTGCATCCCCCAACAGACCGCGGGATGAGCCCCCACCTCCCCAGCACCCAGCACCCTGCATCCCCCCTGCACCCACCCAGCATCCTGCACCCAGCATCCTGTACCCGGCCTCCTGCATCCTGTACCCCCCCCACACCCAACCATCCCCCTGCACACAGCATCCTGTACCCCCCTCCCCGCACCCCCCTGCCCGACCCCCCGTCACCTGCACCCCCATCTCCCTGCACCCCCCTCCCTGTACCCACTCCCCCCGCACCCCCCCCACCTGCATCCATCTCCCTGCATCCACACCCCCCCCCCAGCCCCCCACCTGCACCCCCCAATCTCCCTGCACCCATCCTCCTGCACCCCCTGCCTGACTCCCCCACCCCCTAACCCACCCCCCGCTGCTCGGGGGTGCTCCCCCGCCCGAATCCCCCCAGTGACGATGGGGGGGGGTCTCCAGGCACTTTTATTGCCCCCCCCCCCCCAGCCCCCCCATAAAGGCGCTGCCCTGTCCCTCAGTCGCGCTGCGGCCGCAACTTCATCTCGGTGAAGGGGATGGAGACGCCGAAACCCTTCCAGGGGAACCAGGTGACACCCTGCGGGGACAGCGGGGTCAGGGCACCCCTGGGCACCCCTGGGCACCCTGTGGGCACCCCATGGGCACCCCATGGACCCCCTATTGATACCCCATGGACACCCCATGGACCCCCTATGGGTATCCTATGGGCACCTTGTGGGCACCCCATGGGCACCCCATGGACCCCCTATTGATACCCTATGGGCACCCCATGGACCCCCTGTGGGCGCCCTATGGACCCCCTGTGGGCACCCCATGGACCCCCTGTGGGCACCCTATGGGCACGCTGTGGGTGCCCCATGGACCCTCTGTGGGTGCCCTATGGGCACCCCTTGGACCACCTATGGGTACCCCATGGACTCCCTATGGGCACCCCATGAGCACCCCTTGGACCCCCTATGGGTACCCTATGGACCCTTATGGGCACCCCATGGACCCCCTATGGACACCCTGGAGGCAGCCTATGGGCACCCTATGAACACCCTATGGACACCCTATAGACACCCTATGGGCACCCTATGGACACCTTATGGACACCCTATGAACACCCTATGGGCACCCTATGAACACCCTATGGGCACCCTATAGACTCCCTATGGGCACCCTATGGGCACCCTATGAACACCCTATAGACACCCTATAGACACCCTATAGACACCCTATGGGCACCCTATAGACACCCTATGGACACCCTATGGGCACCCTATAGACTCCCTATGGGCACCCTACAGACACCCTATGGGCACCTATAGCCCGCCCCCTCAGACACCCAACAGACCCCACCCCCCGCCCCCCTTATATGCCCTTTAGCCCCCCCCAGCCCCCCCAGCCCCCCCAGCCCATAGGTGCCCCCCGTGCCTGGTGGTCGCGGGGGGTCCCGTAGCGCCCGTTGAGGTTGGCGTAGTGGCAGTTGTGGTACCACCAGGCCCCCGTGTAGGCCACGGCGCAGGGCCGGGGCGGCCCCGGGGGTCCCGGTCCCGCGTGGAGAAGGGGCTGTTGGCGTGGTACGAGAGCGCGTCCCCTGCGGGACCCCCCCTGTCAGGGGCACCCCAGGGAGCCCCCTCAGGGACACCCCAGGGACACCCCCAGGGACACCCCTCAGGGACACCCCAGGGAGCCCCCTCAGGGACACCCCCAGGGACCCTCCCTCAAGAACACCCCAGGGACCCCCTTAGGGACACCCCTCAGGGACACCCGCAAGGACACCCCCCAGGGACCCCCCTCAGGGACACCCCCAGGGACACCCCCAGGGACCCCCCGTCAGGGACACCACAGGGACTCCCCAGGGACCATCCCTCAAGAACACCCCAGGGAAGCCCCCCCAGCAGGGACACCCCCAGGGACACCCCCAGGGACACCCCCAGGGATCCCCCTCAGGGATACCCCCAGGGACGCCCCAGGGACCCCCCTCAAGGACACCCCAGGGACCCCCCGTCAGGGACACCACAGGGACCCCCCTGTCAGGGATCCCCTCAGGGACACCACAGGGACCCCCCTCAAGGACACCCCCAGGGACCCCCCTCAGGGACACCCCCAGGAACCCCCTCAAGGACACCCCCAGGGACTCCCCTCAGGGACACCCCCAGGGACCCCCCGAAGCCCCTAGGGACCCCATTCATGAGTCAAGGGGACCCCATATGACCTCCAAGCCTCCCAAGAACCCCCCAAAGCCCCCCAGGGACCCCTTTCACGTGCCATGGGACCCCCCAAAGCCCCCGCAGGGACAACCCAAAGCCCCCCAGGAACCCCATTCATGAGTCAAGGGGACCCCATATGACCTCCAAGCCTCCCTAGAACCCCCCAAAGCCCCTCAGGGACCCCCTTCACGTGCCCAGGGACCCCCCAAGCCCCCCAGGGCTCCCTCCATGTGCCCAGGGACCCCCTCCATGTGCCCAGGGACCCCCCGAAGCCCCCCAGGGACCCCATTCATGAGTGAAGGGGACCCCATATGACCTCCAATCCTCCCTGGAACCCCCCGAGCCCCCCCGAGCCCCCCTCCACGTGCCGGCGGTGCCGCTGTAGCCCCCCAGGCGCAGGCGGTAGTGGTCCTCGGGGCCCGCGACGGCGAAGTGGCGGTAGCGGGCGTAGGCGGCCTCGCGGGGGGTGCGCAGGTCTACCCGCAGCTCCGTGGGGGTCCCCCAGGTCAGGGCGTGCAGGGCATCGTTCCCTGCACCCCAAAGGTGAGTCCGGACCCCACCCCAATCCCCGGGGTGAGGGGGTGGGGCAGCCCACAGATCCCCTTGGAAGGGATCTCACCACCCCAGGGAACCCCCAGACCCCCCCTGTCGGGGTCACCCCCCCCAATCAGCACCCCAGGGAACCCCCAGACCCCCCTGTCAGGGTCACCCCCCCCCAATCAGCACCCCAGGGAACCCCCAGACCCCCTCCATCAGACACCCCCTCCCCACCACCCCAGGGAACCCCCAGACCCCCTCCATCAGACACCCCCTCCCCACCACCCCAGGGAACATCCAGACCCCCCTGTCAGGGTCACCCCCCCAATCATCACCCCAGGGAACCCCCAGACCCCCTCCATCAGACACCCCCAGACCCCCCTGTCAGGGTCACCCCCCCAATCACCACCCCAGGGAACACCCAGACCCCCCCTTGTCAGGGATCCACACAGACCCACCCCCATCAGGGACCCCCCCCGTCAGGGACCACCCCCTCACCCACCACCCCAGGGAACCCCCAGATCCCCTCCATCAGACACCCCCTCCCCACTACCCCAGGGACACCCCAGCCCCCCTCCATCAGACACCCCCTCCCCACCACCCCAGGGAACCCCCAGACCCCCTCCATCAGACACCCCCTCCCCACCACCCCAGGGAACCCCCAGACCCCCCTGTCAGGGTCACCCCCCCAATCACCACCCCAGGGAACCCCCAGACCCCCTCCATCAGACACCCCCTCCCCACCACCCCAGGGAACCCCCAGACCTCCCCTTGTCAGGGATCCACACAGACCCACCCCCATCAGGGACCCCCCGTCAGGGACCCCCTCCCAGACCCTCCCATCAGGGACCCCCCCTCACCCACCACCCCAGGGAACCCCCAGATCCCCCTGTCAGGGACCCCCCACCCACCGCCCCAGGGACCCCTCAGGCCAAGCCCATCAGACCCCCAAGAACCCTCAGGACCCCCCAAGACCCCATAGGACCTCCAAGGTCCCCCTAGAACCCCCCAACCTCCCCCTCAGAGACCCCATTCATGGGTCAAGGGACCCCAAAGACCCCTCAGGACCCCCCCCAAGACCCCAGAGGACCTCCAAGGTCCCCCTAGAACCCCCCAACCTCCCCCCCAGAGACCCCATTCATGGGTCAAGGGACCCCAAAACCACTCAGGACCCCCCAAGACCCCAGAGGACCTCCAAGGTCCCCCTAGAATCCCCTAAATCCCCCCCAGGGACCCCGTTCATGGGTCAAGGCACCCCCAAGACCCCTCAGGACACCCCCAAGACCCCATAGAACCTCCAAGTCCCCCTAGACCCCATGTGTCCCCCCCACCCCACCCCTCAATAACTGGGTCCCCGTGGTGGTCACCCAGCCAGACATGGGGGTCCCCAGATGGGGTCCTCCCTTGGGGACCTCCTCCCCCCACCCCATGGGTGTTTTTGGGGTCTCCCTTGGGGAGGGGGCGTCCCTCACCCAGCCAGAACTCGCCGGTGACGTTGCCGAAGCCGCGGGCGTAGGCGCCCCACCCCCGCCAGAAATCGGTGCCCCCGTCCTGGCGGCGCTGGAACACCTGGGGGGGGATTTGGGGGGGCTGGGAGGGGAAGACCCCCCCTCATTGACCCCCAACACCCCTCGTTGACCCTCAACACCCCTCGTTGACCCCCAATATCCCTCGTTGACCCCCATCTCCCCCAATAACCCCTTATAGCAGCCCCCCAGCCCACTCCCAGCACCTCCCAGTCCTCCCAGTGGCCCCCAGTCCCACCCTAGACTCCCATAACCTCCCCATAACCCCCTATAGCAGAGCCTCAGCCCCTCCCAGTGCCCCCAGTCCTCCCAGTGCCCTCAAGGCCCCCCAATACCACTCCAGACTCCCATAACCCCCCAATAACTTCCTACAGCAGCCCCCCAGCCCCTCCCAGTGCCCCCCAGTACCACCCTAGCCCCCCATTTCCCCCCAATAACCCCCTACAGCCCCTCCCAGTGCCCCCCAGTACCATCCCAGACCCCTATCTCACCCCAATAACCCACTATAACAGCCCCCCAGCCCCTCCCAGTGCTCCCTAGCCCCTCCCAGTCCCACCCTAGACCCCCATTTTCCCCCAATAACACCCTGCAGCACCCTCCCAGCCCCTCCCAGTGCCCCCCAGTCCCACCCCAGACCCCCATTTCCCCCCAATAACCCCCTACAGCCCCTCCCAGTGCCCCCCACTCCATCCCAGTGCCCCCTAGTACCACCCCAGCCCCCCATTTCCTCCCAGTGACCCCCTATAGCACCCTTTCAGCCCCCTCCCAGTGCCTCCCAGTGCCCTCCAGTCCCACCCCAGACCCCCATTTCCCCCCAATAACCCCCTACAGCCCCTCCCAGTGCCCCCCATTCCATCCCAGTGGCCCCCAGTACCACCCCAGCCCCCCATTTCCCCCCAATAACCCTCTATGGCACCCTTCTGGCCCCCCTCCCAGTGCCTCCCAGTGCCTCCCAGTCGCCCCACCAGCCAGCCGCCGCCGTCGGTCTCCATGTCGCAGTAGACACGTAGGGGTCTCCCGGGGTCCCCCCGAGGAAGATGAGGGTCTCCCGCGACGGCCCCGGCCCGTTCAGCTGCTCCTCAGCGCAGTCCCGCGGGTGGGGGTGGGGCAGAGGAGCTGGGGGGAGGATTTGGGGGGACACGACAGGACGGGGGAGGTGAGGACATCTGGGTGCCCCCATCCCCCAAGGACCCAAAGATTTGGGTCCCACCATGCCCCAACCCGAGGATTTGGGGGTCCCCCCTCCCACCCAGGGACTCACGGGTGTCGAAGGTGACGTCCAGAGGGGTGGGGGCGCGTCCCCCCCCGGCCCCAAAGCTGCACCCCATAGCGCCCCGCGGGCTCCAGGCCCCACAGATGCTGGGACGTCACCTCGGGGGCAGCTGCAGGGTCTGGGGGGGGGGTGTGAAAAGGGGGGTTGGGGTGTTATTGGGGTCCGCAGGGGAGTTATGTGGGTGCAGAAGGGGATTTTGGGGTCCCATGAGGAATTTTGGGGTCCTCAGGAGTGTTATTGGGGTGAAGAGGGGGATTTGGGGGTCCTACGAGGAATTTTGGGGTCCTCAGGAGTGTTATTGGGGTGAAGAGGGGGATTTGGGGGTCCTACGAGGAATTTTGGGGTCCTCAGGAGTGTTATTGGGGTGAAGAAGGGGATTTGGGGGTCCTACAAGGAATTTTGGGGTTCTCAGGAGTGTCATTGGGGTGAAGAGGGGGTTTTGGGGTCCCCCAAGGAATTTTGGGGTCCCCAGGGGTATTATTCTCTCCCCAGGCTTTACTGAGAAGGCATAGGGGTGTCCTAAAGGAGAACTGGGGTCCCACCAGCCACACTGGGGGGTACTGGGGTCTCACAAGAAATTTTGGGGTCCCCAGGGGTGTCATTCCTCCCCCACCCCATGGGGCTTATTGAGGGGGCACAGGAGTCCCCTAAATGAGAACTGGGGTCCCACCAGCCATATTGGGAGGGGGCGTACTGGGGTCCCACAAGGAATTTTGGGGTCCCCAGGGGGGCATTGTGATCTTTGGGGCTGGGGGGGGTGGGGCTGGGGTTTTGGGGTGCTTGGGGGGGTTGTTACCTTCTGGGGTCCTCCGGGGGGCCATAGATGAGGTCGTAGCCATCAGAGGGGGGTGGAGGGGTGCCCAGTGCAGCCAGGCGCTGCGGGGCCACACGGTGCCCACCCAGAGGGTCCCTGGGGCACCTGCGGGGGTGGGGGGGAGGTGAGGACACACCCCAACCCCCAACAGCACCCAAGGTTCCCCCCAAAAATTGCCCCCCAGCGGATGATCAGAGAGCACCCCCCACCTCAGCACCTCACCTCCCCAGAGAAGCCCCCATGGACCCCCCAAACCCCGCCCGCCCTGGATGTCACCAGAGATCCCCACACACAGACCCCAGGGGACTCTCTGGGGTTGGACCCATTGTGGAGACCCCCACCCAGGACAAGACTCTCCAAACACCCCAAAAACTGGCCATCACCCATCTACCATCCCCCATCCAACCATCACCCATCACCCATCAATCATCACCCATCCAACCATCACCCATTAACTATCATCTAAACATGAGCTGCCCTTTCAGTCAACCTTCTGTCCGTCCGTCCATCCATCCATCCATCCATCCATCCATCTATCCATCCATCCATCCATCTATCCATCCATCTATCCATCTGTCATCCATCATCCATCATCCAACCATCATCCAGCCAGCCAGCCAGCCAGCCAGCCAGCCATCATCCATCCTACATCCATCCATCATCCATCATCCATCCATCATCCATCATCCATCATCCATCATCCATCCATCCATCATCCATCCATCATCCATCCATCCATCATCCATCCATCCATCATCCATCCATCCATCCATCCATCCATCCATCCATCCATCCATCATCCATCCATCCATCATCCATCATCCATCCATCATCCATCCATCATCCATCCATCATCCATCCATCCATCATCCATCATCCAACCATCATCCATCCATCCATCCATCATCCATCATCCATCCATCATCCATCCATCATCCATCATCCATCCATCCATCATCCATCATCCATCCATCATCCATCCATCCATCCATCCATCATCCATCATCCAACCATCATCCATCCATCCATCCATCATCCATCATCCATCCATCATCCATCCATCATCCATCATCCATCCATCCATCATCCATCATCCATCCATCATCCATCCATCATCCATCCATCCGTCCACCATCCATCCATCCATCCATCCATCATCCAGCCCCTCCCCCAGCCCTCCCCCAGCACCCATCTCCTGTGCCCAGCTGACCTCACCTGTGACGGCCTCGGTGGAGACGGGGCCCAGGCGTTTCCGGCCCCACACCCCGTACAGGTTGAACTTGTAGCGGCGCGATGGGGACAGCCCAGGGACGGTCACCGAGCGCAGGTCACCGGCCACGGGCAGCACCTGGGGCTGCCCTTGGGCATCCTTGTACTGCAGCGTGAAGGAGTCAAAGGTGCCCTCGGGGACGCTCCACTCCAGCTGGGCAGAGTCGGGGCTCACATGGGAGGCCGTCAGCTCCCCCAGGACTGGCTGGGTCGGTGGGTCCTCCTTGGGTGGGCCTGGGGCTGCAGCAGAGGGGACACAACTCAGGGGGAACCCATTGACTCACCCACCCATCAACTGGATCAGCAGCCAATGACCTTCACCCCCAGTCATGTGTCCATCCATCCTACGTGCACCATTATCCATCATCTCCAGGATCCACCATCTATCGATGCCATAGAGCCTCCACTCACCCATCCCCCCATCCCACCATCTGTCTTCCTGTCAGTCCATCAGACCATCAATTCCTCCCTCCATCAATCCATCCCTCTACCTCATGCATCTCTACTGACCCAAGTAAACCATCCATGATCCATCCTTCCATCCATCCATCCATCCATCCATCCACCATCCATCCATCCATCCATCATCCATCATCCATCCATCCATCATCCATCATCCATCCATCATCCATCATCCATCCATCCATCCATCATCCATCATCCATCCATCATCCATCCCTCCCTTCCTCCCTCTCCCCCTCCTTCCAACACTCTTCCATCAACCCCAAACCTGAACCCCTACACCCCCAACTTCTCCCATCCCTCATTGACTGCTCAGTGAGCAGATGTTCCCAGTCCCAAGGAAACTGAGGCACGAGCACAGGCCCAAGCCAACATCGGGATCACTCCAAGCACAGGACCCAAAGGAGACAAGAAGAACCCAGACCTTGAACCCAGACCTTGCACCCACCTGTCATGATGTCTAGGGACACCGGGCCCAGGCGTTTGGGCCCCACTGCCCCGTACAGGTAGAAGTTGTAGCGGTGGGATGGGGACAGCCCAGGGACGGTCACCGAGCGCAGGTCACCATCCACAATGAGTGTCTGGGGCTGCCCTTGGGCATCCCTGTACTGCAGTGTGAAGGAGTCAAAGGTGCCCTTGGGGACGCTCCACTCCATTTGAATGGAGTCAGGGTTGACATGGGAGACCCTCAGCTCCCCCAGGACTGACTGCGATGGTGGTTCCTCCTCTGGCTGGGCTGGAGCTGGGACAGAGAGGGGACAGTGCAGGGAAACATCATCCATCCATCCATCCATCCATCCATCCATCCATCCATCCATCCATCCATCCATCATCCATCCATCCATCCATCCATCCATCCTTCATCGATCAGCCCCCTCCCTGGGCAGGAGGCTCCTGTTCCAAGCCCAGACCCATTTGTAGGCCGCTGCTCCTGGCATATTCAAGGCCATGACCCAGCTCCAGGCCTCTGTTCCAGGTCCATTCCAGGCCCTTACCGTGCTACAGGCCTGTTCTAGGCCCTGACCATCTTGTAGGCCGCTGCGCAGGGCCCTTTGCAGGCCAGTACCTTGCTACAGCCCCATTCCAGGCCCTGACTGTTCTAAAGGCCCATACCAGGCTTTCACTCTGTTGTAGGCTGGTACTCCAGGCCCATTCCAGGCCTGACCTTGCTACAGGCGGATTTCAGGCCCTGACCTTGTTATAGACCAGTACTCCAGGCCCATTAAAGGCCCTGACCCAGCTCCAGGCCCCATTTCCACAGCCCCACAAC